>VXBX01007596.1:349820-381639 GCA_013400415.1 Scytalopus superciliaris
TTTTTTTGCAATAACACATCACATTTCAGCTGTAGCAAAGCCTTCTTGGCTGAAAGGAATTTGTCAAATTTTGGGGTTTTTACTTTTTTTTTTTGAATTAGCAATTCCATGAGTGCAGTATTCTAACTTCAAAATGTCACTTCTCTCGTAAGTTCTGCGGAAATCCATTCGTAGGACTTGTGTGGAAGGATTTTTTCTGTATTGTAGCTGCAGTAAGGATGTTTCATGGATGATTTAGGTGTTTGAGGATTAACTCGGAAGCTGAAGGGCGGGTTATGCATTTCAGAAAGCTTAAGGGCTGACTGGAAGGATTTCGGATTTCCGTCCACAGAAAATTACAGGTGGCCAAACTAATCTGTTCACTAATGTGTTGTTTTTGTTCTGACACCACAGGACATTTTAGATGAAATGAGGAAGGAGTTAACGAAATTAAAGGAAGAACTCATTGATGGTAGGTACCACCCTGTTTGCTGCTGCTGGTCAGTTCTGGAGTAAGTAGCTACAGGTGCTTTATAATGTGTTTTTACAAAGTGTTTCTAGCCTGAGAAGGACATGCTGGTAAAAGTAGCTTTGTTCTTAGTCTGGTGGCAAACCATTTGTGCCAGACCCGTTCTGATTGATGTCCTTCAGTTTTGTTTTAGTAGAAAGTTGACACCAAGTAGTGTCTTTTAATAGTGGTTGAAGGGATGCTGTATGTGAGTGATCTGCAGTTGTGCTTAGTATCCTGTGGTGGCAGGTGGGTTAGTTTTAAATAATCTGGAGCCTGCTGAGTTGTGTTTTTCAAAACTGGTAGTATTCAGACTAGAATGGTGCTTCCAGCTTTCAGTCTTTTTGTCTTTGATCTGTAACATAAGAGTCAAAGAAAAGACTTTTCACAATTTTCATATTTATTTTTACAGAAGACCTTTTCCTAAGTCGTCTTCTGTAGTTAAGGGGAAAAGACAAAGAAAGCATAATCTTTAAGGTCCACTAGTTAGGAATTAAAGGAAACTCTCTGTATAATTTGCTACCTTGGTGGGCCTTTTTTTTATTATTATTTTTTTGCTGTGTGGAGTGTACCAAAATAAAGTAGGGGGGTGGGGGGGAGTATATTAAGCTAATGCCACTGCTGATAAAATATGAGATGTCATCAACTGATGTTGTAGAAAGAGCTGGCTGGTTTTGGGGTACAGAGAATGTAATGCTTTTCCTTATATTTTGGCTGTGCTGTGTTGTGCCGCAGCCTTTTAGAACAGTACAGTGCAAACAGGGCTCTGAGGCTGCTCTAAAAACAAACAAAAATATTAAGTGAGCCCACACATAAGCTCCTTGATAATCCCAGTGGCAGTGATTGTCATTAGGGAAGGTCAGAGGCTTGCTGGAGCAGTGAGCTGAAAAGTAAGATGTTAATTCTACAGGAAGAAAAAGGGTAGTGCCTGGTTGATAATGACACTTGTCTGAAGCCACATGAGACTGTCTTATGTGTTGGTTATTCACACAGTAAGGCTGTTGGAGCAAGGTGAGCCTTTTTTTAAGAGTTCAGTTGTGTTTTCTGGCTTTATGCCTTGACTTTGACTATTTGATTTTCTAACTTTCTCTCTCTTTCTCTCTAGCTATCAGGCAGGAACTCAGCAAGTCCAATACTGCATAGAAAGACTAGTACTAAGCCGATGTGACTCTTTAACTTGATATAAAACTGACTACGTTTTGTGAGCTGTTAGAAGAAAACGGAGACAGACAGACACTTGGAAGGAGGGAGAAACAACCTATTCTGAAAAGCTTCAGACACGTCACTCTGGTGATATGCTATTCCCCTCCTAGTTTGCAGCTTTTTTCTGACCTTTACAGCAGGGTGGAAGAGACTCTTAAAGTTACTGTAATGATTATGCAGAAATTCCTACACCTATCAGACAAGATCACAGTGCTTTGAAGTCTACTCATGTCAAGATAAAATTGCACATGTTTCAGAATTTGTTGTTAAGACAAAAAAAAAACAAAAACAGGGAAGAGCTCGGGAAGGCTTTTCAGAGAGGTTTTCTTTATTAATGAAGGAGTTAGCAAGTTATACTGTTGTACTTCAAATGTATCTCAGGTTTGTCTTCCTATCATATCTGATGTTCCATGAATAATTTAAGAGATCAGATGTGTAGAAGTTTGGTTCACAAAACACGGGACAATTAGAAACACGCGCTTTTAAAGGGCAGTATTTGTAAGTGGATGACCTAGACGGTGATGACATATCAAGATTTTGGAATTTTATGATAGGAAGCCTCTCTAGTTAGCCTTCATGCAATTTTATAGGAAAATTAAAAAAGCAAATACAGTCCAGAGTTTAAAGATGTAGATGCCTTCCTACATTGTTACGATGCTTTACCAAATCTAAGACTTCTACATAATGCGAATCAGCCGTCAAATGTAAATCATTAGTATGTTGTAGATTTACAGTAGATTTTGGGGCTTTTTTTAGATTTATGCATGTGGACATTTTTGTAATGTAACACAACACAGCCAGCTTTTTAATTAAAAGAAAAATTGCATGTCACAGAGTAGCCTTTTCATTTGTAAGGCTTAATTTATGCCCAGAAAGATGTGGGATGAGGGAGGGGGAAGGTGACACATTTTTATTACTTTCTACACTTTTTCTTCATCTTACATGCATGTGTAATAATGAGAAAAACATGACTTTTATCAGTAACCATGTTAATGGAACCAGGTACTTAATCCTTTTGTATCTTTTTTCAGTTTTCTATTTGAAATTCAGTAGTACTTCCATAATGGTTCTGAAACTCCCAGGTGAACCAAACTCATTTCTCGGTGAGAAAAAAAACATGTAGGCATCTGAATTACTGAGGATGCCCCTTGTGTGTTGTCCTTTACCTTTTTACCATGACCCTCTGCTTCACTCTGAGACTCCTTTTTTGATTGTTTAATGAAACAACAGCAGTTACCTTAGAACAACAGAGCACCAGGTCACAGTAAACGTGCCCTTCTCCTCCTGATTTATCTGCCACCCTCCTTTCCAAAAAACTCAAAACCAACAAAAAACCCCACAGCTCCACACAACCCAAACCCAGAAAAACAGCAATACCATTGGTTTTGTTCAACAATTTGAGAATCATTTTTAGGGGAGGTGATACATTTCTGTTTCCCAGAGTTTTCAGATCTTATGTGTGTAAATTTTTTATTTTTATTTTTTTAAATTTTTTTTTAAATATCATTTTTTTTAAGGTGGTACAGTTCAGTGGAACAGAAATTCTGTGAATTGGGTCTGTAGTGCTTTGGACAAAGAACATGGATCAAAATCTTTCCTTTTCCTTTGCACTGTCTGTTTTTCCAAACTGTAACAGTGCCATGTTTGCTTTGGGGATCTGTGCTGATCCAAAAGAAAAGTTTACTCACAGCTTTTGGAGAGATTAGACTTTCAGCTTACAAGTATTTGCAGCTCCATTCTAGGACAAATGCTTTCCATAACATACTGTCTTGGGTGCTGAACACCAAAGCAAAACAGCACTTAACAGCTTCGGAAAGGCTGCAATAGGAGATTTTTTTCACCCATTCAAACATTGCCTATTTCTATAGGTTCAAATTCTAAGAGTTTACAGCAGTGGAAATATTACTTAACTCCATTTATTTTTATTTTTTTTTCTAAATAAAAACAACAACATTTTTCTGCATGCATTTCTTGGAGGCGTTTTAAAAATTATCCATAGTAAGCTTGTCAAGTACTGTTTTTCTCAAAACAAGAGGAGGCATTTTCATCTTTGTTGATGTAACTTTTTGTTTTACACGGACTTTTTGAGCATTAAGGATGTTTACCCTAGTCAGAAATCACGTTTGATTTGTCTCTAGGAGAGTTCAGGAGTAGCATAGTGGAATAGCATGAATGGGTACAAGTGGTCCAAAAATTAAAGGCTGAACTACTAGATTGTGCAAGGAACTGGCTTATGCACTAAACGTTTTGTGCCTTGGTCTACAATTAACATGATTTCTGTTTAAAAGAAAAAGGAACAGATGTTGTCTTTTTGTGCTGCTTCTACATACATACTTTCTGTAATCCCAAACTGCAGAATTGGTTCTTTCCAGAAAACCGGATTGAATTAAAGATTACTGTAGACATTTCCTGACCTACTGACAGTTGCACCATTTCCAGAGATTTCAGTATTGAAAATGAACTGCAGAAGCTAAGATTATTTTGCTTACTGGTGACTAAGTTCTTAAAAAACCATATTGTGGTGGTTCTGTGCTTTTGTACAATGGATGTCTTAAGCTGAGGGCAGTTTAAGGGATCCTTTCTTAATGCCAGGAGGGCGTTGCTTTCCTCAACACTGTGATCTGACCTGTGATAAACCTGCACTACAGACAAGTGGCTACCAAGTCAACTGCAAACCAACTGAATGTAAAAATCTTAGTGCTGGTGCTGAAATCTCTTCAGATAGTCATAATGATTTCCAGTTCGTTGTTTTAAAGTTATTGAGCATCAAGTGTCAATCAAAGACTGAAGCTGATCACTAATGAATGTTGACTTTTCATGCATTTAGGTTTACCTTCTTTTTAGTTTCTCAGTTCATTCTCTGCTATTTTTATCATATTGTGTCATTTTAAATTTCTTACATGCTAACGTTTTGTTTGAGCGAATGAAATAAAATTGCAATATATACACGTTGCCACCATTTATTTCTGGGACTTCATAGAAGACTCTCTGAGGTTATTACTCAAATTCACAACATTTTTAATGACTCTGATCATTCCTTACTCCTTGACTCCACCTCTCCTTTCTGATTCTCCATCAGAAGATTCAGTAGAGAACAGTGAAGACTTAAAAGGATTGTAATTGCAGGGACTGTAACGTTCATGAAAGGTAACTGCTGTACATAAATTAAAGTTCATTTTAAATGTACAATGTGATTTACATTCTCACATGAAGTATAAACTTTGGTCTCTATGCACAGAGAATTGGAAGGGAGGGAGAGGGAAAGACCAAGGGGGAAATAATTGCAGTCAGTCCAACTTTTTCTCTTGCTGCTTTTACGTTCATGACTTATTTTCAATACTGGTAATAAAGCAGACCTGCTGTGGCAGATCAAGAGAGCTTTCTGTATGCTAAGGACAGTTTAGCTCAATTTATCTCATAGCAGAATATTGAGCATAGCTATTTAAATGTCCTTGATGTGACATCCTGAAGCTGTACTTCCCTGCTGGTTTGGGTTGGCAAACTATTGGTCACAGTGCCAAGTTTGGCACCAACTTTAATGAGTTATAAAGGGGTTTTTTTAAATAAAATTATCATTAGAGTCTAAAATGGTCTGCTGTTATTTGGGGCAGTGTTTAGGCAACAAGTGTAAACATTCGCGATTTAAATGTCTAAACAGTGTTACCAGGTCTGTCCATCAGTGTCAAGAGATGGATGGTATCTGCTTTTGAAATTCCTGTGTTACAAAAGCAGGAAGATGGTCTGTGGTGGATCAAACTGTGATTGTCAGTGCTTTGTATGAGCTCTTCTGAAAATGTTGAACTGGGCTCAGTCCCAGTGCTAGATATTACTTACCAGCAGATCTCTTATGTCTGGTCATACAAAGCCTGCAAAATCCAGAGAAGATTTCCTCTGTTTTAGTAGGTGAACTAGACTGGGCTGATGGGAAGCAAGAAAAAAATTCCCAAACTGGCTTTTTACCAAAATATCCTGATTCTTTTTGGGGCTGTGTATTTTCTGGACTCTGCAGGCTATGGCTGGGCAGGGGTGGTAGAGAGCAGGTGGCAAGGGAAGGAGTCTGATTTTGGTGGAAGTGGGGACAGTGCAAAGTTCTTGAAATCAGGCTAAAGATCACTTCAATTGTTTGTCTTAAGGGGTTATTTTTGGATATAAGGATTATTTAACGCTCAGTTACATGCTGTCTAGGAGAGTCTTGGTGGAGGGAGAAGCAGTACATTAAATGAAATGTCACAGTATAAAGTCACATATTCAAAACAGCTTATCTTTAAGTCAGCCTATACAAAGGCCTGACAGGAGTTAAGTATTAATTTTAAAACTTTGGAGATGGTCACCCAAGACTGTTGAAATACTCAGTATTCCTTACTTCGTGTCCTCTTGATAAGCTGTTCAGTGGGGAAGATGTGGAGCAGCTGCAGCAGCTGAGTTGTGTTGATGCTCTGGCTGTTGCAGCTTTTCAGTTCTCTCTGATATGCTTAATTTTGCCACATTGTTACTCAGTGATGGGAACCATCTCCTCCTCTGTTCCCAACCTGTTTTAGGGCTGTTATAGGTGTGACACTTTCACTTCTCTTTGTGACTTCGGGTCTCTCCTGCAGCTGCTGAAGCACGGTAGAGTTGGATGGGATCTCCCATCATCATCCAGTGTTTACTGCCTTAAATGCAGTTTTTTCTCACCAACCAGCTGGAGCCACCTGAGTCCCTCCCTGCTCTTTGAACGACTTTCAACTCAGCAATAAAGTCATCTGTGCTGACTGTGCTGTGAGTGTGCTGAATTCCTTCCCTTGCAAAGTCTCTGGGAATTGCCCCACAGGCTGCTGACACAGGCAGAGGAAAACATAAACAGTAGTGAGGAAGTTGGTGAAAGAAGAGAAATTGTAAGGGAGTTCTGGAAGTGTCAAGGCTGTACCTGCAGGGAAAGATCCTCGTGGAAACGAACAGGGCTGCTGGAGGCTTGAAAACTCAAAACCAGGCTTTAAACTCTGGATGCTGCTGGAATCCGCAAGTAGAGTCAGGAGAAGTGGCTTTCTGGGCAGTCTTAAGGCTGCTTGCCTGTTGCTGTAGGGCCAGGATGTTAAAAATAAAATAAATAGTAAGTGATACTCCAATCTCCAGCTTCTCTTTGTATTTCCATAAGGTGGCAGGTCAGTGTGTGCTTGAGATGTTTTTGGAGGCAGCATTGCTGAATGAGGCCCTTAAATTTGCTTTGTTGTTCTGTTTCATGGGGGGGAAAAAACCCCTTCAGAGATTTAAATGCTCTTCTCATATGCTTTTGTGACGCTGTGGTGACAAACTCATGCTGAGTCTTCACAAGGTCACCTTCCAAAGCAGATCTCAAACTACAGGAAAGGGAAGCACAGGCTTCATACCAGTGACAGCCAGCTTTCAAGGACTCTTTAAATAAATAATTTAAAAAAAAAAAAAAAAAAGGAACAAAAGCACTCTTTGAAGACCTTTGCAAAATAACTTGCAAGCTGGAAATGTGATGGTTCTGCAATTTATTGGTTGTAAACTGAAAATACGAGTTTTTTGGTTCTTTACTTGATCTGTTAGTTTGTGTTCCTTTTCAGGTAGGTTTCCATCTCCTGAATCTGGTAATGCTTGGTGAGCTGCTACTTGCTGAAATAAGTTATCCCAGAGCCAGTGAGATGCTCTCAGGTGGGAGTGAGCAGTTTGGAATTCGGTGACCTGCCGGGCTTGGTTCCCACTTGCAGTCAGTGGCACAAAGTGCCTGGAAAGGAAAACCTCCGTGTGAGCTCTGGCACAGTGCTAGGGAAGCACCTCTGAAAGTCTCCTGAACGTGGAGATCTCCAGAGATCAGCTTAGGGATGGAATTGGGGTAGTGCAGCTTTAGGGAAAGGAGGTGGAGAAATCACAAGTCCCCAGGAGTGGTGGGCAAGTGAGAGCACTCTGGAAGAGAGGGATTCTGACAGCCAGAAATGCAAATTTTGTCCTTCAAAATACTACAATTGTGGCACGTTTAGCATGGTCAAAACAATGAATGTTAATTCGAGCATCTGGGTTTCATGTGTTCCCAGGCATTGTGTGTGAGGAAAGCCAGAGGCTGGTGAGGGGAGGGGGATGAGCACTTCACAAAATGCTGGAATTTCTTTTCACTTATGTTTTCATTTTTTTCATTAATGGCATGGAAACCTAAGGCGAAACATATAACCAAACTCATGTCTTTGACATAGCTGATGAACATAAAGGGAGAGGAGTTCAGGTGTGAGGTGCTGCTCCCCAAGGGCAGAGCCTGGTGGGGTCACAGCTTGAGGTCTGAGCGCTGTGCAGGATCCAGCACAGCCAGTCTGAAGCCTTGAGCACAACCAGGGCCTCTGCCAGCAGTGCACGGTGGGCCCTCTCACTGTGTGATAAATACAGTTTGTGTGTCTGCTGAAGGACAACCTCATTGCCATCAAGTCATTGGTCTGGGGGAAAAAAAGCCACAGTTCCTTCAAGTGTCAGCGGGTCAGCCTGCAACCTTTAGAGCAAAACAGTCATTATTTACCCTCTGTGGTACTCTAAAGGCAATAGGGTTTGTGCTTTGTTTAACTGGACCCAAATTGTGAGTGTTTCTCTGTAAGCTCTCAACAGAAGTTGCACACCTTCAAGCCCTGAGTGTTCTCAGCTTCTCTGAAGTCAATACAACTTTGGTCTTCTTAGTCCAAAATGTTTCCAGCCATCAGATGTAATTTGTCTTGTATTTATACAACTGAGTAAATACTGCCCAGCATTTTCTACACATCTGTGAAAAATACATAAGCAATAAAATAAAACTTGAATTACAGGAAATTATTTTTTTTTTCCCCTGGAGGTTGGGAATCCTGCTTCCAATACTGTCAGGGGTGCTACAGAATGGCCCAAACTATGTTTAATTGCTTACTGCCCATGTCTGTGCTCTGGAATGGTATCCCTTTTCTGTCCAGTGTTTCCCATTGTCAGTGCCCCATAACTTCACATTTTGTGACTGCACCGTAGCAGTATGCTGTCAGCAAAGAAAGAAAAGCATCTGGCACTGTTTCTGAACTAAAACTGATCTGCTGAATAACTGAGATAGAGATACTGAATAAATAGATGGCAATTATTGACAAAGAAGGTCTCCTTTTCGAGCAAGGAGCTGGATGGTATTGCCAGCTGGTGCAGTTTGGAGCCAGGATTTTGGGGAGGTGCAGCCATTGCAAGTGTTGAGAGCTTTTTGAACTCTGCTGCTGAGTTTCAGCAGAGATAAACCTGCCAGAGGTAAGGAAAACACCTTTTTATGGAGAGGTTCCTCGCTAACATTTCAGGAATGGCTCCATGTCTGCTTTAAAGGGAATGAAAATTAAAATGCTCCAGTTACAGAGTGATCTCAGAGGGGCTTTTTTAACGTCATTGCCAAAGCTAATGCTCCCAGAGCAAAACTTCACTGAATTGCTGCACAGATGTATCACAGGCAGATTGAGACTCTGTATTGCAAACAGTGACACAAAAATAGCCTTTTTGTGTTTTATGAACTGCATATATGAAGTTTCATGTTCCAGTTCATTTCAGGTTTTCATCTTGAAAATATGTTAGTTTGGAAAAGGCAGGGGGAAGCTTGTATCAAAGGTTTCCTGGTGATAATGGATTAACTCCTCATAGCCATGCTCTGCTGGTTAGAAAAAGGTGCTATTTTGATACAGTCGATAGCAGTTTTCCTTTTGAAATAAATACTGATAATTTGGCATGAATGTAAGATGTGTAATGTTTTTCTAGCAGTGTGGCATTGATGCTGGAGAAAGGTAATTGAAGTGCTTGAGAGAAGGCAGAAACCAGAACAGTCTGTGCCCTGTAATGGCTTGTTTCTAACAAAAGGATTTACATGCTCAGTGTGTAGAACAATGAGAATAATCAAACTAGATCTGTTTCACAGTCACTGTAGTTCCAGTTTAGGGGATATCCTACAGTGCTGTTGAAGCATCGCTGAACTGTTAATGGAACTGTTTCCCTCCAAATCTGGAGAACAACTTCCATCAGGTGTTTTTAGTCTTAAAAGGGCTTCAGAAGAGGCAGTTCTATGAACAGTTCAACTGATCACAGTCTTTTTAGGCTTAAATTCATCTTTAAAGGTAGATACATGGATATGGATTCATGTTATTCCTCCGGGCTTCCCTAAATCTTCTCCCTAACCAGCCTCTCACTTGCCTGTTGACCAAGGGTCTCCCACCACACACGTGGCAGAGCCTGAGCTGTGTTGTGCATCACTTGTTTCTTTTGGGGTTTATTTCTCTCTCGTTATTAATAGTAGATCTTTCAATTATTAAACTGTTCTTATCTCAGTCCATGAGTTGGTGTTTTTTCACATTTTCTTTTGATTCTCCTCCCCATCCCACCGGGGGAGGAATGAGCAAGCAGCTGTGTGGTACTTCATTGACAGGCTGGGGTTAAACCACAACACTTTGCTAAGGTGACTTGGGTTACACTGCTTAGTAATCAGGCTTAGGTTCCAGAAAACCTGCTCCTCCCTGGGACTTCATTAGCAATCATATATTGGTGGTGTATTCATTACCTACAGCCTGAGTCCCACTGTATCGGGATCTGCTTCAGTTATTAAAAAAGAAAAAAGCCAAACAGTGCTGCTGTAATGAATGGAAGAACAGCCTATCTGCAGTCAAGGAGGAGAGGGGAGAAGGCAGGTTTGCTGAGAAATCCTCCTGCAGAGGCAGCAGCAGGAGCAAATGGCAGGGTGGTTCCACTCCAGATACAGTGCCCAGTATTGTGCCATGTCATGGGAAAGGTGTGAGATAGCTGGAGCCAAAGAAGAGGAAAAAGAAAGTCTTTGGGAAGAGGGATATTAATTCTAATGAGTGTGTGTGTGTTTACACTCTACTAGCTTCAGTAGAAATACAATGGGCCAATTAGGAGGTGTTCCTGTGTTCGATTTCTAGTCCTAAACACACAATATTTGTTCTGTTAAAATGGGAAAACTAAATACAGATCTTTCCAAGATCTCAGGATATAATGGGACTGATGAAACGGCAGTCTGTGTGGGACGCAGAGGCAAAAGGATCACAAAGTTGGATCAAGGCAGGGATAAGGAAGAAGTCATCAGTGGCAGAGACAGTCTCATGAAACAGTAACAAGGCAGCAATGATGGAAATGTTTGGGAGTTGAAGGAAGGGTTGTACCTGGTTGGGGATAAGTCAGAGGTAGTACAGGGTGGTTCTGTCCTCCCAGCTGAGGTGCAAGCAGGTACAGCTCCTCTCTGCCAGGCAGTTGTCCATCAGCAACATTCTCCATCTTCAGAAGCAGTCTTGGAGGAAGGGCTGGGTATTTTAATGTCTGTTTAATTCCCCTGTTTGAAATGGTGACCTTCTTGCCAGCAGTCTCTTTTGACTGCTTGCAGATATGTTCAAAATTCTAGGTTCCTTTTCCTGACTGTAAGCAAAGGTAGAGTATTTCACTTCAGCTCCAGTGCCTTTAGGCTTTCAGGTGGATGTTTTTAGTTCCTGTTATCCTGCAGGATCAAGTGCCGATGGCAGGGCACCATTAAGTAGCAATAGCCCATGGGGAAATGAAGAGGTCTCCATCTGCTCCTTCAGTTCTGTCAAACGTGCATTGATGCAAATTAGTGACAGTTTTGCTCAAGTTCTTCATCCTTCTAAGTGTTTTTTTATTCAATAAATCTTCTATTTCCTTTGTTTTACTCCAGTGACTGAATTGCTTTTGATCTCCGCCCCTGGTGTTATGTTCTGAAAGGCAAAAATAACCATTCTTCAAGTAATCACCCAGCAAAAAATGGGTGTTTTATCTTCAAACAAAAACCTGACAGTGACACCATTATATTTTTAAGGGCTGACACACAAACCTGTTGCTAAACTTTCAAGAAAAAAAAAGAAAGAAAGAGAAGGAAATGCTGGTTCTGTGGTTTGAGTTGTGTTATTTCCTGACATGAGGCAACGATGTTCATTTGCCACAAACATACAGTTAATGTGCATTCACAGAAAATTGCCTTGTGGCCCAGCTGCTAATCCTGCCAATGTGTTCAGAATAGAGATGTACAAGTGGTTCCATGTATGGCCAGTGGAGTTTGAGGCTGGCAGGGCAAAAAGGCTTTGGGGAGTGAGTAAAGTGAGAGTTGCTGCTGATAGGAACCTGGAAATGTTATCTGTTTAGCTGAATGTTGGTGCTAATGCACAGTGGTGTGTGCTGGGGGGCTACTGCATGCTGAGCACAATGCTGCAGAACAGGTGCCATCTGCATCTGTCCACAGAGAGACAGAAAAGTAACTCAGGAGTGGTGTCAAGACATCCTCTATTCCCAGGTCTAATTGGAAGAAATCAGCTTGGGAACAGGAGGTCAGGAATGTTAATTGCCAAGGCTAGTGCTGGTAGCCCTAAAGGCAACCTACAGCGTCAGGAGAGATTGGCACCATCTCAGTTTTCACACCAACTCTAAACTATTCAGCCTCAACAACAGTCACTGGAGGGGAACCAGCATCTCCAGAGGCTGAACACTTCACCTCTCTCAGGCTGTGGCTTGACAAGGGCCATGGTTGCTCAAGGAGAGCCTTTTGGCTCCTTTTCTCCCAAGGAATGTGTTACAATTCCCTCACTGCTGTGCAGCTGGTGGTTTGGATGCTGTTGTAAGGTTTCCATCGTAACTTGAGGTTAGTGAGATTACGAAGGAAAAGGAGTGGACTGCTGTGGATGCACCTCCTTCCTCAAGGGCATCGTGAGTGGAGAAATTCCCTTCTGAGAAACCCAAGAGTCTAGAGGAGAACTCCCTCTCTCTCCTCCTGTGAGGATAGTGCTTCTCTCCTGTGTCCCTATCCACCTCTTTCAGAAGCTGGTGGGCTTTCTTAGTTCATAGGATGTCCAGGAGCTGTGTGGATGCCCTGTTGTTTTATTTTTGTTTAAGGTTCCACCTTGTTCCTATTACCCTTTCTAATTAAAGCTATTATAGATGTGCTTTCCTGCCTTCCTGTGCCCACCACAGCTGTCTTCAGAGGCAGTGATGCCTTAATTATTGCTCTGCAATTTGCAGCTCACCTCCATGTCACCCAACCTTTATTACAGCACTGCTGTACACCATCTCCCTCCCAGCTCCTTTACTGCGTCCTTGTGACCACGTTTCATTTAAAAACAAAGCCAAGCTCCTGGTGCAGCTCTGAGAGGTTGGGGTGTGGCGATGCCTGGATAAGTCATAGGCCAGCACTGTCAAGCTCTGGTGTGGCATTTTGAGCCTTATCGGGCTTCTCAGGCTGCTGAACTGGCAGTAGGCAGGAGAGTCCCTGCAGCTGGGCTGCTCCTATCTCTGAGTAGTTGTCTCCAGCTAACCTAGGCCAAGAACACCATATGGGTTCTTCCACTGCTTCCCCACAGCCTCTTCAAGGACAACCCGTATTGTCCGGCCAGTGTAGTGGCAATAGTGCTGCTCTTTCCTGCTCTGAGCAGTGTAAAGATGTTCAGGCACTGAGAGCCTGGCCAGGAAAGTACTCCAGTGGAGGTGGAGCCTGATCTTCCCCAGAGGTGGCTGCTGGTGCCTCCTGAGTGCTGGTTTTCCATGTCTCTGCCTGGCCAGGTTTCTTGTATCAAGGAACAAGTTTATGGTGAGATTTCAAAAACAAACCAGCACAAACACAAACCAAAAGCCAAGCTGTTTTTCTAGCCCTTCACTTATGGAAAGAGCTGGGATGCTTCAGGCTGGCTGATCACCAGCAGGTCTCCAAGGATTCAAGCAGCACAAAACTTCAGGCAGGATGCTCCCAGTGTGGCTGTTTCTTGAGGTTTCTGTCGCTCCCCTTCTCAGCACCTGCCAAGGTGGGTTGAACGCAGTGATCACCGTGTGCCACGCCCAGCCTTTCTGCTGGCATCAAGCAGAACCTTCCTGCTGTGGTTTTCTTTCTTCACTAAACCCAAGAAAGCTCAGTCCCCTGAGAGGGGTGGTGGTGGGTACAGGACTTGGGAATTTTTTTTCCAATCACCAGCTTCTGATTTAAGTAATTCTGGGAAGATGTTAGGCAGGTACCAAGATGCACCAAGGAACAAAAGGTCTTAATCTTGATTATTTTATCTTTTATAACAACTTTACTGCAGTGGCATCTGCTGGCAAGGTTGACAACTGCAGGGCTTGCAGTGATACTGGACGGGATTGTTGGGTGTTAGTGCAGGCACTAAAAAATGTTTTGTTGACCTATTTAAAATGCCTCATCAAGGACGTTTAAAGCTCTGAGTGAGCAGGCTTGACCTTACAGCTGACCTTGGTTTGAGCCAGAGGTCTGACAGGGCATTCCTTGGGTTTGTTCCAGCTGGAATTTCCCTGCGCTCCACTTTACAAGTTTGATTCTTTGCTTTAAATATTGTGGAATGAACTCCCTGACTTGCATCTACTCATTTATTTTAAGGATTTGCTTTTCCTGAATCAATGTCAGTCCCAGCACATCTCAGCCCAGCTGAAGCTGCTTTTCTTTGGGGTCTGGCACAGACGAAAAATGGCTGTACCATGTGGATGTGTTTCCTTAGTTAGGCCTGGTAATTCCAATGTTTTTCACTGGGACACCGTTGAAGCAAGGGATGTGTCCTGGGAAAGGAGCAATGCAAGCAAGGGGAGGCACCTGAAGAGTCCCCAGCACATCTCCAGCTGTGTGTGTAAGCATTGCCCTGGCACTCACCCACATGTGTGCAGCCTCTCAGAGGTCAACTTCAGTCATTGATGTGCATGTGTAGAAGAGATAGCAGATGTCATGCAGATCACACTTGGATTAAGATTGCTGTGAAAACCCCTCAAACACCCTGCAAGTTTGGGGAATTGCATTTCACTACTTGGGACAGACCTTATTTTAAACACTGAAAGAAGTTACTTCTGAGACAAACATTCAGTGATTTAAACTAAGCAAGCAAAACTCATCTTTATTCTCTTCCAAGGCTCCCCAGCTGAAAAGGTATGGGGTCATTTGAATCTCACATCATGCAGAAGAACACAGTGTCTGCTTTGAAAACACAGAAGGGATTCACTGTTTTCCAGGTAATGTAAAAAGATGTATTTGATGCACTCAGTTATTCAGTTGACACATCTCTTTCTATGCAAAGTAAGTGGTAAATGAGAAGCAACTGTAATTGAAGCTTAAAATTCCTTGTAGCCCATTTTATCCTATAATTCAAACCATCACTGTCTTGTACTGATGTCTTTTAAAGACCTAAATTGTATGTTTGGTTTCAAGCCGCATATTTTATCTAAAAGGTCATTAAATGTATGGTGTATAACTAATTAATTGCAAAAAAAAAAAAGTCAATCATCAGAAATATATCTTCTTCCATTGAGAAAATTTTAATTTGGCACAGTAGGCCTGCACAGATACTCTTTGGCTTCAGTGTTTCAGAGCAGTATAGAAAATATCTACATACGCTTTATAATTACACAGTGAAAGACTAAATTAGCTGGATGAGCCTACTGCTGTACTGCATAATAAATGAAAATTTAGCAACGAAACATATTGGTGAATAAATCAAAGGCATCATAAAAAACACCATTTACCTTTTTTCTGCAGAGCTGCAAGAGCCATTGGTACATACAACTTACTGTCTGCAACAGGAAACAAGAGAAATTACACAGCACAGCCCTGATGGATCTTTGTGAAGCCTCTTGTGCCCTGCCTTGGTGCCATATAAAAGAAATTGCTTCCTGTGCTACCTTTCAGAGCTGCAAGAGCATAAACCCAGCACAACTTGGACTATTTTAATAGAGCACAACTTGATCCTAAGTAGTGTCCGAGGTTTTTATTGAGGCAGCTCAATAGGACCGATGCTCTGATACAGTGTATTAAGCTTTGGGAATACTACAGCAGGATCTGTCTTGAGATGGAATAACAAAAGGCATAAAGGAGCTTAACACTGACCTAAATAATCCAATATATTATTTTTAAAAAGCTCCTGCTGTACCATCTGGAGGTTTGATTCCTGACAGCTTAATGAAACTTCGTTTTGTTTTGAAAAAAAAACCCCAACGCCCTCTCTGCAGGGTGAGCACTTCAGCCCCAGCACAGGGGAGTGAGCGGGCTGTGCAGAGCACAGGAAACCATCTGGGGCACAGAAACCACAGCGAGAGAGGGGCTGCCAAGGGCTTTCATCTGCCACAGCGCAAAAACATCACCAAACACAGGCAAGCAGCCCCCCTGGCCGTGTCCTCCCCCACTTTGGGATGCCACCAGCTTGTCCCGAGGGCAAACAAGGCCTGAGTGAAGCTGGAAATGCCGCTGTGAACCTTTGCCCCATGACCCGAGCGTGGGTGGCTGCTCAGCACAGCCCCACCAGCCCCAGAGAACTCATTTCCTCTCCAGCAGGGTTTGACTTTGCTTTGTGTCTGGCTCCTCCTGGAAACCCAACTCTGTGCTTCGTATGAACCCTCACTGAACCGGAGTGGCACTTCTCAGACTCACCGTTTCTTTTGCTTTCTGGAGTGAAGTCCTTGTGTTGCTCCGGGCCCTGTGGAAGGGGGTCTGAGTTCCTGCAGCACGGCAGCCCGGGTGGAGAAATGGGTGGGAAGTCCTGGAGGTACAGGCAGTGCCCATCCTCAGGTTAGCTGCATGTTGGTTACACATCTCATGTCCCACAGTCCATCTACACATCCCAGACGTGCCGCTAGAGTACCATCTGAATTTTATCCAGCTTACTAAGCTCAAAACAGAGATTTATTTAATTTAATTTAATTTAATTTCACTTGTTTAAATTGTGCAATGCTTAGGAGGTGGAAAAAAGCCCAGTTGCTGGGAAGGTCCTGCCCTGGTTGTTGGAATTTTAGGAATTGAAGTACATGACATTGAATTTTGTGCTGTTTATTTTGGGGGAAGGGAGAAAAACAAGCAGTGAATGACCATTTATCTGCAGAGGACTGTAGGTGCACCTGTACCCATAAGATCTACAAGGACTGTCTTCTGTTCCTTTTCTCTAAGGCAAGTACTTCTAGAGCTGCTGCTGGTGTGCTACATGTTTGTCTAGAAGCAGCCCATTGTAAATGGGATACAACAAAACCTGACAGGCTTCAGGATTTAGCATAAAATGCTGTATTTCACTCCAAATTCAAACCCTGCACAACCTGCAACCCAGTGCAGCTGATGAGGCCATATGTTAAAGGGATGCTACTGGTTTCTCATATGTAACTTCCAATGTGTTAAAACTTTTCATTTTGTAAGGAGTGTCAAATGCTTCAACAATCTCTTATAAAATATACATTTCAATAACCAAAATTTAAATCATCATTCCTTTGGGTCTGATGTTTAATCAGAATGATTCCTACATTTTTGCCTAGCAACATAAAAATGGTCTAGAGAAAAATTTACTTCTGAACACTTCTGGAATTTTACATAAACTGACATTTAAAAATATTTCCAGTGAAGCTGAGGTCCAAAGTGATGTAGCTCAGTTCCATACAGGAAGCAGTGTGGTGTGTATATGTGGGGGGTGTCTGTTGGTAGCATGAATTGGACCTAACCCTGAAAGTACAGATTGTAGCTAAGGTTGAATTAAAAGAAATGCCAGTTTGATTACCTCCTATCCAAGCTGATCTTTCTACTCCTTGAAACATATTTCAATAACCCTCTTGTTATCTTCCTCTGAGCTCCTGTATGCTATTATTGTTCTTATCTATATGTTCACTTGATTATGGGCCTGCCCTCTGAGCCTGTCATCGCTGTCACTGCTTCATAATGCCTGCAATTATTTCTCTGTGGGCTGCCAGGCCTGCTAATGATGCTGTGCTCGCTGCTGCTGCTGCGAGGGCTGGGGGTTCACTTCTGCAGAATGTGATTCAACTGCAGCTTGGCTGGTGAGAGCAATGTAGGTCAGAGCAGCCTCGGGATCGTTTGTGGGGGCACTAATGGTGGTGGGGTGTTTCTGCATCAAGTTCACACCAACTTACTGCATTGGGGACCTTGGAGTCTCTTGGGCTTTCAAAAAAAGCGTATTCCTGTATGTTTGTGCTGTACCTTTGGATGTGTGTGGCACATGCAGCTTCTGCTGAGATCCCCTCCCTCAGGGTCCCCAAGGTTGGTGCTTTTATGGACCCCCTCCAGATTAAAATTCATCTGCTTGTTCAAAGTGCTCTGCTCAGTGCTGGATGCTGTTTATTGATTAAAGAGTGTATCCAATTAGCTCCTCCAATTTACCAGCCAAAACAGCGTTCCCAGATTTCTGCGCTATCTACAAGCCCATGGTGAATCCAGTAAGCACAAGATCAATCTTTTCTGTGCTGCTCACCATCTTCATATGTGAATTAGGCTATGTGCAAGTAGTGAACCTCACAATGCTGAAATCACGGATAAAAATTGAGACCTTTTATTGCCACAGCTTGAAATTAGTCTTGTAAAATGGCAGGGAAATATTTTTGCATTTCAGTTTATTAAGATCATGTTGCAGAAGTGTAATATGGTAAATAACACATCAGTGCTGTGGCACAGCAAGTGCAGGCCTTGCTCTTGGAGCAGCATCAAGTACAGGTCACTAAATGGGGAAGAGAAAGACCATGAAAGAAGTGTCAGACCAAGATTTTACACTGTAAGTTATTTCCCACAAACAAGGGTGGGAAGGGGAAAAAGCAGGGATCAAAAATGCCTCAGCTTTAGGATTTCTTTCGTAGTCTAAGACCAACATCAAGTAAGTCAGACTCAGTTTTACTCGGCTAAATGTAAAGCACTTATCAAATGTAAATAAATGTAAAGCCCAAGAGCAACATCTAAAGTAGGCAAAGACAAGGTCACAGCTGCATGCTGGGGAATACAGCACAAGCCCTGCCTCCCAAAAACACACTCACACACACAGAGACACATACACACACCCACACCCCCACCCCCACACACACACACACACACACACACACAGACATACTCTCACAGGCTCTTGGCTTTGGAACTGAGCCCCAGGGGTGCATCAGGAGACCAATGTAGGGAGTGTATCCTGGGCTATGCCTTGGCAGAACCAGGTCAAACAGCTTTGTAACATAACCCTGCCGTTCTCAGCTGATGAGCCCTCCGTGATTTGCCAGTGACTCTGAGAAAAACATAGAGGAGAATGCCTTTGGTTCAGTTCTACCTCTGCAAAGCAGTGGCTTGCACTTCTATTGAAAAAAAAAGTTGAGTACTGTTAGATGCCTTGGGTCTAGCAAGTATTTTCCCCCCTTCCCAGCGAAAGACAGGGCTGGACCCCTTACAGGGTGTTTTTCTCACAGATAATTAGCATGCTAATTGCGATGTGTTTAATACACACCTAATGTGAGAGGTTAGAGCTGACACTGATTGCTTTGCTTTCCCTTGGTCTAATTGCAGCACCTCAAGCCAGAAACCACATGTTCACAGTTCGTGCTCTAATGTGCAAGACAGGGACTGGTAAATGGTCTCTTGTGTTCTGAGCACGTTATGCTCCCTGGTTTTGTGTGTGAGGTTGCTGTGGAGGCGGGCTGCTTAGAATCCTTGCTGAGAAAAGCATAATTTACCTTGAACTCTCTCAGCACTGTGTGGTAATCTCTCAGAGAGGGCTGCTAATGATGCAAAACCCTGCCCAGAGCCCTGATCTGTACAAGCTGGCTGCATGCAGACACATGTGAAGTGCTGCTTCAGCATTAATGAAGGGAAGGAGCCCAAGAATGAAGGGAGCTCGCTTGCACATCCCTCTGCCAACCCGCTACTTTGTGAGTCCTGAGGACTATTGCAGAGCATTGGAGTTGGACACAAAACCACCTGGAGTGCATCCTCATCCCTGGGTGGGCACTTTTAAAGAGCAAGCTGTGTGACTGTTTTAATACTGAGATCAGCCCAGCTGGTTAGAGCATGGTGCTAATAAACACCAAGGCCATGGGTTTGATCTCCATATGGACCATTCACTAAAGAGTTGGACTCGGTGATCCTTGTGGGTCCCTTCAACTCAGAATACTCTGTGATTCTGTGAAGTACCCTTTAGTTAATAATATGTTAGTAACACTGGCACAGGACACCCTTGCTAAACTTATACCAGCACTGTAATCAGCTTGTTAGTTGTACACAACAGACAAATCCTAATTGTTGGGTAGAACGTGGAAAAATAGATTTACCAACTATCATTCCCCTATCTGCCTGTCTCAAGTTGCACTTGAGATGGCTTTCAGATGGCTTCCTCAAAGAAGAGATAAAAGGAATACTTAGATCGAGAGGGTAGTAGATTCAGGTTCAAAAACCACACCATGCAGCCATCTAATTCTGGTTCTACAGCCACTGAATTGAGTGGATTTATCCAGCAATAGACATCTCCCTGCAAGCTTTAGAAATGAAGGCTCTTTGAATGGAGAGTTGGAACAGCCACTGAAGCTGTTGCAAATGGAATGTCCTGTCACAATTTCAACAGATAAAATTTAGAGGAAACTTTGTTTCCTGAAAAAAAAAGTAATTTATCAAGCTAGCGAAACAAAGTCTTTTTTTCCTTTTTCTTTCTCTTTTTTTTTTCTTTTTCTTTTTTTCTTTTTTTTTAATTTTTTTTTTTTCAGTCAGAACAATTCCTGGAATTGTCAAGATATCAGGACAAGTAAACTGTGGTGTAAGAGGTTGTTCTTTCTTCTGTCTCCCTGAAAGCTTTTCAAAGGGGACTCAGAAAGCACAGGAGAGGAAGAGCTGGATGTGGCAGCAGGAAGATGCCTGCCCAGCTGGATCTCAGCACCCTCCCCTAATCCCAGTGAGTCCCTACTTTAGAGCCATCAGTTTGGGCTTGCAAACTGCTCCCCTTGGTCTACTGAACAACTTGAGCCTGCAGAGTCCTCAGGTTTGGTTGGGCTGGAATGTGCATTTGTTAATTTCACCCCTAATATTTTAAAATTATTTTGTTCTGTACCATATATACCAGAGAGCAAATGCACCCTAGATTATAGACTGCATAGACTAGACTGCAAGGGTAGACAGCTGTGAACAAACTAGCTGTGTGTTGTGCAAAAGATGTCTAATTCACAGCAGAGTTTCTCCTCTCTGCCTTGTCCCGTTTTGACCCCATCTGTATGATCCTGCAGGAAACCAACCCCTGAGACCACAAGGTGAAGCCCAAAGGCAGTTCACCATGATCTTAGTGGTTTCTTTGAGAACACTATAAAAGGTATTTCTACTGAGATGCAACAGCTTGCGTTAAAAAAAGAAATCTAACTTGTGGGGCTTCCAGGTCCCCGGCTGGATGGTCCCAAATCCAAGCCCCCTGATTGTTTAGGTATACTTGTGGTGTGGCTGCAGGAATGCTGCTGCGGGAAGGGCACAGGGCTGCCTCCTCCCTCCTGGTGTCTCTCCTGCCGTGCAGTGCAGGCAGCACTCACACCCTGGGCATGACATTCAGGGAGCAGGAGCGGCTGAGGGCTTGTTATTCATCCCACAAGAAGCTGTATGGATTCAGAGCACAGCATCAAAGCTCGGCTTTGCTCCTCTGCTGCTGTAGATGTTGGGCAGGTTTGGCTACTTTGCAATGGAATAAAGAGATGTGGGAAGAAATATGCAAAGGAGTAATGAAATAAAGAAAACTGCCTTAACATTAGGAACTTGGAAGTGCTTTTCTTTTTCCTTTCCTCTTTCTTTTTGTTTATTCTTTTTTCTTTCTTTTATTCTTATGTCTTTCTTTCTCTTTATTTTTTATGTTTTTTCCCTTTTTTTTCCCCTTTCTTTCTTATTTTCTTTCTTTCTGTTTGCTTTGTTTCTGTGCTTTGTTTCACATTTGCACTGTGACATGTTCTTGAACTGGGTAATTTGCAGCAGCTTAGGAGAAATTGCTGTGACAGGCAGCTCTGCAGAAGGCTGTATCTCAGAATCCCCCTCCTTGGAGCAGCTGCTCAGGATGCTGTGATACAATACTTTTCCTGTCCGAGGAGCAAAACAATAAGGGCCAGACACATTGCTTCTGGAAACACTTGTTTATAGGCAAACCTTTTACACGTTGAATGTGCTGAAACTGTAAACTAGATTTAACTGGGTTGTGTAGATCTCAAGTGAAAAGTACTCATAGCTGGCTTTACCAAAGAAATATCTCATTATAAGATCTTGAAAGTGTTTATATTGCATATAAATAATACATGGGGGTTTTATATTACAAACGCCATAGTTATAAATTTTATAATTTTCTATAATTGTATAGTTACGAACACTATATTAGTTACATTGTATGTCTATTATTCAATATATAGCCTATATAATTATATAAATTTGCACTTAGAAATGTCTTATGTATTTCTAAACAGTTTCTTGCATGCTTATATACCTGTAATCTCTGATTTGCTTAGCATCATGTGTTAAATATCAAATTATAGACAACTTCTCTCCAGGACCAGGACTCTATTCTTCCCTGGGCCCTTGGGAGCTGTGACACCTTGTCTGTTTCCATGCTCATGAAAAGCCATATGGCAAAGCCAAAACAGCACAGTGTGGCACATGTGCCAGCTCTACCATGCTAGTAAATATGAGACTGAAGGCTTACAGGGCTCTTGTTGTGCAATGAAAACTCAGCAGAAATCTCTGATGCTGAATTATGGGGAGCAAGGAGAGAAGCAGAGCAGAAGCTGGGCTCCCTTTTCCTGCTAAGTGCTGATGTTAGCTCCTCATCCATGCTCCTGCAAGAAGTGGAAGGTTCAGACATGTACAATTAATGAGCAAAGCAACTGAATAAGTACAAAGGGGCCAAACAAGTTCGTATTTTGCGTTTTTTCAGTCTTCTGGGAGGCTGTATACAGTAACAAGGGACAGGCTGGGGTGTGGGGAGGGGCTCAGGGCTTTGAAAAGAGGAAATTCCCCTCTCCCAGCTAAGGAAACGTGCTGTGCCTCAGAAGGTTCAAAAAGTGGTTGGCAGCTGTATGCAGGAAGAGAAAAGCATCTCATTTTGAACTTGAAAGCAAAACTGTGTTTCAAGGGAACAGTAGAGGAGTGTCATCGGCAAAGTTTACGGTTGGGTGACCTATACAGTTCCTTCACTGAAGTGTAAATATGTAGGTAAGAAAGCATATAGAGAAAGGCCTTTCCCTGGGGTTTTCCTTTGAAGCAATCGGAGAAGCCTTCACAGATTTTGTGCACTTTTTAAAGTGAGAGCTGCATGGGAAAGGTGGAACTGCGAGCGAGGCTGTTTCAAGAGCTGTCTAAAAACCTGCTTTAGTGGCCTGAATGTTATGATGTTTCTGGGTGTTTTGCCACCCCACCCTACTCCCCGCCTATATGAGCCACTGGGACTATTGAAAAATGTATTTTCATGTCAAGAGATGCTGACTTATGCTTTTTTGTTTGCACAGGAAAAAGAAAGTCTCCTTCAAACTTGAAAATGCTTTAAACCCCCAGCTTTGCAGCAAGGCTTGAGGACGCAGTGATGATCTCCTGATTTCTGTTTAGCCTTGCCTAGAGCCTATTTGCTTCAGCCTGCAAAACCAGCCCTGGCTTTTTTGGCCATTGCCTCTGCAATTCCATCTGGATCTTATCTTTTTCTGCCCCTTGCAGGTGAAAGCCCACGTGGTGTCTGAGTGCTGAAGCATGGGGTGGTTGCTGAACCTTCACACAGCCTGAACTCGGCTAGTCCAGGAAATCATTCTGCAAGCCTCCTCCCTTGCCCCTCCATGGCTTCACCAAAAGGCCAGCAGAGGTTGTAACAGGGGGAAATGTGCTCTGAGGGATGTTTTTATACATAGCAGGGAGGAAAGGAACAGAGAAGTAAGAACACGCAATGGGTGTCTTTTAGATTGCACTGCGGTTTCCAGGCTCTGTTGCCCAATTGCCTTTGCACCATGAGGTCCTCCTGCCACATACCACGTGTCTTCATCACAGGGGTGGGTGTAAGACAAGATGCTTTACAGAAATGACTTCTGAGCCACACAACAGCAGCTTCATCTTCAGGAAACAAAGTAAGAAAAAGGATAGGTAAGTGCAGTACAACACAGTTTTATGCACTGTTGGGACTTGTGAGTGTTCCAGCACATGGCTTGGACATCACGGGTCTGGCCGTCACAGCAGGAGGGATCCATCTACACCAGGCCAGCCAGAGTCATTCTGAAGGGAAAGCACAATTTAAAAGTAAACAGGGTGAGTCATGTTGCCTGCTGGCAGAAATGCAAAACACTTAGGAGCAGGAAGTCTCTTTGTTTCTGTGCACGGGAGTGTGCTTTCGGGTCAGGTTATCACTAAGGTGCATTTCTGGACAGAGAAATAAGGGCTTGCTCCAGCAGCAAGACTGTCCTACCCGGCAAGGAGAAGCAATTGCATGCAGTTCAATGTCACCTACCCAAGTCTTTGGGGTTTTGTATTTAATAACATTGAATCTTAAACCAGAATCCTACCATCTACTGCTCATGAAAATGCCAGATGTGTTGTGTGCACAGCAGTCTCAACCTTAAAAACCTCAAAAACCTCAGCAGAGCCCTCCAGGACTGGTCACTCTGCACAGGCTGGGAATAATATCTGTGAGCCATCTGAATTGCCCTGCTGGAACTTCAAGCCAACACAACAACGTCTGCAGCAGCATTAGCTGTCTTGGAGAACAAAGTGCAGTTTCCTTTTGTGCACTGAACAAACAAACTGTGTGTGGGAATTGGTCCCTATAGAAGTACTTTTGTTTTTAAATATCCAAGTAACTTTTTTCCCAAACACTGACCCATTTATTGCTTGGGAATGTGCCTGTGACTGCTTTTTGAAACTCAGAAACTGCAGAGGTACCCATGGCAGGAATAGATGGCTATTGCAGTAACACCAGGGATGGTTCTGCAGTTAAAACTAAGCATAGACATGTCTGAAAACTGGCAGTCTGCCTAGGGCCAGAATTCATTATGAATTTGGTTTTTAGTACACTTTAGGCTAGAAACCATCCTAGTTATCCTTTCTCCTTTAATTAAATAAGAAGTCTGCCATTAGGCTCTGCTTCCCATAACTCATGTTTTGGGCTGAGCTGCTCCTGCCTGACACATGGGAGAACAGGAGGGAAATGTAGGAGAGAGACAAAGAGAAGACTCTGAAGTCTGCAACTATCTTTGCCACTTACCTGTCTCCAGGTACTGGCTCACTGAAGCTTTCCACACTTTCAGCTCTTCTGTTCCAGCTGTTAGCTGCTCACTGCTTAACCAAGAATTTGGAGACAAATTTGGTTTTGTATTATAAAAGGTCCAGATATAAAGCCATGGCCAGAATATACATAGGTAGGCTTCAAAATGTAGGGAAGGAAGGTGAGAGAGATTTGTGCAGAAGGGGGAGGTGCAGTCTTGTACATGCAAATTCTGCCCTGAAGCATTTTGATTCATGTAGTTAAATTGTTTCTAACAAAATTAACTTTATGTGGATACTTTTTGAAACAATCATTTTAAATGTTAAGCAAGGAATGATGCCTAGGAAGGATCACACATACACTGAAGCTCTGCTCTAATACATATTAATAACACTTCTGAAAATGCTTAACTTAATGCATATATGCTAGTTAGGTTTTTAGAAATCTTTTCTAAAGAATAATTGCCACACCTGAATCAGTTTAAATCCTCTGTCTTCAGAAACCACAGGGGAAAAATCAGGTATGTGTATATATTTTAATATGTTATTAGAAATATAGATGTTGAGGTTCAAAGACTTAATTAGTATTTAAATTACTATATTTTATAAAATAATTAACAAGACTAGTTGAACAGGTTTAATAAGAGAAGAAGTCAGTTTAATTGAGAGCAGATATGCAGTGATACCAGCTCCTAAACCCAAAACATGTGAGTTCATATTTTGATAGATGCATCAAGCTGATTTCCTCATTTATCACTTCTGGTTTAGGCCTGAATGTTTTGAGTAATTACATTTTTTTCCCCCTGAAATAAGAAGATGAGAGGTGTGAGGATAGCAGTAGCACCAAATACAAGAGAATACAAGTGCCATGCTAAATAAAATAATTTCTTTGGTGTCTGTACTCAGCTAAGAAATGTATCATTTATTCTACATATCCCAGTATTAGAAATATTTGTTACAAATACTTGTCCGTATTTATCCAAATTATTTTCCTGAAACATACCCCCCAGAAGTACAGTGCTTTCCCTTTTTTAAAAGAATTCAATTGGCAACATTGCAGTGAATTTTTATTGCAGTTTAGAAATCTGGATGGGTGGGTGCAGGGCCTCGCACGCCACTGGCGTGGCCCAGTCAGCAGCTTCACTGCTGATCCCTGCCTGGCTCCACACCAGCGCTTCCAGGGCTTGTTCACTCCAGACCAGCAGCCTGTGGCCCTCTTTGGCTTCTTTTACAAAGCCACTGAAATATCAGTTTCATCTGCTGCAGGAGTTGTGCATGCTGCCAGCCATGGGCATAAAAATCATGCATTGGTTGCAAAAAGAAGGATGGAGAGTTAACATTTTGATTCACTCTTTATATATATACACATATATATGTATGTCTATTATATAAACACACACGCACACACACATATACTTGTTTGTCTTGACACTTCAAAGCCTTTGGGTTCTGTCTCTTGCATTTGCCAAGAGTTTTGTTTGGGTTTTTTTTTTTTTTCCCCAGGTATTTGAGTGCCTTAATGATTTAGGGATGTGACATTTTCAATGTATTGTATGTGAGGATTGAGGCCAAGCTTCTCCCTTCATCCAGGGCAGGTTGTCACACAGGAACCAGGGAAAGGTACGTTCTGTCCCCCCCATCCTGTGGGGATCCCAGCTGGCTGAAGTCACTCTCCTCTGTAACCTCTTTCTGAAGATCAGGGGATACTGGTTCAAAAGCCTTCTGGAAACCTG
This sequence comes from Scytalopus superciliaris, assembly GCA_013400415.1. Taxonomy (NCBI): domain Eukaryota; kingdom Metazoa; phylum Chordata; class Aves; order Passeriformes; family Rhinocryptidae; genus Scytalopus; species Scytalopus superciliaris. Next base: position 376,195 of record VXBX01007596.1, read on the forward strand.
CTCATGAGTTAGTGAGTACCCAGGGGGTGAAAGTGGCTTTTCTTTGTATTTAAAGTAATAAATTTAAAATAAAATTTTTTTGTCTTTCTCTAGAATTAAAGCCACTTTTTGTTCAAATACTCACAACTCTTTCAAGCACGTACCTCGGTCACATACACGTGTCTCTCTTAGAAATCCTTGGAAGTCTGTGTTTTCCATAAGCCTTCAGAAAATCAACAGTTTCAAGGGCTTCTTGCTGGAGTAATTTAACAGCTGTGCTGCAAAAGTGGCAAGGTAAGCAGCGCAGCAGAAGATACAGTAGCCAAAACTCCTATCTCAAGACCTATTGCTCAGAGAATTGCATCAGCTTCCCTTAGTCAATAATGAGTCTTATTTATAAATTCACATACAATACAGAAAGGAAGCTTGTTGCATTGTTGTGGAGATCAAAGATTCAATGTGGGTTTTTTTCTCCTCCTGCTGAGAGAACTAAAGTCAGTTTGCATGTATCTGTGTCCCTCTTCTTATTGCCGAGTCCAGCGCAGTTGATAGCCTTGGGTATTTTTTTAAAGCTGTTTCTAAAGATAAACATTTTGCAAAAATTCCCAGAATGCAAGTTCTCAACCTAATTTGCCCAGAGCTGTACCCTCTGTTACCAGGCTGCTTCTTTATAGGGGACTTTAAGTTTCAATTTGATGTATCATAAATTAATATACAACGAGAAACTTTTTCTATGGTCAAGGGTGGAATCCCTGCCTTACTGAGGTCTGTACAAACAAAACCTTTATTAGTTCAATAACATTCAGAGGTTAATCCCAAATCTCTTACCCCTTTATTAAGAACCATTCTACCACTGAAAAAAATACAAACAAAATTGTATATAACTAATCAAACCAATCCCCAAAGTGCCTGAGCACACTCACAACAGCTTTTGGACATGGACTGTCAGGTTTTCAGTGTCAGTTTGAGAAGCAGGGAGGAGATGTTTTTTGTCTGTTAGCATGCAGAATTCAGTCTGCCTTTTCTTCCAGGTGATGCTTTGGGATGCGACAGACACCGCGTGTGTTCATCACCACCGTCATATATAAGAACAAATGGGTTGCTTAACAGCCTATAAAAATGCCACCCTACTATGAGTCTTATGGGTGTTTTCTTCTACAGAAGCAAGGGCTAATCAGGAGAGGAAACAGGAGCTGAATACCCCACCCACCTCCACAGCCCCTGCTAAAGCCATTTATCATAATGTTTCTCAACCTTCTTGAGCTGGCAGCTTTATAGCACTTGTTTTTGCTGCCTTTTTATGGTACCTATTAAAAAACGGTAAAACAACCCCAAAGTAACAATTATGCTTGTCTTAAGCACAGAGATGGCCAGGTATGGTACGGACACGTGGGAGTTCCCCAGATAGCTACAGGCTGTCAGATCCAGCTGTGGGACTGAAAAAGATCAACTTTGACCAGAAGTGTTGTAAGTATTCCAGAGCAAAGCAAATTTAGGGGAGTTCATGGTCATCTCTTACTTCTGTGTGTGTTAAGGTTGTATTTCCTGAATATTGGTTTAGTCAATTTAAAGCAACTTTAATGCAGTGAAAGATAGGTACTGGTATCAGAATTGTCTTATTTTGATATTTATATTTTAAAAAAATTAAATCTCCATCTTATTACGTCAGAAGAAAGGAGATGGACAGAAACAGTGTGAAAATTACTGTAAGAATTTTATTTGCCTAGTCAATAGAAAGTTTAGTTCATTATTTGGTCTCTAAACTGTGTTGGAATGAGAACACTTCTGAGATGATTTTGTCAGCCACAAGCACTTTCAGGTGAAATAGGAGGAGAAAAAATGCAAGCTAGATATTGAATATGCAAAATAAAGGTCAAAGGATTTAGAGTAAAATTTAATGTTTCAGGAAGTATCTACAAAAGAAGACATTAGTTATAATCTGAATTTAATTCCATAGACTGGACTTATCTGAGGACTACCGTGAGACCTATTTTCATACGGTATTCAGAAAGCATACAGTTATGAGTCTCCAGATGAATAAGCTTAAATATCACTACACATAATAATGCCAGTGATGTGTAATATTACAGGCACTGATAAATTGATCAATACCAATTCAGGGGACTCAAATGGTCACCAATTCTGAACCGTAAGTCTTCAGATATTAACTAGAGTTAATATACCAGTGGGGTTTTTTTAAAATATGTTTTATTAAATTAAAGATAACTTAATACCTTGAGATACTAAATTCAGTGCCTCCAGTCTTAGATGGATTCATCTTTGGCGAGAGGTTGGCTGTAAATCCAACCTGCTCTGCCAAGGCCAGACAGTACAGCTGAACTTCCTGGGCTGCTTAAGTAACACCACACAGGCAAGCATAAGCTGTAGGAGCATCTCTAGCTGTCAATTAGAGCTATTTGAGACATCAGTTCTATAGAAAATCTCAAATTCCACTTGGATATACTCAGATTTTACAGAGTACAGATTATATTATTCATATTAAAATTTTACATAGCCAACTATTTTATATTTTCCCTTAAGCTTAAGCAAATTTTATTGCTAAGCGTCTGTCCTGAGAAGACTTTAGAACCATAACTTACACCTGATGAAATTTTTCCTGGCCCTTGCTGGAGTAGAGTGAGATAATTCCATTTTTGGCTATCAAGATGTTTTCCGCCATTTCTCCTGAGTCTTGTCACAGCTAACACTCACTTTCCGCTGCTTTTTGAACGGTTTCTTCCCAAACCCCTGCCCCTTTTTCTGCCTACAGCTGAAGAACATTTTGGAGATGGGAATCAGAGAAGGAAAGGTGGCAGGCAGCCTTGGTGGGACCAGCTCCAGCCTTCTTACACTCCTTACTAAAATCAAACCAGTAAAAGTGATTTCCCTCCTGTACTTGGCACTGGTGAGGCCGCACCTCAAATCCTGTGTTCAGTTTTGGGACCCTCACTACAGGAAGGACAGGGAGGTGCTGGAGCAAGTCCAGAGAAGGGCAGTGGAGCTGGGGAAGGGTCTGGAGCACAGGCCATATGAGGAGTGGTGGAGGAGTCTGGGGGTGTTAAGCCTGGGGAAAAGAAGGCTCAGGGGGGACCTTATCGCTCTATACAATGACCTTCTCCCATGTAACAGGTGAAAGGATGAGGGAAAATGGCCTTACATTGCCCCAGAGAAGGTTCAGATTAAATATTAGAAAGAAAAAAATCACTAAGAGTGAAGGCCAGGCATTGGAATAAGTTGCTCAGGGAGGTGGTGAGGTCACTGCCTCTGGAAGTGTTTAAGAGGTGTCTGGATGTGGCACTTGGTGTTGTGGTTTAGGGGTGATTATTGTGGTGGTGGGGTGATGGTTGGACTAGATGATCTGGAAGGTCTCTTCCAACCCTGATGATGTTGTGATTCTCATTAAATTGAAAGCCTAGAGAATTACTTTCTCAGTTTTATGTTGTGGGATTGCTTTATGTAGATATTGGCAAATTTCAAACACTGGAAAACTAACATAAGTCCACAGGTAATATAATTTTGATGGTCATGGACCTGACTGGATTTTACATTTGTCCTATATCCTGTGATGGTCCCATAAATATTTCTGAAATAATCTCTCAAGTGTATACCAATTATCACTGGCAGAATTGCAATAAACGGTTCTTAATGGTCTGATAGGTTTCTAATCCAGGTTCAGTAAACAATTCTAAGCCCAAACCATTTCTCTGAAGGCAAGTTTGTCCTCTTAAATGAGACTTCAACTGAAAACCTTCTTATTTAAGCATATTAGTTGTAGGCCTCTGCTGCCAACAAAATGAAGCAGGCTCATTCCAAGGAATAGTGGCTGTAATTTAGACAACTACTGAAAACAGTTCTTAATGTTATAGTTGTAAACTATGCAATAGTAATAAAGGAAAAATTTTACCTGCAACCAAAATATTCATTACCTGAAGCCAGAAATGAAGATTCACTTGCACTCTCTTGCATAGTATTACCAAATAGTATTATCAAATGCCTTTTAGATAAAGCTGACTGTCTTAACACAGCAAAAGAACATATTTATTCTGACTGCATTTATTAAAATCTATGCTTACACACGACTCCGGTTTGACTGAGTAACTTCTAATCTCATTTAGATGTCTCTTCCTGCATCATGTAGCGAAAAACACAATGACTGTACGAGAAAATACAACTGGACCTCTTTGGTATAAAAATAGGAGAGACACAAAATAAAATTTAAAAACATTTGCTTGTAAAAATTAAGAAATTCAATGCCAAAACAGGCAGAATAAATAGAAAAATATGTATTTTTTAAAAATAACTCGCACATGAATGCTCATTTCCTGCAATCACTTAGGGGAAAAAAACTGGCCATACTCTTAATTGGAACATTATAGGTACAAACCTAACCTCCCAAACAAACAGACAAAATTACAAAAACTGAAAAAACAAGCTGTTGTTTTGTTTTGGTTTTTTGGGGGGGTTGGGTTTTCTTATCTGATATTTTTGCTGTGTCTGCGTGGCACTGCCAGCTTTCTGTATGGGACAATGGCAGTCTTGTCTTTAGGGAATTTTCTTTCATCTGCAAAGCTTTATTAGAACAGAATATCACTTTGTCAGCCTGTATCCAAATTTAGACAATTTGGGAGGTCCATAAAGATTGTAGAAACACAAACGCGGCTGTATTTCACACCGAAAGCACTTCATCCCTTTCGAGATCCCGGCTTCCTTGAACACTAAACCCCACAGTTAAGGATGATCTGTTCAGTTTTTCACAACCCATTTTTCTCCTGCCTGTCCAAGTATTGCTCAGGCTTCCTGATTTCAAAACCTGTCCAGGAGCTCGGATGGCCTTTTTGGAAAAGCTGCCTCAAAAGCACAGGGAGTAACCACATGCTGCTGCTTTTTAGACCTGTTTTATTTGTCTTTTGGAGAGAAAGGGGCTGTTTTCACGGCATTTTTACCCCGTTTGGGGTTTGCTGGGTGCCGGGAGCGCAGCCTGTGCCTCGGTCCCTGCCCGAGCACTCGCGGTCTCGCCGCCTCAAAACCCGCTTTTTTTGGCCTTTTTGTTTTGTTCTTCTGCTTTTGGAGACAGCTGCCGTAGTTTTAGTGCGGTTTTACCGCGTCGTTACCACATTCTGGCTTTGTTTAGTGCTGGAAGGAGCACAGCCTGTTGTTCGGTCAGTGCGGGAGCACCCGCGGTCTCGCCGCCTCCGCTTCCCGCCCAGCCGCCTTTCCCATTTTTTATTTTACTTTCAGAGAGAGAAGCATTTTGACTGCGTTTTAACTACATTTCGGCGTTGGTGAACGCTGGAGGCGCAGGGCTGGGAGGGGGGGAGCACGGGCTGTTGTTCGCCCAGCGCAGGGAGCGCGGGCGGCGCTGGTGAGGCGGCGAGACCGCGAGTGCTCCGTCAACAAAACAAAACAAAACAAAACAAAACAAAACAAAACAAAACAAAACAAAACGCCCGGTTTTGTTTATCGCCC
>VXBX01007596.1:382232-398525 GCA_013400415.1 Scytalopus superciliaris
GGGGCCGGGCCGGGCCGGGCCTGCCCCGGCACGTGGGTCCCTTCCTGTCAACACCGCCCCGCTCCCGCCGGCGCCCGGCGCGTCCCCTCCGCTCGGAGGAGAGCATCTCTGAAGGGAAGAGCCTCCTTTCCCAGCCCGAGGGTTGATGGCTTGTTTTCCGCCTGTAGTGGTGGCGCTTATTTGGCTTGGACCAGGGGTAGGCGCCTCCGCCGTCTGGAGGTGAAGAGATAGAAATGCGGAGAGTGTAATGGTGATGCTGACAAGGCCCGGAACAGCTCAGTGGTTTTGGTGAATTCAGCAGCAACTTTCCACGTAGGCTGTGGCTTGTTAGTATTGACTGTCAGCGTGGCCTTTGTTTTCCTGCATTTTTTGTTGTATTCAAATGGCTCCTTCCCCAGACATCGAGAACCTTATCTACCAGTGGTGAGATGTCAGAACTAGTAAGTGGAATCACTGAATATGTATGAACTTTGCTCTTTGAAGAGGAAGAACTTGTCTAATGTTTATTTATTTATTCTTAAAACTCTGTGCCCAACCTTTGTGATGGGGTGTGATCTTCAAGTGGCTACAACCTAGTATTATTTTCTCCACAGTGAAATCTCTTTCCACATCTCTAGGGACAGAATCGTTAAGAAAGACCAGAACTGGATGCTGGGGCAATATGTTTGTCAGCCATATTTCTCTTTAATTATTTTGTTCTTGGTTGAGTCAGCAGTAACTTTTCTTCCTGGCCAGCTTTGTCCTCCAGGGAGTTTTGTGTTAATTGTCTTGGTTGGTATAGGATACAAAACCTTTTTGATCCATTTCCTTTGAGTCTGGGTTTCTAAAGGAAAACAATAATGGTGAAGAAAACACAAATTTCATTTCATGACTAGTGATCAGGTGTCTGTACAGTACAGGCTTCATGGTATGAAATCATTTTCTTTGGATACGTATTTCGAAGCCCTGTGAATTCAAAAAGTTGTGTAGAACTACAGTGAACGTTAGGCTGCTGTCAGCTGATACCCTGCAAATTATTAGGGGTGTGTGGAGAGCTTGAAAGAGCAGTAAATTAAAAATGTAATCTCTAAGGTGTATTTTTTTTTTTCAAGACTTCTTGTCTTTATTTTTCTCGATGTCAGCGATTGTGTTTGTTATCTGAACAGATGAAGGCTCCCTTTAAAAGGTGTAGCTTTTTGAAGTGGGATATAAGGAATGAGGAATGCAAGCCTCCCTCACAGGAGGCCCTGGGGTGCAGAAAGAGGTGGTTACTTTTGATAGAGAAAGAAGTTATATTTACTTCTTTTAGTGCTTAATGTTTGAGCTTATGATTAAGCTTTACTATTTAAGGGAAAATATTGAAAAATACATAGGTTTTCCCATTAATAACATTGTTTGTTACTCTTCAGTCAGAGGGTAATATTTCCACTTGCTTAAATTTATTCATCATTCAGGAATTTCATATCAGTGATGCCTACCTCAGACTGAATTGCATAATATTGGTTTAGCTACAGGTCCTCCAACCACATTTTTCAACTTCTTAAAACTCACCATCTTCTTTTAAGAACCAAGTTGGAGGAGGGGAAGGTCTTGCCTTTCACAAGAATTAAATCATGAGGTTACCTGTTCTTTGGGCTGTCTGTGTTTGCATACAAAATTACTGGATTTTGAAGTCTAGCAGAGAATTGCATTTCATTAACCCTATGAAATGATACCTAAATTTTGAAGCGGTTGTTGAAAATTGTAAAAATCAGGGTACCTGTTCTTAACAACAGTTCTGAAAAAATGTTTCCCTTTTGCCAAAAGGACTTAACCTTCCAAATATTCTGTATTTCACACCTTTGTCCAGAGATCTGCCAGGTTTGTCCTGGTCAGGCTCTGAATTTACAGATGATGGCTGAAGTGCTCCAGGTCAAGAGAAGAAACAGTTGGCTGGAGCGTAGGAAGTACAACAGTACAGAGGAAATGAAGTCATATATGAGGTTATGACATCTGGTGAAAGCTCTGCCTGGACTCAGTGGTGGATGGGTGTTCAGACTATTTAAGGAAGAGGAGGAAGAAGCTGTAACTGAGAGAAGCTAGGGACAGAGCAGTAGTAGACCTGAGCCTGCTGAGGAACTGTCTTTTGTGTGAGAGAACTGGACAAGGAGACAGAGATGGGGATTGAGGTCAGACTTGAGCTCAGAGGTGGCGAGGAGGAACTGGAACTAGTTGGGTGAACAAGGGCAGAAAAGGCAGAAAATCACAAGAGAATCAAAGAGCAGGGGGATAAGGAGAGAGTGAAGAATTTGAAATGAAAATGTGGAAGTTGTATTTCATAGAGTCGTAAGAAACAAGGCTATGAATTTGAGTGGGTTAAACTGACTGGGATGAAACATAGTTCAAGGAGTGGGAATTCAGAAAGAATGAGACATTAAAAAGAAACTCAGACAAGACACACTAGTTAGAAGGCAGAGGAGCTGGAAGAGCATATGCCTACAAGTGTAGACTAGAACTCAGGTAATTTTTCTATCTGGTGAGTGTCAGTGAAACCAAAATCATAAAACCTACTCTTTTTTTCCCCCTTCAACTATTATACAGCAAAGGAGATGGCCAGATATTTCTGTTGTGAAGCAGTTAGGAATATTAGCAGTAAAATCCATATGAGGAAGTTTCGTTGAGTTTCTTGTTTCTTTGACTTGGAGAACTACACGGTTGTAAAATCTTAACAGCAGCAGCTTCAGAAAGTTCCGAAGTGATTGCTGATTGAAAAACCTAACTGAGCTCCATCCCCCAATGTGTGGAGAAGGTTTGTGATTGAATATTAACAGGTTTTTTTTTTTTTCTGAGAATCTAACTTTCCCCTGCAGGTTGGTTAATGTGTAATGAATGAGTATCTAGTTAAATACTTGTTTTCACCTCAATTTGTGTGGCTTTACATCTTATTTATAGCAGACAAGTCAAAATGCTTTGACACAAAAACATTTTCTGGTTTGTTTGTGTCCTGTCCCTCTCCCCCCATCCATCCTAAGTTCATTGCTCAGATGGTGCTAAATACATATGTTACCATTTATTTTACCTTAGACTTTTAAGGTAGCCTCACTGGTATGTTGAGACCTGAGACTAGGAAGTTTAGGTTAAAAGTATGTTCTGCTATGGATATTTACTTTCAGAGGGCAGTGGCATAATACCTTATGAACAGTTACACAGGACTTTGCAACTTAGAGCAAGTTGTTTTTAAATGTAGTTGTGGGGTTTTTTCAGCACCTGGTGTGGTAAACCAAGGGTGGTAGTCACTTATACCGTGTTTTGCTAATATCATCAAGTGAAAATGGTGCAGACAGGGGGATAGAATTTAGTTTTTCGGGTTACTGTGTGATTGCTCTGATGCTGTACTTTGTTTTCCTATGGGCCCCTGCAAAAGGCATTACAAACCTTGTGCCAAATAGATGGGAAAGAGAAAATACTCAGCCCAGACAGGAGCCTACAGTATGAAGTTTCTTAACTCTTGAGTGTTTGCCATAATAAATTGAAGAAAATATGTGATGTGGAAGTGTTGAAGAGATTGGGGATGTGTAAATTTAATGTTTAGAAATCATCACTTCCATAGTTTCTGTAGAACCACGGAAAAAAAGGGTTAGAGGACACTTAAATACCATCTAATTTGCATTTCCCTCTCTAGATAAGATGAACTACATTATGCAATTTTGGTCAAATGTGCACTTTGTCTTTTGATAGAGATTGTATATTGTAGTTGAGTACTAGTCCAATACATTTGAACATTTTCCCAGAACATGGATCTTCCGTCTTCACTCTATTTTAAGATTATTTCTTCTGTCTGCTGTTGCTTTGGAAAGTAGATCATCGCTGTTTTCTTATCGCAGCTTTTCCCTGTTTAAGGTGGAGAGTTGTTTAAAGTTTCCCCTTTCCAGCCTAAATGAGAGTAGGGGGAAATCAAGCCTAACGTTCAGCTGTCATGTGTACTAATTTATTTATTTCCCAGGGATTCTCTTTGGAAAATGCCAAGCCGGAAGTATGCTGATGGCGAGATGGTGATGGGCCGTTGGCCTGGCAGTGTCCTGTACTATGAAGTACAAGTGGCTAGTTATGATGATGTTACTCATCTTTATACTGTTAAGTACAAAGATGGAACTGAACTTGCATTGAAAGAAAGTGATATAAGGGTGAGTATGTGTGTATATAAATACCAGTACTTCTAATGGAAGATTAGTACTGATTTTGTGATGTAGCTAAAAGTACAACTTACAACTGGATAGTAATTTTACAAGTTTTTGTTAACTGTATGTTCAAGGAATTGGTGCTAAATATTAGCTGTTTTGTATGTGGCATCTCAAATAGAAGTTCAGAAACCTCATCTTTAAAGAAGAGAGATTGTTTTCTTTATGTTGAAAAAATAGTGATATGTTTGGGGAAGAACAAGGCTGATCATTTAGGAACTCTTAATAGCATGATTATTATAAGGGTAGTAATCAGAGGGTGATACTAATTTGATGTTTTTCCATCTTGAAATAAGAAAGCTTGAAAACAAATGGAAACATAGTTAAGGATCACTAAATATAAATAGCATATGCCCTTTAAGCATGTACTTAAAACCATCTGTGAATAGCTTGTACTGTGTTAGGTCCTCAAAGGCTTCATGAGGTATTTTGCTGTATTTGTGACAATTAGGGACTCTTGAGAAAGGTTCATGACATCAGCATATGAGCACATTCCTTTCTCTTTACATATCTTTGTATTATAACAAAAAATGAAATAATAGACCTTTAAAACAGCATTCAGGTGAAAATACATAATGCATCAGAAAAAAAAATTGTTTGAAAACCTGTTTGAATGTTCACTGTAGTTGGTTTTTTATGGACTGTTCTGAAACCTGTGTAAGTTCAAAGCCAACTTGTGTGTCTTGAAGTGAACTGCAGTTTCACTTCTTGGAGGCAGTGTACATGCCCAGTAACTGGCCTTTCCTTTTGGGACCAAAATGTTTCTGCCTTGAGGCAGTCAATCATTTTCACTGCTTCAGGACTTTTTAACTTGTTATTTCCTGCTCACAGGTTAGCAAACTCTGGCTGAGAAAAAGCCTTTCTTTGTCATGAAACATTTGTGCATTATAAAAGTTGCATTGTAGAAATTTTGCATGGGAGACAGAAATCAAAAAATACTTCTGTAAAAACTGTTTATGAAATTACTTATCACATCTAATTAAATGATTTAGCTGACTTGGGTTTTTTAGTGTTGATTTGATCTGTGTTGCCTTAAACAGACGATGACATCTTGCTAATGTAAAATGCATTAATAAAGCTGAGTAATGGAAATACGGAAATGTGAGCAGTCTCTTAGGGCTTAAGACACATCTGCCAATTCATTTCCTTATGTGAAAAATTGAGAGGGTAGTACACTTAAAAGTTTGCTGCTCACATTGGTAGTATAAATCCATGTCCTGATTTCTGTAGCTTTGACAGGAACTGTCAGAAGCAGTTGGACTTAGGGCAGAGTTGTTTGGGAATTTCCAGAAAGATGAGTATGCTGCAGTTGCTCTTTCTTAACAGCCTTTGTACAGCATCAGTAGAGGAAATAAGAGACAAATCTACAGAACTGTATGCCAGAGTCCTCATCACAACACCACACCCCCCCCCCCCCCCCCCCCGCCCCGTTTCTAATATTATTGTTTGGGACATAAATAAGATTTTGCTTTATTCTCCTCTTCCCTTTAGTCACAGTCATCATTCAAGCACAGGAAGAGCCAGTCTTCTTCAAGTTCCCCCTCCAGAAGAAGTACCAGCAGATCTCGATCCAGATCCCCTGGTCGGCCGGGGAAAGGCAGACGTCGTTCTTCTTCTCAAAGCAGAGAACATAAAAATGACAAAAAGAAAACCGTTCAGGAAACCAGCTTAGCTCTACCACTGGTATTAGTTTTGTTTGTTCTTTGTGTGTAGGTTTGCGGGATATTTTTTTTTAAAAGCAAATTTTAGGTATTGTGCAAGATTGGTTTCATGCACGTTTCATTTCATTCATGGGCTTACCATTGTAAAAGCCAGCTGTTGTTCATGTTCCTTGAACAACATAATTAGCTGTAAAAGTGTATCTCAGAACTGCCTTTTTTTTTGCCTTTGAAAACAGGCTTTCTAGCTTGCAGAGTTTGAGGAAGTTCTCGAAATGTAAACTTAGGTTATAAAGTTCCATTTGAATTTGCAGATACTGTGAAATTCTCAGAATCCAAAACCACACAAATTCTTTTATCATTTAATACTAAATGATTGTTAGCTGTATACTTCCACTTGTAAAATAGGGCAAAGGAAGTTAGACTATTCTTAAGATGTTATGATCAATACATAGCAGGTAGGTATTAGAATTTTAAGTGAATTAGTTCTGTTTATCATATACAGTTCATTACAATAGTAATGAAAAACACGCGGCTTTTGTGTGAGAATTGGTGCAGAATTCAAGTGTGGAATATTTAAATCTGGCCTTGGTGATTGATACTATTGCAGAACTGTTTTCATTATAAAAACTGTCCTGTAAGGATTTCTAAGTTTATCAGATACCGGGTGTTTAGCTGAAATTCATCTTGTTTGTTCTTGGCATTTTTGTGAAGGTTTTTTTGTTTTGCAGTAAACTGCTTTGAGTTGTGACCGAGTGCATGTCCTGTAGACCATGTTTGTTTTTAAGTAGTTTGTAGCCAGCAGTTACACGTTATTTTTTGCACTTCTTGTACCTCTTAGGACAAAAAGGTTAAAATATCTTTGCTCTTTTTCTCGTGGCTTCTAATTGAGGAGTAGGATTGATCTGTTGGTTGTTGTACAACTGTGATGACCTGGTCCTTTTCAACAAAGCTTGGAGTGAAATCAAACAAAACATGAGTCATGTCTTCCTGGAGTTGTGTAAGCTAGACTCATTAAAAGAATTTTTGTAGGACAATTTATTTCTTCAAAAATGTTTAGTGGAAAACCAAACTTTCTGTCATGCAGAGCAGTGCCATATATTGGACACTGAGGTGTCCTCTGCTTGCCACTAAATACATGTACTTTGTACTTGGCAGTTCTTAATGATGAGTTAAAAAAACTTGGAAGCTGTATTCTCTCTTAATTTCACAGTTTATTAAAAATATCAACAACCTTTTCCTTTTCTTAAATTAGCTTTATTTTGTTTGTGAACTGAAACTGTCTGTACCTTAGATACTGAATCTAGTGAAGGAAACCAGAGCAGTTGCAGTTGACAAAAAACTAGTCAGTGTTCTTAATTATTCATTACATGCTTACACTTAACGCAGCTTTTATTTTCAGAGAGCTAAAACTATGTTTCTTCTTTTAAACAGAAGCCAAGTGAGAATAACACCAAGAGATACAATGGCGAACCTGAAAGTACAGAAAAAAATGACACATCCTGCATAGTCTTGGAGGTATGAATGTTGAATTTACTCTGAGTTTTATGTCACAGTCTAACTTAGCTTTCTTAGAAATTCCTAGGCAAAGGCGCTACAATGATCGAGCAGAAATAGAATGCAACATAAAACTTTGAGGTCAATTAAGTTTGCTGTCTGGCCAATTAATTCCAGGGGAGATGAAGTTCTGTGAAGAGAAAAATTATTAGAGCTGCATAATGTTCATTTTTCATGTTTGTTTTTTGCATCAAACCCTCTCTGGTTACTTGTGTTCATTCTGATGCTTTTACAGTGTGAATATTTGACCGTAGAAGGTGATATTTTAAATTCAGTCAAATCAGCTCTTTAGTTTTGATTATTAGTGAATGCACGTGGTTATTGCAGAAGGGAAAGGAGAGTGGGAATGGATGACCTGTACTGGAACTCCTGCTGACAGGGAAATCACAGCCTAGGTGGTCAAAGTGACTGGTTTTAGCTGTCTCTTCGTGTGAATGCATAAACTTAAGTACTGTATAGAAGTAGCAGATTGTTGTCCCTTGGTATTTTGTATTTTGGAAGACATTTACTATAAAATAACTGCAGTAAAATAAGGTAAAGTCACTGGGAATCCTTTTAGTAAATTATTTTTGTTCATTAACAGCACAAGTTAAAGCCAGACCTGGAAGTAAAGCGTGTGCTTGAGCAGTACAGCTTGCGTTCAAGAAAAGATGAAAAGAAAAAAGAAGAGATATATTCAGAGAAAAAGATTTTTACCACAGTAAAACCAATCGAGAAAGCACCATCAAAAACAAAGGATCTAGAGTTTGGGGGAAGAATTGGTATGTGTGCAAACTGCTTTTATAGTTGAAAATTAGTACAGCTTTGTGAGTTTTTTTATTTAACTGACCATACTGTCATGTCAACTGTTTTTCCAATGTTTGGACCCTGGTTGCAGAATTCAGACTGATACATGGTAGTCCTTTATTTGGTATGATGGCAGTCAAAGAACCATTATTACACTGGTTCTCATGTGAAATACAGTGAAGGTCTTATGCCATCTTTTGTGCAATGAGATCTAAATATCTATAAATCAAATGTAAAAAGTAAGTAGCAAAGGTTTTACGTTTTTGAAGCTTACGTGCTTTGAGCTTGACAGTAAAGTATTCTTTATACAGCTTGTCAGTCAGTTTTAAAGAGATGCAATGGGTGTGATCCTTCAGTAGATGACCTTGTATGGAGGTGAGAATATCTCTGTGTCCCATTACATGACTAGGGGTTGCTGCTGTCTTGCTTCAGGAATAGATAATGGCAACCTTTTCTTTGTTACTGATGTTAATATCAAGCTTTTTTAGTGGTATTTAAACTGGTTTGGTTTTTTTTATTTATTTTCTGTGTTTATCTTCTAATATGCTATGATGTCTGTTTACAGGGACCTTCATGCTGATGCTTTTTCTGCCTGCTACTGTATTGTACTTGCTGTTGATGTGTAAACAAGATGACCCCAGTCTTATGAACTTCCCAGCTCTCCCAGCACTTGAAAGTCTTTGGGAGACGAGGGTGTTTGGTATTTTTCTCCTGTGGTTTTTCCTTCAGGCTCTGTTTTACATGCTGCCAATTGGAAAGGTAGGCTGCTCAGTAGCAACTGGGGTTTTATGGTCTGTGTGTTGGACTGGAAGGTGGGGGGTGTTCTTAATGTGGTGAATTTGAAAGACAACAATTAGTTTTCCATAATAAGCTGGAATATAGCTACTTCAGATTTCTGTAAGCTTAAAACAGCACAGTTTATTAAGAATTTGTGCATTTCAGAGTCTTTCAGTAGAAGAGGCAGAAAGCATTTTATAGTCATTCAGATCAAAGCATGGATAAAACCTACTTGATAGAATTCTAGAAGTATTTCAGGTATCTGACTTTTAAATTTACAAACTGACACTCAGTTTCTTACGGATTACTGTGATTTGGAATGTGGCCTTCACTTACACGAGGCTATAAACCATTCTAGCCATACGTATATCAAGCAAACACTCTCTTGCCCTCCTTTGTGACTTGAGGGCTACTGACGTATTCTGAAGGGATGCTAATTAAAGTAGATAATTCCATCTGTTGCTATACAAGTTTCCAAAACTTGAAGCAATTCTGCTTTCTTGAGACTGGTTAGGAAGAGATCTGTTTTTAAAAATGTTTTTAATTGAAACTGTTAACATAGTGATACCCAAAGTATGTTTTTTAGAACAATGTGTCATCTTCAGTTTTGATTGTGTCCAACTGGTTATTTGATTTGAATGTCTTTCTGGCAGAGATGTTCTTGGTTTCCCTCCCCTGCCAGTGCCCCCAGAAAGTACTTTGTTGAACACTGGTATTGCTCTCCCTAGGTTGTAGAAGGCCTGCCTCTTTCAAATGGAAAGAAACTGCAGTACCGGATAAATGGTAAGCATGTTGCAGTTGCTTATTCTGAAACTGATACCATTATGTGATTTGCAGTGCTCAGCACCATCAAATACAAATGATGAAAGATACAGTTTGACCATAGAATGTATCTGTTGTAAATCTGTCATAAAGTAGATGAACCTTTTCTTGAAAGAAGATGGTTAGTAATCATCAGGAGCTGGCTACCCCAAGAGGAAGGCATGACACTATACAGGGCACCTGATCTGCATCCAGTGATCCCTGTTATATTCCTTGCATAATTGCTAAACAGGGAGTTGTCTGTTGGGAAGTGTTAAGGATGCTTATATAACAAGGGCATGTTCAGGAGGAGTGATTTGAAGAGGTCTTATCCCATGTGTCTAGATCATCTTGGATGTCTGATTTTACAGGCTAGTAAGTATGTTGTAATTGATTTAGATGTTACTCCTGCCTGTCAAAGAACAGTTTGGAGCCTTTGATTAGAACTGATTTCACTTCCTATGAATAAGGCAAGTTTCTCATCTAGGTAGTTCTGGTTTAACATACTTCAGCAGTCTTACTTTTCTGGCTTACATAGGGCAGTGTACTTTGTTGCTTTGCAGGTATTGCAGACTACCTATTTGATGGATTAGTCAGTTCAAGTACACTGTCTGGTGGTAGTGGAATCCAAATGTTAAATTGAAAGTAGTTTTAATGTAGTCTGGTAAGATGCACCATTTTAAAGTCAGAATAGGGCTGTAAGTTATAGAAACAGGGTGAATTACATTCTGCAGAAATAAGTCATATTGAGGTTATGTCGTACCTTTTATGGTAGGTAACCAGTGACAGGCAGTGGGCACAAACTGAAATACAGGAGGTTCCATCTGAACATCAGGAAGTGCCAGACTAGATGAGCTCTTAAGGTTCCTTCTAACCTCAACCACTGTGACCCTGTGAAAGGGTTCACAGAATGGCCTTAGGTGAGAGCAGTACAGAATTGCCTGCTCAGAAACGGGTATCAATCCGTTCTATGTGGTTTGATGCTCTCAGTGTACGAAAATTTTGTGTTCAAGTTTTGACTTGATAATTATTTAATACTTTAATTGCTGCTATCTGTATCTAGGTATATATGAAAACTTGAAGATGACAATATGGTTATCTGAGCTGTGCCACAGATAAGATTTTGTGACCTGCTATTATTGGTTAGTAGTGTCAGTGTCCATTTTTCCACTGTAATCTGAAATTAGATCTTATGTTATAAAAAATGTGCAGTTCTCAGAGTGTTCTTGCCTCTTGTCCTTTTGAAGAGGAGCACAGTAAATTTCAGGGCTTAGTGTCCCTTATGTATATTGCTGTGCCACAGAAGTTTGCACTTAGAGCACAGGTTGTGTAAGACATTACTGGAATATGGACAAGCCTTGGAAGAAGTGAAAATGCAGAAAGGTTAGACTAGGTAGATTCTACTGGAATGGCTTTTTATTTTATTCTGACTAATCCATCTTTCTTTTACATCCTTTAGGGTTTTATGCTTTTATTTTCACTGCTGCAGCTATTGGAATTTTATTATACTTCCAGTTTGAACTTCATTATTTGTATGATCACTTCATACAGTTTGCAGTGTCAGCTGCAGCTTTTTCTTTGGCTTTGAGCATTTATCTCTATGTTCGGTCCCTGAAAGCACCTGAGGAAGAACTAGCACCGGGTGGAAATTCTGGTGAGTTATAAAATATTTTGGATAACTCCTTTCCAGTTGTTTCTACAGTTTCATTTTTATGAATTAAAGGCTAGGATTTAGGGCTTGTTATTATAATACTTGTCTTTCTTTCTCCCAATGTAAAGACAATATTAAAAATTAACTGGAAAATTTTTGTTCTTCCTTGGATACTGTATAATTCTTAACATTTTAGTCAGGTCATCTTGAATAGCTGATGCAATAATATTGTGGCTGGTCTAGTTCCCTATGCTGAGAGGACAGTTTCTTCCTTTCCATTTTCAGCATTTTTTGTCAGAAAGGCTTGTGTAGTTTGCTTCATTGTGCCCATGCCTTTCCTTAAAACAGCTGAGAATGGAAGGAAAAAATGAAAAATGTAAATGCTTTGGCAGTCAGGTAAAGGTAAATATTTTGGGAAGTCAGGTACAGAATTTGAAATTATTGTGTTTCTAAACTTTTATTTTGGCATGTGCTTTGAAAGGAGTGCTGAAAGGAGTTTTCAAAAGAGATTTTGATTCAGTCATGAGACTGCCTGACTAGAAAGTATCAACTATATGCATATGTTTTTGTAGGACAAGGATAGATTGAGGAGTCTATTAGCATTAAATATCACACTGCTTTTAAAAATGACCATAGGGTGACTAAGAGAGGATGCTTATTGACAGAACGTTTAATGTATTAAAATGAGTCCCAGAAATATCTTTAGTTCTGTTGTCAGTGCAGCATGTTATGCGTGTTAAGAGAAATAAATGGTCATTCTTTTTTCTTCAAAAAGTGCATTTCTAGTCTTTGTAAGGTGCATAGTAGCATTCTGTAATTGTTTTGCAAAGTGCTTGTTTTTTGCACTCAGTACAGGATATCTTGAAGTCAAGACATGTTCCTTCTTGTCCATCTCTTTTAATAGACATGTAATCATAGCTAAAGTAATTTTTTTTTTCCCAGAAAAAAGTGATGAAATAGGACAGAAAGTAGAATTAATACTATAAGATCATGTTCATGTGCACTGCCATGTGAGCTTCAGGATAAGGCTGAAAATGAAGAAACGTGTCAAGGAGAAATAAACCAACAGTAGCTTCTAAAATGTGTAATCCTCCTAATAAAATATTTGGGCATCTTAAAATACAAAGTATGAATTTTGCTTTGTATTTTGCACGTATTCTTCAGGGGTTTTTTTCAATCTAAACGCTTTCGAGAATCGATGATGAGTGGATGTTAGTGGAAAGTAGAATCTTCCTTGTGGGGAGGAGTGTAGTGGCAGATAAAAGGAAGGCTATTGCTAACAGAGGCTGTGTTTTATCTGCAGGGTATTTTATTTATGATTTTTTTACTGGACATGAATTAAACCCTCGTATTGGCAGTTTTGACCTCAAATACTTCTGTGAGTTGCGTCCAGGATTAATTGGCTGGGTGAGTCAGTAATCTTAGTTATTTTATTTGCTTAAATATTGCACAGAGGGATTATTTTATATGTATATATAATTGGTATTAAGGCTATTATATATATTTATAAATGGGGAAAAAGGCACTGAAAAACAGTTCCACATTGCCAGATTTTTAATGACCATTTTAATCCACATTAGGGACATTTCTAGCTTCTTTGCTTTGTGGGAAATGAAAAGCTTTCTTAAAGTATTCTTATGTTCAGGTTAGATGGCTTCAGAAATTTAGCTAGTTACAAACTGTGGCTTTTTATTATTTTTTCAAACTTAAACATTGGTAAAAAAATACCTGTATTAAAGTGTCCTATAGTGTAATTGTAAAGACCACTTGTACATGGAAATTTTAAAATAAAATATTTTCTAAACTAGGTGGTTGTAAACTTGGCAATGCTCTTGGCTGAGATGAAGATACACAATTTAAGTATGCCGTCCTTGTCAATGATACTTGCGAACAGCTTTCAGCTTTTGTATGTGGTGGATGCTCTTTGGAATGAGGTAAAGACAATCTTGTTAAATGTTACTATTTCTAATTACAGTGTTAAATGAAGGAAGCTTCATAAATTCTAAATTCCTTCCTGCTTCATTCTAGGAAGCTGTTTTGACTACAATGGATATTACCCATGATGGATTTGGATTCATGCTAGCATTTGGAGATTTGGTGTGGGTTCCATTTGTCTACAGCCTGCAGGCCTTCTATTTAGTGGGTCATCCTACTGTGATTTCTTGGCCTGTTGCTGCAGCAATTACCACTGTGAACTGTAAGTTACAGTGAATGTTATTTTTACTGTTGGTTACAACGTGATACTGATCTTGTTTCTTTGAGATGTGAGGGGAAGCTTTTGCTCAGGTGCAGGGATCATATTTTCTGTATGAGAGCTGGTGGAAGCATCTGCCTGGCTATTGTTTAATACAAAGAATGTAGTAAATTCTTGATTTATTATATGAAAGGTAGATGAAAATCTGAACCCCTTGTTCTGTTGAGAGACACCTTTAGGTGGATGCTGTCTGGAGTTAAGTAAGATGTTTTGAATTTAAAACATACCTGTTCATCTGAATGACTGTGAGTGATTCATAAAAAAGGAAGTCAGTATCTTGTTGCTTATGCTTTAGTGCACCTAGGGAAAAAGTTAGGTAAACCTAAAGAAATCTACCTTTTTTTTTTTCAGTCATAACAAAGAATTTTAACGCTTGGAAAAAATAAGAAGGCACACAACTTAATATGTGCAATACTGAAAAATACAGCACCATTTCTTTGTCTTCAGTTAATGTTTTTTCTTGAGGTTTTTATTTATTTTTTGAACAACATCCTTTTTTGAAATATGTTGTGATCATCTCTTTTCAATATAGCCTTGCAAAAAGCAAATGTAAGCTGCTGTGTGAAAATTATGGAGGAAAT
Organism: Scytalopus superciliaris; assembly: GCA_013400415.1. Classification (NCBI taxonomy): domain Eukaryota; kingdom Metazoa; phylum Chordata; class Aves; order Passeriformes; family Rhinocryptidae; genus Scytalopus; species Scytalopus superciliaris. Next base: position 396,494 of record VXBX01007596.1, read on the forward strand.
TAATTTCAAAATCAGATAATTTTTATTGTTGTGAACTTGTAAATAATTGGTCAGTTTGTGGAGTAGGCACTGTAACAAAAGACTGGGCTGCTAATAGAGCTGTTACTTTACAAAGTGCAGAACATCACCTTGTGTGAATTTGACACTTAATGTTACATTGACAAATTATGCCAGATATAAATATGATGTGAAAATAGAGCTTCTCCAAAATCTTATAGTCAGCAGTGTGTAAGAGCATATGGAATGCAGGTTTCCAATGGCCTTTCTATCTTGTTAGAGTTCTGTAAACCAAAAAAATACCAGTTACATCTCTGAGGAAAAGACTGAAATAGTAAGAGCAGTAAAAAACATGTGAGCGCTTCTGCTGAAGGAAAGAAAACTGGAAAGTACTGAAAATGCAAAATAAATCGTATTTATTTTCAGGTGTTGGGTATTACATATTCCGCAGTGCAAATTCTCAGAAAAACAATTTCCGGAGGAATCCAGCAGATCCCAAATTGGCCAGTAAGTACATTTTTTTAATTCAATTGCTGTACAGTGTTTCTCTGTGGTATTTAAAGATATGTTTCAATTGTTGCATTGACTACAATACTCTATTCACAGATCTGAAATTTATACCCACTGCAACTGGAAAAGGACTCCTTGTCACGGGTTGGTGGGGCTTTGTTCGTCACCCTAATTATCTTGGTGACATTATCATGGCTCTAGCATGGTCCCTACCCTGTGGTAAGTTTCTGAAACTAAAGTGGTTTTATCAGAAATGCTTTTGTGTTTTGGCATCTGACTGGATTTGAAATGCAAAGTGATAATTATTTGGGAAACTAAACCCTATAACCAACTGCATAGCCAATTTTTGTGTCATAACTTCAATGCAACACCTGTTTGCTCTTTCATCTTATCCTTTCTATCCTGCTGTACATTTGACATACTATAGATTCTATTCATCTTTTTGACACTTTATCATTCAATAGTAATGGGATTTGCTTCCTAATTAATTGTTCCTTAAATTTTTTATGCTAGTGAGTGTGCAATAGTTTTTTTAAATGAAGTTCCCCAAAAGTAGGAGTTTGCTTGAAGACCAGGGGCTACCACATAAAAGGATGACTTAAAGCAAAAAATATTAAAAAAAAAAAAAAAAAAAGGTCATCAACACAAAGGAGTGAAATTCTGTTTGAAAGTTTTTGTTAATGAATACATCTTCCTTGTACTGGGGACCCCAGGGCTGGGCACAACACTGCAAGTAGAGTCTCAGGAGAGCAGAGTAGTGGGGCAGAATCAGCTCCCTCCACCTGCTGGCCACACTTTTCTTGATGCAGCCCAGACTATGGTTGGCCTTCTGGGCTGCCATCACACATTTCGGGGTGATTTCCAGTTGTTTTCACCCACGGCAAGTACTGTGCTTTGATCAAACTTGGAGTCATGTCTACAGCCAAATTAGAGAAAGTTGTGTGCCTTCTGTGGGGCAGTTTGGTGTCTAAAGAACTTAAAATATCTGCCAATTTGGCATGCATTGGGAGTTATTGGTAGATTTTGGTACTTTAAATTTTCAGGATTGTTTTCTGTGTGTTTGTGGGTTTTTTCCTATTTGCACGTAAACATACCACACAACTGTCCTGTTGAGTGTTTGATACTTTATGAATATAAGATGCCTTTAACAGGTGTGTGTCTCACAAGCTTGGTACATGCTGTTAATAGCTAACATCTCTATGATCTTTTTTTCTGCCTCTAAATTGATCTTCTTACTTTACTCCACAGGTTTTAACCACATTTTACCCTATTTCTACGTGATATATTTCATCTGCTTGCTTGTTCATCGAGAAGCTCGTGATGAACATCATTGTAAGCAAAAATATGGCTTGGCATGGGAGAGATATTGTCAGCGTGTACCATACCGCATATTTCCTTACATCTACTAGAGCACTCCAGATGCCTGATTGGAAAATTACTGCTAAAGTTAGTTTCCTTGCAGATAAAAATATACCTCTTACCTTTGCACTTGGTCATTTGTCATTTAGGCTTTTAAAAAAAAAAA
>VXBX01007596.1:398575-548729 GCA_013400415.1 Scytalopus superciliaris
AGACCAAACATTGGAGTGCATCAAAGGTATTCACAAGTACACTTAAATACATGAGTTATGTGAACTGACTGGCTGTGACTTCAATTCTTAAAAAATTGTGAATTTTAAAAACTCTCGGAGCCCTAATTTTTCAAGCTAAATTTTATTTAGGATTCTGAGTTTACATTTTTTATTGTGTTTAATTAAGCACTGTGATGTAAAGTATATTATTTTCTTAATACAATAAATGCTGAAATTCCATCCAGTTCATTTTTTGGTGTTACTTGTACCATCTAACTTCAGATGTCCAGTTTAATTGCCTGAATTGGAGGAGCAGCAGGATCTTTTTGATCAGTGAGCTGACAGCAGAGGATTTGACCATGTGAGGGGCCTGCAACCCCAGGCCTGGAGCTGGCACAGCTCAACTAGGTGGTTGTTCCCCTCCTGGCTTTTGTCAGGAAGACTCAAGTGGGCTCTCCTGCCCTGCCACCTGCAGGAGAGACTAAGGGATAGAATTGTAAGATGTGAAGCACAGCTGTCCCCTCCTCCCATCCCCACATTTTTGAGGCATTTTGAGCACAAGCCAAGGGGAGCTCTGAGCTGCTGCCTGGCAGCGCCCCTGGCCCAAGGTGAAATCATGCTTCTGGCTCAGGCTCCTGAAGGTAGATGATACAAACACTTCCTTTGGCTATGGGCAGAGCTGTGGAAGTGAGTACTAGATCCTGCTTCTAGTGTTGAACACGGGGTAGCAAAAAAGTGTGCAGTGTATGCACATCAGACAGAGAAGACCACAGTTGGCATATTCTGATCTTTGTAAATTATGTCTTAATGTACCATAGCGTTTACCAAGTGTGTATAATAAAGCCTCCACGTTTTTTCTGTACAGTGTTTGGGTTTGAAAATGCAACAGCTTTTTTAGACACAGGAGAAATCAGTAACTAAACCAATTTCCAGGAATTTTTTTTTAAAAAAAAATCTTCATTAAAAAAGGTTTTTGTAAATTAATGTAGTAGTTCTTGAAACAATTGAAATGTTCATTTAAATATTTGTATTGACAGATATGCTATGAAAATATAGGAAATGCTCCTCAATCCAAAGTTGTTGGTGTTTTGTTTTGTTTTTTTTTTTTTTTTAATTTGGCATTGCTACCTCATATGTAGGTGTTGCCTTTTGTACTGTTGCAGATAGAGAAATAGCTATTTTTTTGCTATTGCTATTTAAAACAACATTTTTTACATGAGCCTGTGGTTAAACTCAACCACTTTCTAATATATTTTTGTATATATTTGACTTTTTAACTAATGTATGTGTTCTGGTCATTAGTTGTGTTTTGTCTAACTGGCTGTAAATGAGATTCCCTTGTGGTATTTACTTCATAAGTAGAATAATTTTACAGAAATATTCTTGCATTAATTAAGTAGCTTCTATTCTGTTGTCACAAGTAAGAGCTTTTCATATACTTCGCACATGAGGTTTATAGCACAAATTGCCCTAAAAAGCTTATTAGAATATTAAATATAGTGCAGAGGTATCTGCACTTGCTTGCCGGATTGTTCCTAATAAATTGGAATGTTATTTATCAATTTTTTTCAATTCTTTAAAAATGTTGATGAAATCTAGCATGTGATTTTTAAATTTTTTTTTTTTTTTAAATAAAATAACCCTCTATTTTGTACATGGGCATTTTTTAAAGATAATTGTACAATTGAAGTGTATATAATGTAGCTTTGTGGTTGGTGTTGTAAGGAAAATGTTTTTAAGACAAGTACCTTGATTGCTGGCAGAAGGTAGCAGTGCCTGTAACAAGACTCAAGAGAATTTACTCCTGTGAAGTAGCAGATTAAACTGGGATATTTTTTCAATCATTGCTGAGTGAATTTATGGGAAGTAGAGAAATCATTAAATGAAACTGGTTTGCAGGTGGTGTTTTAAAATGTACCAAGCTGCGTGGGGACAGTTTAACTCCTCAGTCTTTAAACTCAAGAGTTGTTCTTGCTGTCCCAGTTTAATCTGTGCCACTCAAGGTTGTTTAAAATGTCACTTGGAGCCCTTGTCTTTCAGAAATGGATCTTGACTGATGGCAACTTCAGTTTATTTACATGCTGAATTTTATGTGAATTTGATTTTGAAGTTAACTGTTTTTAATATGAACAAGCCTTTGAACTAAAATAAAGGTTTTGGTTAAAATGAAGTGGTGCATTTCTTTTTGCAATTCATGGTGATGTCTGATAAAAATGACACTGATTTATCTTATTAAGTACAGGTGCAAGTTTGCTGAAGTTCGTTTTGTACTTGTGGTTGTGGGTTGAGTGTTACAAGCTCGTGCATGGTGCTTCTCTTAACCTGCCTAAGAATCTCAAGGAAAGAAGGTCTCTCCATCTCTCCCTTTTCCTCTGTTTCTCTTTTTGCAAAAGCTGACAGATCCATCCTCATCCTGAGAACGTTTGTTCTTCGAATCAGCCCTGTCTTACAACATCTGCTTTGATCCTCTGTCCATTGAGATGGGCAAGGCTAATGCATCACCTCTTTTTGTTCCCCCCTTCTGCTATTCAAAAAATAAAATCAATTTCAGCTGTAAAAATAAAGAATTAACAGTCAATTTGCTTATTTATATTGTATTTCCCCCCACAGCTTCTATTAGAAGTCAAAACCAAGCAACAATGTAATATAATTGTGGGATACAGCCTAAGGGTTGGTGCACAGGAATTGAATGTTGTCTTAGTTTGACCTAATGCGAACAAGCCTGTAGTTGAAATAAGATACATGACTAAAGGAACAAGAATGATAATTCTGCTTACAGAAAGTTACTGAACACAGGTAATAGAAATGTTTGCTTCAATTACATTTACCATGGCACATTAAAACCTTACCAAAATCACAGTTCTTGCCTCTTGTGGAGTGAAAGCTGTTTTGAGGAGTGGGTGTGTGGATGGAGAAAATATGCACTGTCTGTACAGAAGGGCTCTCTGCTGTGGAAAGTTCCCTAAAATTAGAAGAAAGTACTTTGATAGAGCTTTTGCATTTTTGATATTTAAAATAAACAACTTTTAAAAAAACCCCAACACTTTTTTTAAAAAAACCCCAAACATCTGTTCTATCTTTCTGTATATAAAAATTGAAACAATAATGATGTTACAGAATATCATGAGAAAAATATTTTGTGCCCCATCATGAGAGTGGAAAAGCCTTTTGAATTAAAAGCTGAAGTACTCCTGCTGCTTTTTTTGAGGAAGAGTGTGTGTGGTTGCATTCCCATCATGTCAGCATGCCATCCATCTTTCTCCTCAGAACACTCCCCCGTGCTGCAGCCAAATGTTTCAAGTAATTTTCCTTCTGTACCTCGCGGCTGTTTGTTCCCCTGCCATCTGAGCAGGGATCAGGAACGATAATCCTTTTGTGGCCACAGGCAGATGGATTTCAGCAGAACCTCTTTGTGCCCTTCCCAGAGCTGCATCTCAAGTTGCAGACGCTTGGTGGAGCAGGTTATTTACTTGTTGCTGCGCTCCGGGCTCTGCCTGTTCACAATAGCAGCACCTGCCTTGCTGATAGAAGAGCAGATTCTTCCACTGCAGCCATCGGTTTCTCTGCCCCCTGCATAAAGAGCTGTAAGAGGGCAATGGTTCCGTGAGTCCACGTGCTCTTCAGTCCCGTCCTCACCCTCTGCCCGAGAGGGAAAGCTGCACATGCAGCAGCAGTGCCGTAAAGAACAGCTGCTGCATGGTAAGCCCAGCCCAGGGAACCGTGTGAAATGCAAATGGAGATGACCTGCAATTGAAGATTTTGGAGGCAGAATTTTGAGGCAGTAATACTTCCACTGTAAAATGCTTCATGTGAAAGATGCTGAGAAAATTTCACTTAGTCTACATACCAGCCATACAAAACGTCTTTGCAGATGTTTAGGAGAGATCTTTAACAGTGATCCTAAGGGTGAGAAACATGACTGGTCACACACTGATCAGTGGGAAGGTGCTCTGACATTCGATTGCTCCCTCTACACAACCATGTGACCCGTGTGTCTGTGACTGTGCACACATCAGCTTCTCTGCCCTTCCTAGGAGAAGCTTCCCAGGAGTCTTCCTTATGCTGCTTGTATTCCCCGTTGGATCTGTGTGTCGCTGGGTGTAGTCAGCCCCTCTAAGGGCCTGCTCCTGTATTTCAAACTGCAGAAACTTAAAAGTATTACTAAACTGACCAGAAAGAGGATCCACCTAAAGCTTAACATTAGATAAGTGAATTCCTGTGAATAGTACTGTAATACGTGGCAGATCTCTAGGAATGTAAGTAGAAATTAACAAGCAGAGAAAGGGGAAAATAATTGAACTCAAAGCCATGTAAAAATTCCAGCCATTTACTTTTGGCAACAGAGCTTTAAAAAAACCCCCATACTGTAACTATTAGTAGAAAAACCTGGCAAGAGAGATGATGCTCATGCAAAGCTGTTCAAATAGAATGATGATGTAAAGAACCAAAGCAGAACTATTGCACGCTCTTTCCTACTTGTGTTTTTATAAATCTATCAAAACTCTGAAAGCAAACAGATACTGGAGACAAAAGTTGGACATTGGAATCATACAGCAATTTGCATGTGTTTATATCTGCTTATCACAGCCTGCAGGGAATGTAACTTTGCCAGGCTAAAAATTCTCAAGTTTCCACTGAAATGAACCTTTGAGAAGTGTCTTCTGTGGATTTGAGAGCTTATTGAAGTGTACTGTACAAAATTATGGACTTTTTAACCACCACTTGTGGGAGTCTATTGTACAAATTTAAGGCCTTGTCAGTCAACACCTTTTGAGTTTCAATAGTGGGCTGGTTGCTGGAGTTAAGGCAACTCTACAATAAAGCACAGGAGTTCCCTGACCTGTGATCTGGTGTCTTTGTTCAGCCTGATGAGAATCTATAACAAACATCACGGCCCTACCAATGGGTTGGGGCACCTGTCCCTTCCTCCACCTCCTTCCTTAGTTAAACAAGTTAAACAAAAATTAAACAAGAAAAATATTTGTTGTGCAGCTGGTTCCCTGTGCTGTGTGAAGTCTTCCTCCCTCTAAAATACTCCCTGGTGCCTTTTCCCCTGGAAAAGTCTTGCCTAGGAGAACCCCTCATTTTCCAGGACAAGGCTAGTTAAGGGAAACGGAGGAACGTGGCACAGTTTATTCCAGGATAGCCAGAGTTGTTCAAAGCCTTCCGTGTCCTGGATGGGTAATTCCCAGGCCCAATTCCTGAGCTCAGTGGCACCGAGGTTCCTGACAGCTGTATTTGTGGAAGGTGGTACAGCTTAACTCCTGTGTGCCCCGAGCACCCCCACAGGCCTGGCAGCACAGACAGTGCCACTGGGCTGCGTTTGGGCAGCTGCTCCCCTGGGCTGGGGGCAAAGTCTGTGCCTGCATCCCTGCCCTTGTTCTCTCCCTTTAGGGGCCTGGGCAGTATCACAAGCTGTTTGCCTTGCACATGCCCATGGGAACTGAAGACACAGCCCTCTTGGTGCACACCAGCCAAGCTGTGGCAATGCCTCTAGCACACCTGCTGTGCCAGCTTTTATTCCCCAGGATGCTGGAATTCAGACAGGTCCAAGAGGAAGAAGAGCTTTGGATGTTGTGTGTCTGCTTTAATTGCTGATCCTGAGCAATGCCTTGACTAAAGGAGAAGTGATTAAGAATCTGAGACTGCATCTGTAGAACTGCAAATCCGAAAATGATCCAGAAGGTCACTATACCTTCAGCAACCTTTGTTTGTACAGGTGTGATTTCTTCATCTAATTTAACAAGTGTCCAAATATTTTCATAGATCCTCAGTCTCTCAGCAGCTTCCACATCTGCCTTCTATCTCCTGCTGCAAGAAAAAAACCTTTTGATAAGAATAAGCTTTCTGGACAGGAAAACATGGCAAAGTTACCACCAGGCACTGACATGTCTGAAAGGAGCCATCAAGGACTGTCGCTGGATTTCACTGTGACTGAATCTGTTGCATGGTGTGCAAACACACACAGATATGGAGAGAGTGCTTATCAGATCAAACTGATAAGACTGAACAAATGTTTGTATATGTTCGTGGTTCTTTAGCCATGAAGTGCTGGGGGGGAAAAAAGGGGTTTAATTCTAAATTTAAAAGCAAGCCACAGAGTTATGTATATGAAGTAGATTTTGAGGTGAAATAATGCAGGATGACACTAAAGATATGAAAAGATACTGAATAAAAACAACAATATATTTTGAACTACCACTGAGGGGCTTTTTTTTCTGTCTGAAGACCACTGGACATGCATCATGCATTTTTGCCACAGAAAGTGTTGCTTCTGTGCTTGGTTAAACCCTCATGAAAATTAAAATAAAATCATAATGTGCATTTCACAGTTGCAGTCTTCAAAGTTTGCTATTAGAAATGGCAGCCCAGATTCATCTCACTGGTTTGCCCATCTTTAATCCTGAATGACATCTGTTGATGGGGATGAAAGCTGAGGTTCTGTGACATGAGGTTCTGTCATAGGGAGTTATAATTTACAACTGGCACACACTTGGTTCTTTCTACCCAACAAATGCACTTTGCCCGTTTTTAATATCATTTGAAGATAACCCTGAATGCAGAGCTGAAGCAATGATTAAATAAATAAAAGGTGGGGATTTAGGTGCTTTAAGAAACAAATAGACATTGAATTTGTGACCATGGAGGTACTGATATTCCATAGCTACCTGCAGTAAACATCAGACCTCTCCTCCCTGCCACACGGGGTTGGGATACATGTGCAGGCAGGTTTCAAGGCAAAATGGTGGATTAGATTGGTGCTGTAAGAGGAAGACTTCCCTAGCATTTCATGTGTCCAGCTTTCCTTTTAGATAAGGTAAATAATGCATAGTCGGGGTGCAGGAACAACTGATCTTGTAAATTGCTAATAAATAAACACTAATAAAAAGTGGTAAGTTTAACAGATTCTTGAATGCCCATGAAAAGCTCTTGCTGGTGTAAAAGGGTTGAAGGGCAGAACTGGGGAGTCTGTGGGAACTATTAGCCCCATCTAAGGGAGATAGGACAGTGAACATTCCTAATTCCTGCCATTCCTTAGCAACAGATGGCACTCATGTAGACCTGGTACGAGAACAACCACACTGGATGTGCAGAGGGCCACTTAGGGATCCTTGGACATCCTGGAAAGCTGTTCTCCCTGGGGGTTAGGGGAACAACAAACCCAGCAGCTTTTATGATCTTATGTCAGCTGACCTTTTCAACATGAAACAGAAAATCAGAAAATAGCCAAGCCTTAATGGGCATCTTGGCAATATCCCAAATTCAGCACGATCCAAAAATTAAGTGAGGGTTTTTTGATGGATCACTAACCACATGACACTCTGTAGCACCAGCATAGGGAAATCTCACAGTGCTCCTGGATCACCAGAGACACAGAGAAAGCATTTTTGTGATAAACATAATAAAAGCCAAGCAATGATTGAATAACACTTCCAGTGAAAGATAAAGAACTCGTGTGGGCCAAGGAATTTTCTGATGGTTCTTTCCATCCAAACAATTACTTAACTTTTCATGAATCAGCATCATCCAACCTCAACAGCTAAACTCGACAAGCATTTTTGCCTGCTAGGGTACTCCAGCGATTACTTTGCCCACTAATAAATCCTGTAGCATTATGAACTTAAGTCACACTGAATGAAATATTCAGGATGTGCAAAAAGTGCCACACACAAAGATGAACTGTCATTTAGATACAGTATCATGCACAGAGTGTTACTGTCATTCATTCACTGATCCTTAATGAAATACAGAAAAGGTGAGATATTAACCTGTTAGAGCGTCAAAAAAATTCATAGTGTCTCTATTTTTTAAAGTGAAAACTTCCCTGTTTAAACACAGGCACTGAGGTAGTGTTGTCCATTCATTGTACCTGCCTGGCAGAGGGCTCTGATACACTAAACTTTATTCAAAGGCAGCTTCCAGCAAACCTAAAAATCACAGCTGGAGCAGCAGCTCTTCAACACAAGCTGCTTTTTTCAGCTAATGCTTTCTTGTGTAATCTGACAAGTGACACCAGCCTGTGGTGTTTAAATCCCCAGGGTATGTCCATGGAGGTCCAGGGCCTGTACCTGGGTTCAGCTGCACATTGAAAGCCAATCAGTGTGCCTGTCTGTGGGTTCAAAAGTGGGGTAGGATGGGATGAGACAACACAGGATTAAGCACAGGATTTGGTCAAACAGCATTCAATTATTCTTGTTAAAAAGTCTGGGAAAATGGCCTTTAAATAACAATATATCTCTTTTGACAGAAATGTCTACTGATGTCTTTTTGTTCTTGCATATGAAGAAAACATGAATTATTTTCCTCTTTATAATTACAATGTCATTAGTGATGTCATAGTTCTGCTATAGTCCACTTTTGCCAGTATGACCCATAACTCCATGAAAATGCAAGATAGATACCACTGACTCTGCTAATATACAGTGACATAAACCACATACTCATAAAAGGCTTGTGCATTAGACCCATCATATGAGAACAGGTGTGTTAAATGTTTGTGATTGCTTAGATACAGGCTGGACTTGACTAGGGAGCAAAAGCTCCAGCTTTTGGTTGAGGCTGAAAGTGAATCCTCAGAGTCATTTGGGTTAGAAGGGACCTTAAAGATCACCTCATTCCAACTCCTCCCCACCACAGGCAGGGACATCGTTGGCTCAGGTCCTTTCATGCCTCCCTACAGACAGGGAGCATTTCTTTCCTAAGACTCTGAGCTAGAACCCTTACAATGACAGGAAAGGTTATTCCCCTTCCTCCAGTGTGCTCACTGGAACCTTGACAGGGCAGGAGCTGACACCTTCAGCCTTCCTATCCTCTGCTTTCCTTTTGCATTCAGTAACACATTTTGGACAGCCTTGACAATCGTGGAAGTAAAATTATTGACTTCTGGTTTTTTTCCTCTTTAGTCTGCACACAATCCAAAGTATTCTCAGATTGCTCTTGAATGTGTACAGTGACACAGCACATCTTGAAGAGATCTTACTGATTAATTGTATGATAACACTGAGCTGGTGCTGCGCTGCCTGTTGTGGCACATACTGCCAAACACAAATGTGGATGAAAACTGACCTATCCTTACCTCTCTGAACCTCAGGTAAAAACCTATTGTTATAAAGGTATGTTCCCGTATTTACCTAAAGAAATGTAGACATTTTTCTTAAAAGTCTTCATTAAAACTCGACAAAAATTGTAGTTCTCATTTTAATTTTGCTAGCGGACCCACAGATTTCTAATCTCACTCTTTACCTCCCTGCTTAACCTCATATTTTTACCTCAGTTCCTTTGATGCAGTTGGCATTTTATAGAGCACTAGCAAACAAAGGAAATTGCTCAATGTCCTCTTAATTTTCACCAGCAATCTAAACTGTAGTTTACTACAAACCTCATTAACTTTTGAAGTAAGGGCTTGATTATATCATTTGAGCCACATTAGCTGTGCCTTATGAACTCCTACGCTTTTTGGCTGCTGTGCTTCCCCAGTTGGTATTTCATGGCCCAGACGATTTACAGCAACTTTTGCCTATAATGAGCCATTATCTGAGCTGTAAAAATATGCTAAACAAACATACTCCCTCTGAAATGGTCAGTTATATGCAGCCATAATGCAGTTATCTACATGACTCCAGTAGTTTATATATGTAAAGTACATGGTCTATTACATTCATTAATATTTCTGATAACATGCCTGTATTCAGAGATGTAATTGTAAAAAAAGTAATGTAAAAATGCAACCTATTCCATTATAATCTCTGTTTTATTAAATGTATCTAGTATTTTATGCCGTGTAAAAAATGGAACTAAATGAAACAAAAGTATTTCCTCATGATATTATGAATGCTTATCATTAATATTGAAATGGTAATAGTGCTATAGATAACATGACTTACTGAATTGCAATAGTGTAACATTTTCAATACTATACTTAAGACTGCATCAGTCTCTCCATTATACGTCTCTATTTTGAGAAGGTACAGAATATTAGATGAGGCATACATAAGCTTCTCCAGGAATATGTTTGCCTAAAATTTCTTCCATCGAATTAGTCATGTGTTGTGCCTGTGTATGCTATTACAGAAATACAAAATCTTCACAGCTTCTTCTAAGTGAGATGTTAAGTGAGAAAATAAGAAAACACCATTAAAAAAAAACCCCATCAGCAAAAACAGCTTCTAAGTAGTAAATGGATCAAAATAGCAACGGGCAGAGAACATGTGAAATAGATGTTGAAATCTTCTATCTGCCTGGTTCTCCCGATGGGCCTCTTCTCATAAAAGTCTTTGTGCTTCACACCTCAGTTGTGCAACTGGCTTATTCTGAGCTGCTCTGCGAGGGAGTCCTGCAGCCTTCCTCCCACTGCAGGTAAGCATCGTCACAGCTCAGCACTGGGGTCTGTGTTCATGAGGAACAAACTGAAGTTGGTCTCTCCTCGGTCTCACTAGATACATTTTTGTCCCTGGGTTTGTATAACTGTAATAGCTGGGGGTCTCATCGTGCTGGGAGAATATACATTTAATAGAAACATCACAGTTTATCTAAAATAAACAATGGATGACAGAAATTTTCGTCCATTTTTTACAGAAAATGAACATAAAGACTAGAAATTCGCTGGCAGTATCTGAATGATGAAGATGTGTTGTTCATATGTACAACCAAATCTCATTTGTGGAAACAGCACAGTAATGATTCCTGCTGAAAGTTTTTTACTTCTTAAATAGAATTATTAGGTGTGTATGGCATTGAGGAAATTAAATTAAGCTGGAGCTGTCATAGTATAGGACCCAGAAAAGACAACCAGAAAGTTAATTCCTGACTAAGATAAAATTCAGAGTCTGGAGAAACTGAGAAATAACCTTATCCCAAAAGAGCAGATCAGCAACAGGGGCCTCAATTTTTGTCTTGCTGCTTTGAAAGAGGTGACATCAAGAAGGGGCACTTGCAAGTGAAGGAAGAATGAAGGGCTTCCCCATGCTGGCTAGAAGAAGTGAATTTAAATTTCCTGAGTATGGATCCTTAACCAGTGTGCCTTGGCTGGACAAGCTCGCAGAGGGTCTCACTGAGTTCAGATTAGAAGTGTCACTTTCCATCTTCAGGCAGGTTCTGAGCAGATGTCGCTGTGAGATGTACATTGGTGTGGCTAATCAATAATTGCCCCAATTTTAGATTGCTGAAAGAAGCCTCAAGAAGAGAAGGAACCTTCCCAACACTGCAAAAAACCCCCACTGTGTGGTCATTTAACTGTACTTCTGGGCTGCCTTCCTGGTGTTGTACAGCATTTTAAATCACTATAGAGAGGCAGAGTGTTTCAACATTGAGAATAAGCCAGAATCCAGACAGGCACCAAAGCAATGGGCCAAACCATAGCCCTGATATCTGGGAGTTCAGGTTTGGCTTGTTAAAGCTCAGCTCACGTGAAGTTTCAAATCGCTGCTTTGCATTTCCATAAGCAGTCTCACTCCATGGAAAAAAAAGAATAAATCCCATTTTTGCCTGAGCTCTTAAGGAATGAGGCCTGTTTGGTGCACAGGGCTCCCTTTTAGTGATCTTGCAACATGTTTGCAGAAGCCACTTATGCCAGGGATAAATTCTTTTTTAATGAAATGTGTAAATCTCAGGAGTTCCCAGCATCTGACACTAAAAGTTAAGGACTGCCTTTAAAGGATTTTGTCCTGTTGGTAAATAAAATAGCACACAACACTCAGCATATGAGAGCAAGCTCCTGCAGTGGGTTTGGAAGAACTCAGAGTCAAATTAATTTTGTGTCTTGTTTGGAATACAGACACACACAAGGTGCTTGTGAGAGTTATTTCATTATGACAAAAGCAGCGTAAAGATAATCAGCTATCAGAGATTTGATTTTTTTTTTCCTTTTCTAGCAAATAGAATTACTCTCGGAAAGAATAATGAAGATGGGAATATTTTGCCAGGGGTATAAGGACATTCCTGTTAAGCAAACAGGATTTCCCATAAGATTTAAGTTTTGTTGATGGACTGGGTTAGAAAAAAAACAAAAATCAAACTCCTCAGAAACGTATCATGAGAAAAAAGGATCAGTTTTTGGTCTGATCATAGAATCAGAGAATGGTTTGGGTTGGAAAGGACCTTAAAAGATCACCTAGTCCCAACCTCAAACCTCAGATACGGAGATACAAGGCTGAAAAAACTGTGCTCTAAGAGAGACAAGGTGTCTTCAGGTTTGGGAGATACTTTCAGTTCTAAGCGAGTCCAGTGGAAGGCACGATGGCATTTGGGCTGCAGACAGGAGAGATTTTACTGGAGATAAGTGAAATGTGTGTGACTGGGCACAGCTGCACCAACTAAGCAGCACTCGGTTTATGCCACTTCAATCTTTCCCATCAACATTTTGGCTTGAGGAGTTACAAGTTCAGAAATGGAAATAAAACCAGTGCCTTTGTACAGCAACAGATTCCCAGACTTTAGGTACCTTCTTAGTTTCACTTAAAGAGAAATGAAAGAACCTAATTTTTTTTAAAATTCTTTTCAGACTTTAAAATCTTTCTCAATGCTGAGGGGCAGTTTGGTCACTGTCTTGTATCAGAAAATGTGCTCACAACTGAGAAATCTCAATCTGTTTGGGGTGGATACTTGAATGTCTTCCTGCATTTTATCCTCCAAAGTTGCTTTTTTAGTGTCTCTAAGCCTCCCTCCCTATTGTATAACAAGTTCATACAATTTCAGAGTCCAATATGAAAAAGAAAAGTACTTTTGGTCAAAATATTAGAGAGCATTCATTCTTTTTTATGTATCCATCTGATGTGCTGATTCCTCAAAATATCTGCCCTATTGCTGGAAAAAACTTGTTACAAGGATGGTAAAAAAGGTGGAGAGAGAACTGATGTGCAAAAATAGGAGAGAAAATTGTAACTGATCTTATTTCTGCCATTGCTTGGGAGGGCACAGTCTGGACCCAAGGAAACAGCATAAGCTTTCTATGGATAAAGAAACAAGGAAAAAAAGACAAATTTAAACACCTGAGCTAATATTTCAAAATTAAATCAAATTTTAGAACACAAAATGCAATTACAGCCACTACTTTTCTACTGTTCAATCTTCTTGCTCCACCTGGAATAAATGGAGGTTTGCTTCTGAGATAAGATCAGACAACAGCTCTAAAATATTACCTAAAGTTATCTGAAATTATTAGAGGGTGGAAAGAAAGGAAAGTGTTTGGGCATAATAAAACTGTTCAATGATAACTAAATAATCTTACTTGACACTATTTTTTAGAGTAATTAAATACTTCCAACTTATTTCTGAATGCACAAATGCATTAACACAAATATTTATGTTTTGCTGAAGAGCTAGTATTGAAAATACAGGATCTATGTGGTCCAAAGGTAACTAACTTCACTTGTCACAAGATCCATTTAGACAGCTTTGTCCTGACTTCTATGCCACGTACAAAGTTGAAAATTAAAATAAAGCTGATAAATCATAGATCTTACATTCTTCGTTGTTATATTATATCCATGGCAAAAAATTCAAGAAGTCAAAGTTTGTTTATGGTTTCCCTGACAACAAGACCTTTTACCACTACTTTTAACACTTTCAATGTGTTCCTTATCAAAATTGCAGTAAAGTAGGAAAAGTGAGATTTTAAATGATCACTTGCACTACCATTTGCATTGTCACCTACATTAACTTATCTTAACCTTAAAACAACATTTCTTGGGTTTTCCAGTTGATTTATACTTTAAAAAAAAATAATACTGTAAAACCAGCTGGCGGCCAGAAAGAGGTAAATTCTGGTGATACCAACCTTCATTATAAGCAACAATTGTACTTTTGTGTATGTAGGTAAGAATTACTTCATGTCAAGCTGTCGCCCACATTTCTCACACTTACTTAAGCTGTGCAGAAAATTAGAGATAAATTCACCCAAACCAAAAGGCCGTTGTTTCAGCTGATATTTTCCCTTTAGCATTGGGCAGGAGCAGAAGAGCAGGCAGAGTTTTTCTGTGGAATTTAAGGCCATAGCACTTCATGGCTTTGTGTGTGTCTTATGGTTAGGTCAGAGGAAGAGTCTTTATGCCTGTGCTCTCCTTCATCGCTCGGAGAGAGGCAGGGCAAGGACGCAGCTTAACCTCCCACTAAGCCCGGCTTTCTCTAACACACAGGTGTCCGGGCTGCTCGGAGGGGTCATATGAATAAATATGGAAAGCTGCTTATGATGAGGAACAAGCAGAATACAAATGATGGCTGGTTTATGCTTTAAAATAACTCTGACCGTTGCCAGAACCCTTTGACAGCCGTGCCTGGTACAGAATTAAATTTCCAAGACGTTCAGCTGCGTGCCACGAAAGCATTTCATGCTAAACCTCTACAGTAGCTCTTCAGTCTGGCAGTGATTGTGCAGACTGTTTTATTTTGTAATAAAGATATGGCCTGGTCTTACATAGCAACATATGATCATTTTTGGATTTAAGAATCAAATGATTATAAAAAGTGAAGTAATTGATAAACCCATGATGTAACATACAAATTTAGATGCAAATGGGAAAGCAGTAGCTGTAATTCTTATTGAAAATCTGGTTTACCATCACAGCTTCTGGCACCAGTGGCTTTTTGTTTGGACACACTGGACTACAGGAGTTGTTAAGCCCAATTTAGAGCAGAAGTTATTAGAATTTGATAATCTACTCCTTTGTGAAGGATGTTCATCAAACCATAAAAAAATCAATCAAAGGAGAAACTATGGCTGATATAACTTAATTCTCTACCTTTTCTCAATCATGCTATTAATTCTAATATGACTGTGTGTAATCTTTATAATGACAGATATGATTTGTGGGAGAGGATTTGACACTGAATTTGAAAATAGAGAATTACTTATTGTATTTTCTTCTTAAATGTATGAAATCACATTCAAATAGAAGGCTTTTAAAACTAATTGTCCATATTAATTGAAGGCTTTGGTCTTGAAAAATTAATAACATAGCAGAAATACAGTGATATTGATGAATGACTTGCAGTGTGTTTCATATAAAAAACAATAGGAAGGCGTAGTTCTCCTTCAAATAAGTCATGCACAAGATTATTGAAACTAAATGTTTTTCCTGGGGTTTTTCAAAAGAGCTTCATACAAGGTGTTTATGCTAAGCACAGAATCATCTTCATACTCCTCCTCTCATCCCAAAACACCTCTAGCTGCCAAAGTAAATGCAAATGGAGTTTTCCTGATAATGAGTGCGACTTATCAGGACACTTTTCCAGAAATTAGTTATTTTTATTTATTTTCCCCTGAACGAATGAATGAAACAAGTGAAAAGGAGCCAATATTTCAGGCAGATTTTTATAATCTTCAACTATTTCACTGCAACAAACTAGCTTTCATTACAACTTTTCAATACATTTCACGTAGTTTTATAAAAATATACAGTCACTGGCTGGTAGTTTTTGTTAGCCCTTGTTTACTGTAAGCCAAATGGAGCATGAAACATTAAATTGCTATTAACAGTAAGAGGGTAAATAATTTTTCAGTCCTGCTACCAAAATTCAAAATGTGTAAAATATGAAAAATATGGTTCTAGATTTACACTGATTTCTGCACAACTATGCCACGTTTTCAGGTGGGGAAAAAAAGCCTGAATCACCCCACTAGCACTGCATTGCACATGCACAGGGCAGCACATGGTCTTAATGGGTTTGAGGCTGAGGTTTTTTCTGTAGGTTAACTTTTGGCTTTGGTCCCACCAGTGTATGTGCATTCTGCTTTTCCATGTATTCTGATAAGATCACAAAGGATCACACATATTGTCTGGAGTTTTTAGGGGGTTTTTTTGTGTGTGTTTTTTTCCACCTGGTGCATCCCGGGTTGTATCAACTGTCATGGAAAACCAGACAGGGGTGGAACAGACTGCAGGATGTGCAAAGGTATCATAACTTTCTGGTCAATAACTTTGTTTTCTCTTTTGAGCATTTGCCCTGTATGTGTGACACAGGCAGTGTGTGGGTTATGATATTAATTGGCCTTCAGGTCAAACAGGGTCACTTTCCCAGGTACAGAAGCCAGTTCTGAAACTTCTGTAAGGTTGTAATACATGGGAAAACATAAGCAGAGGTTCAGGAGGTCCAGAGATCTTCTTGAGCCTACACAGGTGGCTTAGGGTCTTACAGAACATCCTTCCACCACATTTGGGCTTCACCTTTGTTATGTCCAAGCACACTTTGTAATCTTTAAATAGTAAGGCATTCTAGAAAGTGAATATTGAATGAAAACCAGGTTGACTGAACTGAAATTGCCAGATAGCACAGTTAAAACTACTAAATGAAAGCACATTTTTTTTCTACACAAGATTGTTAATTAAATTACAGAGCTCATTTGTTTTGCCCACAGGATGCTGTGAAAGCAGAAAATATAGCTGTCTTCTGACAGACAAGTTCCTGCAGGATAGTTCCATCTTCACCTCTTTGCTGTGCTGGACAGAATCCCCAGCACAAAATGCACCTTCATTTTGCTAAAGTCAGGACAGTGGCAGTAAGGATTCCTGAGGGAAAGGCAGTGAATTTTGTAATGAGAAGGATGTGTTTTCTTACATGATTTCAATGCAAACCAGGGAGCAGATAGTGTTAAAACAGAAAATGCTTCTAGTCTAATGGTAAATGTTACACACAGCTCCATCTATAGGGATGAACTAGAAGGCTAATTAATTCCAAGCAGCAGAAATCTGTCTGTGTCCACAAAAAATCCTTGCATGCTGTCAGCAAAACTAGGATGGAACAGAAATCCATCAAAGTCTGATTTCTTCTTTAATACAGGACAAAATTTAGGTCTTTATATTCTTAAATTGGAAGCAGCTACAGTCAATTAGCTGGCTTCATTTAATATTTCAGTTTGCATACTCAGCACATCGCAGCAACTCATGTAATCTTTGAGAAAGTTCAGGACACAGTTCGGGGGAGATAAGGAGATAAAGCTCAGCATCTTGGGAAATTGGGAACTAGATAGGAAAATCAGAGGCTTCTCTCAAAAGCCAGAACAGGGACTTCATAAGCCAATAGCCAAAATTTCAGGCTGGTGTTATTCTGAAAATTGCTGGGACCACACGTTCCTTGAAACACATGATTAAGAAATTCAATGCAGAAACTAAACTTCACCTCTTTTAACGGCACTAATATAAGATTAATGAACTATCTTTATCCTTCAATGATAAGAGTTCACTGCAACAGCAGGAATTTCCCTAAGGAACCTTGTCATGGAGGCACAACCTTAAAAATGCAAGGGAACTCTGGATCACCATTGTTAGAAGGAATGCACATGTTTACTATTTGCTTAGTCCGTCCAACACCACCATCAGAGATTTTTCACAGTACCTTGGCTGCAATTTTTGCTGTGTTTATATAAAAAGCTTTGTCTTTTTCCAAACTTCTTTGTAACAAGCTGTTAAGTTTGTGTAACTATTCTTGGAACTTTTAATAGACCTTTAATAATGAAGGATTCCCATTGTTTGCTACTTTGGTACTATTAGTGACAAAGACACTGTATTTTTTAATTTTATCTTTGAATATATTCATAGTGTGTATAAATATATACATATAACTAAGCTTTAAAGTAAATGCTTATTGTTGTCAGAGATTCCAAAAAGACTATGAACAAACACAAATAAGTAGTGACACACCAGTGACTCAAAGTCACTGCACTAATATTTACACCTTAGTTTCAACTAGTAACTGGAAGAAAAAATTGGAAGGGGAAGAACTTCAATCATGCTACCCCTTGAACTGCCCCTCAGGGCATAGTAGATTGCTTTTTATAGAGAGTAAACAATAAAATTGCTGCATCATTACACAGTAAAGATAAAGCAGGACAAGAACTGCAACACAGACCAATGTCCTTGGGAGTTCATGTTGTCTGGGGCTACTTCTGAGATGGCAGCTTTTATCTTTCTTCTTCGTGGCCTTGGTTATATAGTTTTGCTCAGTTCGGCAATGTGATGCCAGAAATCTTCAAGTGTAAAACTGTAGTAGAAAAAAAGATTATTAAACTAAAAAAAACAAACCAAAACAAAACAAAAAACCAGATACACGTACTTGACAGAGCAAAATAGGACACATCAATATTGCACAGAAAGTACAACACTCTGAAAATCCCATTGAGTTCTGAGTTTACCTGAGACTAAAATTTTGGCATCTCTTGCCACCCCAGATGTTGTCTGCCTTTTACCTTTGAAATAATAAATTATTGTTTAAATCACACACACATATGTCACAAATACATGGGAAAGGCACAAGGAGGTCACAAGCAGCAGAATCTGTTTATAAGGAAAGAGTCTTCTGGGTATTGCAAGTAAGATACAAATCACTCCCTGTTACTAAAAATTGTTGTTCTACCAATCACCTATTTGATAGCTAAAAGAACACACTGAAAAACACAATTTTATAATGCTGTTTTCAGAGAAAAACATGCCTTTAGAATGATTCTTTTACAGAAGAAAAACTCTTTTTCTAATGCTGCTTTTAATTGAATGTCATGTCCTAAGAGACATGAGGCACATCATAAAATAGAGATGTCATATTTGTCTCTGTCAAAAGAAAATCATGCATTTCAACAGTTTAAGTATTTTAATTTAAACATACACTTGTCAGGAAAAGCTTTTAAAAAGCAAATTAAATGCTTCTGCTGAGTTTCCTGCCTGGCAAGGGAATTCAAGCTTTAAATTTAGTATATGTGATATTTCAGTCACAAGCAGACCTTTTCAGCTTTGCTTCACTATTGTCTATAGAAGCTTGCTGTTTGAGACACACAAAGTCTATTAACATATTTGCTGAAATGCTTGTTTCATTCTAACTTCATTATTTTTTGCTAGTAGTAAGTTTATAATGCATTCTATAATAAATTTCCCTACTTTTGGACACAGTATCTGAATTAAGCTGGGAAAAAAAAAAAAAAGAGAGAGAAAAAGGAAGCTATTGAACCACTAAACCAAGTCTATCCTAGACTTGGAAATGAGTAATTTTAACACCATGATCACTGACAGGAAGGATGTGATCATTCTGAAAAACTGTAGTAGGTGGAAGGAGCCCTAGAAGATTGTGTGATCAGTTCTTCAGGTACAAGCACATCAACCTATAATCTTCAAATGTATTATCTTCTCAAGAGTATTCTCTTTAAGTAAGGTTTCTAAACCACCTGAGAATGAGGGTTGTAGACTGTAGTAGCACAAATGTAGTGTCCAAGAATTCAGCAACGTGTTCCCTGTAACAGGTTATTGTTTTCATAACCGACCACCAGCTCTGGTTAAATTTCTCCCAAGTCTAAAAAGATCAGAATCTTTCAAAATTTAATAGTGTGCATCCATCATATCATGGAGTAAGTTTCTAATAAATACGGGTAAAAGCTGGTCTTGAGATATTTGTGAGATGCTTGGTGGTTCCAGCTGTGCCTCAGTAAACTTTAATTTAGAGATTCTGGCTACATCACTGTGGAGAGAGGAAGAGAAGTAGAAATGAGCCAGTCAAGTCAATTCATTCAATTAAATGGTTGATATTTTTCAGTAATGCCACATGAGCACTTATGGTGACCCTAAGCAGGCTCCATCACTTGCTTCTTACAGTGACAGTGGTGTCAGCCTGAAGGTTTTCAACTAGAGTAAATGGCAGGACTCACTCAGTGAGGTATAAAACACAGCATATTTGAAAGATAAACTCTGCTTTTATCAGTAACCAGAGCTTTACCATACATACTCCTTTAGAGGTGCTCTAATTTTGGAGTGCGGTGGAACACAAGCATTTTGGTCCCAGAATTAACATAAAGGTACATCCAAACTCTTTCCCACACCTTGAATGCAGGCTGGTGGACACTTCTAGATATTGAGGTTTTCTGAGCATGAAGTTTAAGAGAAGCACTGACCTGCAAAAAAGTAGGGATGTAGTGTAAGACTATATATCTTGAAGAACTCCAGGTATTGCTAAGAGCTTTCTCTCCTCTGAGTATTAGTATGCATAATATTATTTCTTATCTTTCTGTATTTAGGTGATGCCAAATGCCATAAAGGCACAATAAGGCAGAGGATTGCCTTGGAACCCTTTATACAAACACAAACCATGACACCATTTTGCCCAAAACAGCATTGGCCCTGGATAACAAATGGATTACTTCAGGGGAGCCAAAATCCAGGTGATTTCTCTGGATACACTTAGGAAGGAATGAACTTGCAGCACACAAGAGGTTGTAATCAGCATCTATCACAGCCTGAAAGGGAGGCTGAAGAGGAAGCTAAGAGAGCTGTCTCTGGAGCTCAATGATATAACCTTAAAATGTCATGACATTAAATTCAGATCTGACAAAAAAGCTTTTGATAACGTGCAAGTCTGAACTTAAGAAATCAAAATAATAAACCCAGTGTATTTGGTTGCCTGAGTTGTTCTCAGGTGACCGTGACCTTTCCTTCATTGCAGTTCTTAATCTAAAGTGAGGGGAAAGCACTGGAAAGGAAAAGCAGTAATTTTTTACATAGACCTGTCATCCAGTCATTCGACACAGAGCTGCAGTAGGTAACCTGTCAAATTTGGTGCACAGTTTACAAGACAGCCAGATTTATGCTCTCAAGAAATGCTAAAATCATCCTCTTCTGGAGGAGGGATACTATTTTCAAAGCAGAGCTTATCAGCAGGCAAACTCCCGACAGATGGTTGTGAGCGCTGAAGGAAGGACCCATGCACAGAGGGTTTGGTATCAAGAGCTCTGTTACCCAGTTTGCTGCTGGGTAGTCCAAGTTTGGAGGAAGCCTTCTCTCCCATGTCTTCTCAGGTACTGGCAGAGCTGCTGGAACTCCCTTTTCTGTGATTCTCCAACACTACCAAGGCACCTGCAGTTAGAACAGACCCTGCAACTTGAAGATGGAAGGGTTTCACTCTGTGCCACTTACCCATGTTGTTATTAAAGCACCCTGTGCCCAATTCAGAATATGCAATTATTATTTAGACTAACTGCTTGCAAAGCCTAACTTTTCTGAATACCTAATTTTAGCATTTTTTTTGTCAGAAGTATTTTCCATCACGTTGTGGGCTACAGCTGTCAAATGGCAAAGAAAAATAACTGCTGGAGGTGGAAAAGGTTATATCACATGACTAGGACTGCTAATTTTGGCCCTTATGTAGACTTTTTAATAGGAAAAAAACCCAAACAAATCAAACCATAACAAAGTAGACTCTATTAGTCTTTGCAATTGAGTTGTTAATTATAGTTAGACAGTGTTTCCTCTTCCCTTATGACTTGAATCAGCTCTAGAATATTTATACCAAGTCATCATACACTCACAACTTCATGGCCAAAGAATCATTTTGCAAATGAGCAAGATGCAAGTACAGGTTTCTTTACATTGTTTAAAAGGAGTTTGATTATTTTTCCCTCCATGTGCATTACTTTAGCTATCTGATTTTCAAAAAATAAGCCCAAGGATTGGTAACTGCAAAACACGACTCCAACATCCCTGCTTGGGTTCCCATTTCTCGCTACCATCATAAGCAAAGATCATCAGCAGGAGAAGCTACGGCAGATGTGCATCTTTTTCATGGTCAGACATTTCAAGGCTTTCTTTCCACTGCATAAGGTATTAGCTAAGGATTTTTCACCCCTTCTAGAGGTTTCCTTGAACACAGCAATAAGCTGGAAAGTACTTCCTAGTGCTGAAGTTTCCAGATGATTATACATTCTCGTGTTATTCTCATTCCGGTCCTTTACACCAGACAAAATGGCTGTGGAAAGCAAAGCATTCAAGTTCCTGACCTCAGCTG
The DNA here is from genome assembly GCA_013400415.1 of Scytalopus superciliaris. Taxonomy (NCBI): domain Eukaryota; kingdom Metazoa; phylum Chordata; class Aves; order Passeriformes; family Rhinocryptidae; genus Scytalopus; species Scytalopus superciliaris. The sequence continues at coordinate 420,326 of VXBX01007596.1, forward strand.
GGAAAATCCCCTGGGATAGAAATAGTACAGCCAGTAAACTTTTATTTGAATTGTTTCTTTTACAAACTTTGGCAAAGTCGACCTGCTGGAGCAAAACAGGATTATCGGGAGTATGACCGCAGATCCTGGAATTTTAAGGGCACGAAAAGCACAGCTGACTTTGGAGAGGCTGATAATCAAATTACTAAGGGCCATAATTCAAATAAGCTCTTAAGTCTGAGCAAGTAACACTGAGATTCAGCTCCAGATAAAATCTTACAGCCAATCTTAGCCCTCCTCATAAGAAAGTAGAAACATTTCTACATTCATTTTGTGTAAGAAAGAAGAAGTACAAAAGTCTATGTAGTTACACTATGCCTAGAAATGTACAACACAACAAGTACCTGCTGCTTTCTGAAGATGAAATATTGATTCTATTCTAATAAATAGTAAAAGTGCAATAGATCTTAGGTGACACAATGGATCAATTTATTAGATTAACTTTTTTTTGGAAGAGCAAGTTCCAAAATCGTCTCTCATGAAAGTTGAAAATAGATTTAAATTGATCAAGCTGTAAAATTTCTGTAGCTAATCCAGTTAACAAGTCAACATTCAGTTATGCAGGACTCAAACACTGAACACCTCACTTGGGAAACTGTGCTCATTTCATTACAGGAGAATCTCTACATTGCAACAAATTGTGGTTGATATATACCTAAACATATATCTATATCTATATCTATATATAAACTAACCTTTAGGAAATACCAAGGTGTTATTTCTAGCTTTTTTTTTTTTTAGTTTGAAAATTCAAATAATTCTTCACAAAGTAGGAATTTGGTTTTGTTTTCTGCAAAGTCATCCTATTAAAACTAAACTATGAGTAGCAAAAATCCCTAAACTTTATGTGCAGAGCAAGTTCAGCATTTGATTTTTTAAAAATCTCTTGTGTGTAAAAGTACCAAAGATTTTTCCTATTAACTGAATTTTTCATTCAATTTCTAGTCTTCCCTCATTCTCCAAAGCCAAGGCAATATTATACCAACACAAGCCTGCAAACAGATTGTCAATAGGGTGATATTGAAAGAACATCCAGCACAAGATTTTCTTTCTATTTTGTTGAAATGAGTGTCTTGAAACAATTCTGAAATGAGCCAGGTAGGAGTAATCCAGCATTACCTTCCAGTTCTGTTTTGGGAAAAAACACCCAAGCAACCAACAGACAAAAACTGGGTAAAAAAATTATCAGATGCATTGCATCTTAGTAACTCAGATCATGGGTATGACAGGCTCGTGTCTGCATCCAAAATACTAGGTAGATTTACCCCAAAAATATTGCTAATTTCAAACAAAAATTGCTTGGTTTTAAAATGCAACGGAACGAGCAAAACAGTTCTTTCAACACATGTCTCAAATAATACATAAATGCCTTAAGCTTTCAGACCTCCTGTCTAGTCGGGAATCTTCTTTATACCTACATTGTGAGGAAAAAAATCCTGATACACATTTTTCAGGGAAAAAACCAATTTCTAGGATTCAAGAAAATGTTTTTGGTTAATTATATAGTGATAATTCAAAAATACCCAAAACTGCAAAGCAAGACATTATGTTTTACTCACATCTCTTTGAAAAGTCTTTACAAAGAGGTGACAATTACAAACGATAGATCATATTTGAGAAAAGCACCCCAAGAATCACACCGTGTGCCTGAGAACGTTGTCCAGATGCTTCTCGAACTCTGTCAGGCTTGTTGCTGTGCCCACTGCCCTGGGGAGATGTTCCAGTGCTCAACCACCCTGTGGGTGAAGAACCTTCTTCTAACATCCAACCTAAAACCTTCTCTGACACAACTTCAGGCCACTTCCTCGGGTTCTGTCACTGTCACCACAGAGAAGAGACCGGTGCCTGCCCCTCCTCTTCCTCTCACAAGGAAATTGCAACTGCAATGAGGTGTCCCCTCAGTCTCCTCTTCTCCAAGATGAAAAAACCAAGTGCCCTCAGCTGCTCCTCACAGGGCTTCCCCTCTAGACCCTTCATTACCTTCATAACACTCCTTTGGACACTCTCTAATAGCTTTATATTTTTCTTATATTGTGTTGGATTGTGTCACTAAGAAATTGTAATTGTTTTTTCATCTAGAATCAGAAATTTTTATTTTCTGGCTGTACATCTGCTTTCATTTACCTAGCCATTCTAAAAATTACAGTGGAAACATTCCCTGATTTTTTGACTGAAAAGAAAATTCCAAAATTAGTGAAGATCAATGACCTGTGATGGAGGAAAACATATCTTGTTTCCAAGCTTATGACTTCTCCTCTGCTTTTATATATGTATGTGTAGCTTCTTTGATCAAAACTGAGCTGGTTTTCACTTGTGTAAGTTTTTGAGCTTACAGAGCTCATCATTTCAGGGTAGGTGAGGTCACTGGGATATCACATGTGCCTCAAGCATGTTCCAGGGTAAGTACTGCCCAAGTGCGGGAGAATATTTTCACAACAGCTCCCACTAAACTCACTTAATCTTAATTTAAAAGGGCTGGACAAGCATTTCTTTCAATACATACAACTCTCATCCCTCAGAATATCACCCAGGTCAGAAATAAAGATTCTACACTATTTAAATCTTTCTGTATATTTGCTATGACACGAGCAAAATGAGACTATAGAAAGCCCAGACATGGAGGGACTGTTGGAAAAGCAAGCGAGCAGAAATCCCAGGAAAAAACAGGCAATGTGAGGCATCCTGAAAGATAAATTTATTTCACACTGTGGGAATTTGTAATGATAATGAAAGTGGAAAATGGAATGCAGTGTTTTTATCGCTTGCAATTCCTGAGATTTCTCCTTGAAGTATCATAGAACTGGGATCCAGACGCCATCCTCTCTCATGGAATTCACAAGAACATGCAGTGTCATTTCAGTCTTAGCATAAGCGGAACCACAAATACATCAGAGTTATTCTGAGGTTACAGGAGGAGGAGAAGAGCAGGAAATGTAGCCTTATCAACTTCAAAAAACAAAGTTACTGGACATAATTCCCTTGAGCGAGGTGCATCTCCATGATGGATGATTCCAAAAGTAAACCTCTAGATAATTGTGCCAGGCAACTGGTGCTGGAATTATTCACAGAAATAACTGTGGGACCACTCCGTCCAGTTCTGTATCTGTGATGGATGGCTCAGAAACGGTCTACTGTTTAAAGAAGGCATTTAGTCACAGGTGGGTAAATAATCTGAAGAACACAGACATGTGACACAGGCCACTGTGTAACTGAAAGGGACTGGAATGAATCTGCCTGATTTCTGCTGTATTAAATGAAAAGAAAGCGAAACATCTGTGTGCCCATCACAGACCATCCCAACAAAGGGTCTCCACAGAGCGGACACTTGCACATTCCCTTTAGGAATGTGACGCAGGCTATCGCACACACGTCTTTGAGACAGAGCCTTGCACGGCGCGCAGTTTGGAGTGCCAAGCAGACGTCCTAACTGTCTAATGACATCCCTGTCAGGAAGCTGCATTTGATTTCAAAGTATCACTGCATTTTAAATACGAAATACAATTGCATAACATATTCTCATTTATCTCCATCAGTGTTAGTGTCTTATCAGCTATAAATCCACTTAGCTGAGGGAGATGTGAACTAATTTCCTCAACTTTATTATTCATAGACAAATCGAAGGCTGTCAAAATACAGAAGGCAGCCTTCTGATTGCTAAAGCTTTTGCCTTTGATCACCCAGATATGTTCTTTGGTAGCCATTTCTACAACTTACTGCAGTGTGTTTGTGTACTTACCCAGAAGTTTCTCGAAATCTTCTGAAGATACTTCCTTTTGTAGTGTTGATTTTGATGTTTGCAATTATTCACCGTGCTAAGATAACAGTATAAACTGCCTGCTGAAGGATTCCACTTGTGCCATTGAACTACTCAGAGACAGAGGAATTGCCAGCTGCAGATTTAACACCGCAATAAAGAAGACTGTAGGTTTTATTCTGTACATTAAAAATGTCTGACTCTTAACTGAGCCAATCGTGTACTGAGAATTGTTAGGACTTTTTTAGGGTAAGGACTACCTTAAAATATTCTTCTTGCGGTTGCAATGTTCTTGAAGTGTGCACAGTCATACCTGAGATGAGATAGAACAAGCAACTAAATTTCAAGTAATTACTTAAACACACTCTAAACTACCATAGTACTGAGACACACAGTTGTCAGAGAGCCAAAGTGCTCTAAAGAGCACAGAAATGTATTTTCTTACTTTTCCTACTTGTTATTCTGTGCAATCATTTTAAACTATTTCAAAGCCTGCCTAAAAATCCTTTGTTTATGATATCAAGATTTTCAGTATTGCTTCCCTCTTGGAGCTGATGCCTAAGGATGTTTCCCTCAGTGTTTTGCTATTACAATGTTAACTTTTCAGGACAGATATTGCTTCATTTTACGTAACAGTGCACAGACTTCTGGGACCTAAATATGACTTTCTGAAATTAACTTCTACAGTTCGAGTACCGACAACACTTAAGCTGCATTTCTTGATCTTGTGACACATGCATTGTTTTGGTAGAATAAGTCTGTTCCTAGAAGTAGTTCCCAATCTGGTCATGGTTTTAGACACCTTTCACTCTTTCACAGCCTTCATAGTAAAGAATCGTGACACAGGTTCCTGCAGAGTTACTCAAGCCAGATGGAGAAGGTTCACACAGCGAAAACGTCAGCCTTGCCTCTTGAGAAGTGTTCTCAGGGAATTGAAGTTACTGTGCAGTAAGGATCTTTTCCTCTTACGTGCTTTTCTATTGTGTTTTTGTGCATCTTCTCCATATAAAATTAACGTCTGGAGCACCCCCTGAACTGTGAATAACCCTGAGCCTTCAGCAAAATACGTGAAAAGCGTCTTCTCCCTTCCCTGACCAGCTCCTTCACTGTGAAATAAGGGTGGTTGACACGGGTTGCACACAGGTCTGTTGCTGAAGCCATGTCACAAAGATCACTGCATTTACATAAAGAACTCCAAATAATATAAATGCTTCACTGTAAGGGGGGAACTGAGTTAAAAACAATCACTCTAGAATGTCACAGCAAGCGTGGATTGCACATACCTAATCCACGCAGCTTAAAAGAACACCCCAAAACCAAAACGGTAATTTCAAAATTCAACATAACCAAGACCAGTTTGAACCAGTGGAAACTCTAATAAAGAACAAAGAGTGATGACGGAAGTGGAGGAGGCAGAGCAGCTGAATGGCTGTTCCTGGGATGTTTTACCCAAAAGAGAAGCAACACAGGAAAATCCATACCATTTGTCAACTGACATGACAAAATTAACTGCCCTGAAGTTGTTAGAAGTGATGCATGGTGATATAATGGAGCAGTAAACAGAGAAGGAGAAAACTTGTAAAAAATTTGTATTTATTCTTTGATCTGGTTCTTCTTAGAGGGTAAAAGGATTGCCTCTAGTAAGGCTGAAGCTGGTGTTATTTTTATTTTAGGCTATGTAGCAATACTTAGAGGTGTTAAACTTATTTAGAAGTGTGCAATATTCCTATGACTTCAAAATGGAGGAACTTTGGCTACTTCCATCTTTGCTGACTTTCCAGAAAAATTGTGCCAGAAATATTTGAACAACAGAAATGTCAGAAGGTTTCGGTTTTCCCATGCAATGTTCCCTCCAGTACTATTTTTGATGGAAGTTAACTTTCTCTGTCACCTTCCAATATTATGTAAAGTTTTAAAGTGAGAACTTAGGAGAATCCCAATTAACAAAATTGCACCTTCTTTGGAAGGAAAAAATTTGTTATTTCTCTTTATACTGATTATTTTCTTATTAGTCGTTTGTCTTGCTAAAGAACTTTTTTCACTATCTGAGTTCTATTTTTACTTGTAGGACTTTGTTCTATTTCAGCTCTTTCTGAAATCTGAGAGCAACTTTCCTCTCTTTCTGAAGAAGCGGGTTTGTCATAGCAAGTCTGGTTAAGTTCCCACCAACAGATGACCTGGTTGACCTTAACCAGAAGTGAGAGTAATACCCACTGGTTAAAGATTTTACCCACAACCCATATCAGAGCAGGTATTCTTACAGTAGCCTTGCAAGTATGCAGCCTGTTATCAGACACTGTTTGACAGAAAGCAGACAGCTTTTTTGTGTTTACTCACCTCAATTGTATTCCTTCTGGACCTGTTCCTCTTGGTTTTATAAGGAAGGAGAACATGGTCAGCAAAACAGAGCTTAGTACAGGTATCATAAGAAAGAAAAAATGATGATGCTCGTTAGTAAGTCCTGAGATCAGGCAGAATGAGGTTGACTGCAGTACTACAGAGGAACAGTGATAAACTATGGACTGCACACGACAAATTATGGACTGCATAAGACAAATTAAGTACTATAAATAGCAGCAGTCTAGTGATCAGCAGTGGAATTATCAAAGCTCAGACCACTCTCACCACATCTGCAAGAACAGCAGCCAGTGAGAGGTGAGCTCTGAGGTGCCAAATGATGTCCTGGTGGCTTTATCACCAGCTGTTAATGGGTCCTTGCTGAGCTGCCCTTCAGATCAGTCAGCCTATGGAAGATTTATGGACCTTGAATATAAAAGGCATCAAGGGACAGCTGCACAAGACCAGTGCTGCTTTGCCTTTGACATCCTGAATTTTCTTTGTTGTCTAAGGAACTGTTAAAAATAAACCCCACAGGTGAAGGACAGGTTTTTAACATTATGAAAATCCTTATGTAATTAGATACAGCACTTTTTCCAAGAGGCGTAGTCTGATGTTCTAACCTAGCAAGTCCAGAGAGCTGTTAAGTTTTTGGTCTTTCCTAAAATATTTGTGATTCCTTTTAATGCTCTTTACTCTTTGAAAATAATTTATGTACATCTTAGACAATTTTGTCTGGATAGATATAACCAATTATTCAATGGCATAAATAACTGAAACCATGAGTAACCCAAACTTTGAGAATTTAGGACAACTGAAATGATACCATAAATTCCTCTGTTTTACGGAGAAATCCTCTATAATAACACCATTAAAATGTGTCACACTAAGCAGCAGGAAGGACTAGTAAGGTGATGAGAAGCAGCACTGAATTTCATGCCTTTGTCTGGTAGCTCTGGGGTATCCAAAGTCAGGGAGGCTCTTCAGCAGATGCTGCAGATAACAAACTCTCCAGCTCCACTTCTGTGGTGGAACACACACACCAGGAAGGAGTCCTCTAATGGGTTGAATAAATACATAAGTGGGCTAAGACCACAAGCACTTCCTTTTTATAACAAAGCCATTGTGTGGTCTCCAAACCAAAACATCCCAAAGGCACTCTGAGGTTTCCTTTGGGTTTGTGATTTGTGTGAAGCCACTTGTGTGGGAGACAGAAAAGGCAGCAAACTGCCAGCAAGCAATTCAAATGTGTTTGCCTTTCATTATCTATGTTTGAAGTATTCCTGTCAATGACTTAAAAATAAGAAATGGCACAGCAACAAGTATTTATTGCATAAATTTACTTCAAAGAGCTTGCCCTAACATGACATTTAGGAAATGTAAAGAATTTGAACAAGTCCAACAAAATAGTTGTAAAATTGTTTTTCTTACTGCATGGAGATCTAAACAATTTTAGGAAAAGTCAGTTGGATAAACAGGCTGTGTAGTCAAAACAGCATTAGAAGTGTATCTGTGATTTCCTTTTAAAAATGTGTCCTGTCCTGCCTTAGCTATATGAAGGTCCTATAATTTTTTGTGAGCATGAGGAACTGAGGAATGAAACCAAACCCAAAAAAATCAACACATTTATGGACTCTGTCGTGACTGTGCTCTTTCATCATCTTTGTTTACAGGAACACCTGAAGTGGGAAGAGCATCAGGACATCTTTCAGTTTACAGAAGGGTTGCAATCTAAGTTCATATGATGTCAGGACATTAAAGCATTTCCAAAGACAGATCTGATTTTGGTAGAACATGCTAAATATATTATATAGGCAGGTCATTTAAAGTGCCCCAACTGAATTTTGATGAACCTGCCACCTACAAAAAATCTGGTTTTAGGGAAAGCGGTATGTATCTGTTAAGCATTAATGTATGAATTAATAAAAATGTCTCTGACTAATGCCAAGTAAAGAGAAAAAAATTTTTTTTTTTCTCTGAAGCTGACTCATCATATATTATTTTTAATGATACATTCTGCAAATGTCAGTTTTCAGACCACGCAATTAAAAACTCTGTTTACTCATATACTTTTCCTATTTCAGCAACTTTAAAATTAGACAAAAGTCTGCCTGATTTCCACTGGAATGTTCCAGTGGAAGGACAAGGCCATCAACTTTTCCCAGTTCCCTACCCCTAGGTACAAGTGAAAGATCTAATCCATGTACTTTTAATACAAGGCAAACCCCTTGAAAGAAGCCTCCTTTTAATACTAGGGCTGCTTTAAAACCTGTAAGAATTATCTTAACTACAGTAGGTATTTCCATTAAAGGGGAAAACAGTCTCTTGTGAATAGTTAACAATGTTTTTGGCACCATCAAACCTACACATTACAAGTGTTCTTTACATGCCAATAAAGGATGGTCCTAAGGAGAATGAATAGATGAAGTTGGTGGGATTCTGTTTGCTTATCTCAACATGCAAACTGAGTTCCATCTTCTCATTCAGCCCATATTCAGCCTGGATTTTGTCCAACCACTTTAATTTTACAATATAACATTGTATTAATTACTATTTTCATCTCACTTTTAGCAAAACTCTCGAGTCATGAAGCAAAATCCCACTATGCTTGGCACTAGACAAACATCCATACAAAGCTCTAGTTACCCCAGATTAAAATTCCAGGCTCCTACACAGCAAGATGACAGGACCATAAACACTTTATCAGAGTAAGTCTTCCATGCTGTCATCAGCAGGCACTCTGGCATTTGTATAATGGTCTTTGTTGATTTATAAAAGATAGTAAGATACAAATTGGTAAAGTGTACAGCAGCAGATCAAGTTATCTGTAATTCTTTTCCCATGAAAAATCTACATTCAAACTGACCTAGTCACGTTCATCTTGGTTCTTCTAACGTTGAATTTCCAGTATTCCTTCATTCCAGGAGTAACAGAAACAATTATTTATGCATGTAAATTTTACAGACTTTCACACCTGCTGTCACAACAACTCATTAACAGCTCTTGGGCTGTTGGGAGAGAGATGAAGATCTGTTTAGCCAGTTTCAGCTTTCCAGACCTGTCTCCACAACCCTTCATCTGTCTTGACAGATTGATGAGAAGTGCTGTTTGGGCAGAGGCCCGTTGTACCCACGGGCATCACTGCACTGACCACATCACCGGGCAAAGGAAGGGCTGTGGTTGTCATCTCTCTGGACTTCTGTAAGGCCTTTGGCATGGTCCACCACAACATCCTTCTCTTTAAATTGGAGAGACGTGGATTTGATAGGTAGACTGGTTGGTGGATGAGGAATTAGTTGGACAGTCACATCCAGAGGGTCATGGTCAACAGCTCAGTGTCCTGATGGGCACCAGTGACAAGTGGTGTCCCTTCGGGGTCCCTGGTGAGTTCAGAGCTATTTAATGTCCTCATCAATGTATAGATAAATGTGTTGAGAGCTGCACCCCCAGCAAGTTTGCAGATGACACAAGCTGAGTGGCACAGCTGACACACCTGAAGGATGGGATGCCATCCAAAGGGGCCTGCGCAAGCTCAAGAACTGGATCCATGGGAACCTCAACAAAGCCAAGTGTAAGGTCCTGCTTTAACTCTGCCTTAACTGCACCAAGCACTGGTTTGGCTGGTTAGGCTCATTTCCAACTTGTTACTTTTTGGGCAGGGATAAAACACAACCCCCAAAGCTGGGCAAATATTAGTTTTGCTTTAAGAAAAGAAATAACAGCTGAGTAAGGAAAAACCACAAATAAAAACCCAGCCCAAGTACAGGACAAGTCACCTGCAGCAGCCTGGGGAAGTACTCATTAAATTATTGCAACAGCAGCCCAGAGACAGAGACCAGCTGCTTAGAAACTTTATAAACACAATCTATTTATAAATGGGAAGGATCCTCAGCGTGGCTGGACAGAGAGAAGTGATGTAACATGCTCATTATTGTTTCAGCTTCCCTTGGTAGACAGGTTTTGAGGCTTATTTTCTGAACCTCAGTGAGCAGGGCAGTGAAGGACTGTGTCATAGCCCACATCAGCTCCTTAGTACTGCACAGCCTCAGAGAGGGATTGGGAAGGGCTGTGGAGGGATAAGGACTGATGATGAATGTGAACTCAGCATTAGCATCAAATGCATCGTTAAAGAATATCAGTCTAATAAAATTTTGCTCAAAAGTTTAAAATTGGCTTATCTGCCTTCTAAGCATTCCTGTCACAGCAGTCATTAATTCTCTAATTGACACATACACACACATATTCAGTAACAACAAATGTTACCAGAGTTTTGTGCAGCAATGTAATGAGACAAGATCATGATTTCTGTGGTTAATTTTTCTGTGTGGATTGTGTAACTGGCAAACATAAAGTACAGTTTCAGATACGTGTGAAGTTTGTGATTCAAACCAGATTCAACCAGAAACAAGCATTTCTCACTAAAAAATAAGGAAAAAATATTGAAACAAATGTGTAAGAGATGAATGTTGTATATTTGTCTAAGAGGCCAAAATTCAGCTGTCAAGTTATTACTGATGTTTCCAAAACAGACAGATTGAAGAATGTGATAATTTTGCTGCTAAATATTTCGTTCTGGTTTAACACTACCTAAGTTTTCTTGACTGCATTCTATGTAATGTGAACTACAGCTATTTCATACAGTCTATATAATATGAAAGAGAAAAAATGGAAGAATTAACTTGCCTTCCTGAAATTCAGTGCATAAATGATGTTACTAGAGATAGTCTTACTTTTTCTAAGATTATATAAGAAAGAAGAAACAAAAAATACCGAATGAGAAAAGAGAATGTTTAGTTCCCTTAATAATTTAGACCTAAGAATCAAAAAGGTTTTGAGCAATCTTTAGATATTGTAAGTCTTGAAATTTCTGAGTGCCTCTGTGAATTAACACAATAATAAGATGGCATTTTATCAAATAAAGATATTGAAAAACTGTTACTGTAATCAGTTGATTTCAATATATTTTTCATTTCCTTGCATAAAATTGGAAAAGAAATTAAAATTGACTAACTTATAATGCAGCTGTCTTTCATGCAGCCATTATGGCACCAGTGTTTATTTCATTACTCCTAAATTATAGCCTACAGAAAACTAGTGAAAGAATCAAGAAAAAAAAGTACAGAAATAGTTTTCAAAAAGAATTTGACAAGAGTTTCCTACTCTTCATTACCAAAGACAAAAAGTGTGAATACTGATGGCCTCAACTGTGGCAAAAAAATCACCATGTTTTAGTTTGTCTACCAATGCAGTTTTTGTTTCATTTTGAACAGTCTTACAGTTACTACACCCACAGGGTGGTCACCACAACCCCTTCTGGCAACAACCTCCAAAAACCTTCTCTTGAACCTCTGCCATATCTTTCAAGTGGGAAAACAACATCTTAGAACCAAGCCCATAACAGGGCAAGCAAACAGAGTTTAATTCTCCAAAGAGAATGTTCACACCTGCGTGAAAGCAGATTAAAATCACAAAAAGTAAAGTAGCACGATTTTCAAATTATGGACTGAAGTCTGACTGGCAAGAATTCAGAGAAGTGGCAATGAGTAGGTGTACTTTTGTAGAAATCTTTCTTACCTCTCATAGCAGGATGAGAGAAGACTGGCTATTAAGCAGTAATTAATTGTTTCAAATGTATTGCTCTGTGGCTTAGCCAAAACAAATAGTTGATATTTTATTACAGATGCTTAGGAACAAATCACTTTGTATTTAAATCTAGGTTGTACTTAAAATTTTTATACTGCAATAAGCATTCTGAAGGCAAAGGAACAAGGTTGTAGCCTTTTTTTACCCCGGGCAGGACCCCAATATATATTCTTCTCTTGCAATTTAGTTTTATGAAAGCTTAATACCTCAACTGGTGGAAAATTTATTTTCCCTATTTTAATCACAGTAACTGCATCAGTTTCTAAGCTATTTCTCTGATTTTATAATGTTCAAATGAAGAATCTCATACATACAACAAGAAGTTTAGCATCCAGCAATAATACATCTATGTAAATTATGCAATTATCACTTAATCCATGCAAGTTCAGTGTCATACTAGTTCTAACTTTCTGATGCTAAAGACAAAAAGGGCTTCAAAGTTGAGTGGCCTTCAAAGTTGAGTTGTCTTCAAAGACACACGAGAACTGATAAAATACCATGCAATGTGGTGCTCATATTCTTAAAAGGCATCATTTTTAGTGATGCTTTTAGCAATATCAGTACTCTGTGCTTCTGGTGAGATGGCTTAGCTCTCTAATCTGACCGAAAATTGGCCAGGCAAGGAGATAAATTCACATATAAAGTATTTTAATTGATTTTCAGCTAAACTAGTGAGGTGATCTTACAGACTGGTCAAGAAATCCCAAGTACCAATGTGATGGAGAGGGTGTCTTAGAGCCTGTGGTGTTGAGGGTACAGAAATCTGTGAGACAATAAACCCCACTGTGGTCCAGCCTGGTCCTCAGTGATCAGTGGGCTGGGTGTGCCTGGGCTTAGTTTCTGATCACAGCCAATCCAGCACTGTGGGTTTGGTTGAGGTCAGTAAGAACTTTGACAAGCACAGATTCACAGCTAGCACGATTTGCCAGTTCAGTACTAGAGGTCTGACTGTGTTCAGTGAGGATTTGCACAATCCAAACTCATGAACAGTGTGGTTTATTGAAGCAACAAAAAAGCATGTTCAGACTTGCTGGTGATAAATGCATGAACCACATCATGTTAACAGTGACAGGAAGTGTAGTAACACAGACCCATCACTGATATATATATTCATATATATATAAATTAATATCTCCACATCTTCTTCAATGCAGCTGGAGGTGCAAAGTTCACCTACGGGCTCCCCTTCAGGAGAGGAGATGAGACTCAGTCTGTCACCTCATCAACAGAACCCCTCTGTCCTTTTTGCCCCACAAGGCCCCCTTTTATGCTACAAATTTTGACTCTTCCCAGGGGGATGGAACAATCACATCTCGTGTTTGTGATTTTGGTGACCTTTGGTCATACATGTATTCCAGATCCTCTTTTTTCTTCATTTGCATTCTTAGGGGTGTGCAAGTTAATATGTAAATGGGGCTTATTGCGGTTTTTGGTTGTTTACTGTCAGAAGGGTCTCCTCCACAGACTAGGGTGGCAGTAAAGGCTGTCTGACCTTCACCAGAGAGTCTTTGAGCACATCTTTATGCCCTTATGGCACCAGATTTACAAGGCTTCACTGACTTAATGTACAATTCTGACCACTTACCACACCAGGAAAGGTTGAATGTCCTTCTGCAGCCTCTGTCACCTGCAGCCATCCATCTGTCCTCCTTGCACGCTGATTTTGGGCAGTTTCTTCTGAGCTGCCTAACTCATGGCAATGGGTGAGACTAACTTCTGCCCTGGATAGTAGAAATGTCTTGGCTCATCCAAAAAGCTTTTGAAAACACTCCATCAGCAGCCAGACTACTCAACCTCTTGTGCATCCCGGTAGGATTCAGGGGATGCCCACGCACTGATGGAGGAGGAAGAAAGGATGAACACTTTCAGTGCTGATACGCAACTGTTTTGCTCACAGGTGCATTAGTTCCAAACCATGAGCTGCGAGTTACAAACTAAAGAACTTGTCAGTTAGAGAGTGGATGAATTAAGTGGTGAATTCATGTGCAAAGGGGATGGAGACCTTGTTTGCTGTGGTTTTTCTTTCATGGGGAGCTGATGAGATAAAGCTTAATTTACAGAGTATCTCACCCCGCAAATCTGAGAGGTCCAAACAAACCGTGACCTTTGTGCCGTACTTCTTTTCTGTGGCAAGGTTTCATTTTGCCGTGTGACAGAGGATCTGTTGGGGAGCAATCTGTTTGTCACATCCATGAAGCAGTCAGGTTGATGCAGTGTGAGCAGTGTCACTGTAATTACTGTGAAAGCACTCCGGCGTGTCGCACCAGGCTGCGCTCGTGGCAGGCAAAGAACCACTGGCAAAAAGGCAAAGCTGGAGAAAGTGATGCTCACCTGGCACATGTTGCTTCTGAAGGTTCAGCATGCTCTTATTGTTGCCATAAGCCTTAATATAGTTGTAGATTTTAATGTAGTTTTATATAGTTTTATAGTCTTTTGCATTTAAAAAGTAGTTTATAACCCCTGTACCAAATACTTAAGCTAGACTTTAACCTCTGTGTCACATTCTTGAAGCCTGTTTCTGTGCTAAGGGGGGAGACATTAAGCTGTATTCAGATAGCTGTTAGACAAAATACAGTATAAAGATGGGGTTAGAGGATACTGGAAGAACTCCAAATAGAAGACATAATGTGAAGAAGACAAGGGTGGGGGGAGGAAGGAGTGGTCTTGGGACCACCGACTCAATTCTAAGGGGGTGTTTCTAGGGGGGTGGTTTGAGATAGCAGAGGGGTGGGCTAATTAGCCATTGGAGGTATTTTCTAGATAGGGAAATAAAGTAGAATCATAAATTTATAGAATTCTGTGATCCCGGCTTGCACATGTCATGGATTGCTATAGCTAAACTCTTAGTAAAGGATTTTTCTCTGCCTTGCCCTGTCATGGAAGTTTTCTTCCTAGGGATTCCAGGCAACAGTATATGGGAGCAGCCCTGCAGCAAACAGATACCCAAGGGGCATTTGAACTGGCTGGGCTAGGAGACCCTCAGAGGCTGCAGGGAAACATTGGCTTCCAGCATTTTTTTCCCCCTGAAAATCAGTGTACCCTTATTATTGCCCATAGGAAAAACCACTCACAAGGGCTTCTTGAAGAAGTTTCCACTGTAGATGAGCATCACTAGAGCAGGAGCATCACAATGCTTTGGCCTCAGAAGCCAGGCATACACTTGCTGTTTGGGGCCATACTTTGGTATTTCATCACCACACTAAACAAGGCAAACTACTGTTGGTTTTATTTTTTTTCAGAGGGATTACTGGTTTTGCTGAAAGAAACCCCACAGGATTTGGGCTTCTTCATTTTATAACAGTAAGTGAAAATTTTGCTCTGTTTGTTCCTGTACCAGCTGGCTCATAATTCTTATGAGTCTGTAGGTATTTATCAATGTCATTCTTGGGATTGCCAACACAGTGAGACCTTCATGTTTTCCAGATATTAATCCATGTGACTACAATGCAAAAAATTCAGTGAAAATCTGTAAGATTCAGGTGGATCTCAGCTTTGCTGCTACGTGTGTTCTGGTTGGTTTTGGTTATTTACACGGAATGAACTATTTAGAGACTTTTACATAAATATATTTGAACTTAGGAATCATACTGCAAAACCATGTTTCCTCTTGACATTCTCCAATAATTCTGGAGTGCCCCCAAATTAGATTTGTAATGTTTTAGGATCAAAATTCTTTTAGAAACATTGCTTCATATCCCCTAATGAAATACATTACCTACTTTAGGAAACTGTACATTTGTCAGCATGTGTTGATTCTGATTTTGTTTGCTTTATTTGGTTAGGAGCATGTTACACTTCAATCAATTTTGCAGTAATGTTATTTATCTTGTCACAAATTTCCCACACAGAGAGAAATTACCCTACCTAAATCTACAAAACTTTGTGTCAACACAGCCATTTGTGACAAAAAGAGGTGAAATGTTGGAAGTTTATTTACAAGCCACATTAATTAAGGCAGCAAAAATAATTAGAAATACTTCTCAAATTACCTGCAATCAGATTCACAGTAGCTCTTATCACAGAATTTGTTTATTGTGGGATTAAAAGGGAACATTTTTCATCTGAACTAGGCCTAGAATAACAGGGTAGTACTCAAAGTCTTAGTTCTCAGGAGATATCATGTTTCATAAACCCAAAACTTTTATAAACTTAAAAATCTGCAGTTATGAATTGAGACATATCTCAGTGGATGGATAACACTACTTTTTCCCCCCAGCATTCCAGTTTTCTTGTAAGTGCTCAAGGTTAACTACAAGTAGCTTCAATAGGTTTGCATGTAAACCTCCTCTGCATTAGTGGGATAACAGAGGAGTTTCCTACAAGGACTTAATTATTTGTTATGTCTCTTGAGATTCCATTTTCTTAATATGACACTTGCAACTGATTCGCCAAGCCAGAATTATTCATATTAACGTGTTTGAAGAAATCATATTTTATTTGAGTGTAAGCATTTCAGATTAACAAATAAAGGCTTAGTCACCATTTACATCTTCAGGGAAAGCCATGTATGGTCAAATCAAGCATGGATGAGCTTGTACTGAGCAGAATTTTATTTTCCTTTTCAGATTTCTGACAGTTCGGATTAAGTTGCCCTACATTTCTTAAAGTGTATTTTGTTCTTCTAATTATGAAAAAATATTATGATTGATGAGTAAAAATTTGAGGGCTATAAACTATGTACATTGAGGGCTCAAGAAAACGCATGACCTGCCTGGTTTCAAGGTACTGAAGTATCAAATAGTTTTACCTTTAAAAAAATCCCACTTTGATGGGCCATCACTTTGGTGAGGGGGTAGTAACATCTGATTATTTTCAGTAAGTTTTCACTTTACTAATGCCATCTTGAACTTCTTGTGACTTGAAGTGTCTCTCCATGATGCAGAGCCATACCACAGACACTGCTGAAAAAAGTGATCTCATTTGCTGTTGGCTTTACTGAGCATTACTATGGAACAACTTTCACCAAAAATGAACCTTACTCCACCTCTCAGGTATGAGGTTCCAGTGTTGCAATGACTGCCCTTCGTTCAGAATTTGGTACCTCATGAACCAAGGAGATAACACTATCGTGTCTGGGTTGTCCTGTCCCACTTCCTTACAGCACCAGATGTGCATGTTTTCATTTATGCTTAAATTTTAACATGCACATACCAAGGCATCTAAAACACAGGTGGAAAATCTAACAAAAAAATGAATTTTTCAAGCAGACACACATTTTCTCCACATTTTTTGCTGGCAGTTGACAAGATCAAGTATTGTGATTCACCATCAGCTGGATTTCTTACAGTATTTCCTTATATCATTTGATCAGTTGAGTCCTTAATAGATTGTTGCTAATTTTTTAGACTGACTAATCAATTTTAATCCTTGTGCCAAAATAAATGATAGGCTTTATGTTGTTTCTATTCAAGAAAAATTAAATGGTGTGGTCAGTCTTTTTTCAGTTTTCCTTTCTTTTTAGCTCTCCCATCTTCCTGTGCTCCAAGAGTTCACGAAATGAGTGGGTCATAGTCATCCCCTCTGTTTTCCCCAAGGATTTTATACCACAGGCTTTAGTAGGAGGAGGTGAGGGTATAGCTGGCAGGAGAGCAGTCCAGATGTGTAATAGTTGATTCTTAGAAGAGATGTGAGATATTGAGGTTAGAGGTACTAATTACTTCTGCATGTCTGTTGCTGGTATAGCTGTTTCTGTATTAAAAAATATCTATATAGCATTATTAGTGTATATGTCTCCTCGAGATTGCAGTCTTTTTGTGTCTAGCTGTTAAGGCAAGGTGCTTATTACTGTTCAGTCTGGGCTTGGATTCTCTCATGTTGCCCAAAATGTAATGTTATAGAAGTTCAGAATTAGCCTAAAACTTCCACATTAGTGCTACTGCACATTAGATCAGGATTCAGCAAACCTCTTCAGCACATGGTGAAATTTAAGGTTTGATCATGCTTTATCATCTGGCACTTCATCTTTAACCCAGCCTGCTGCCACTGGGTACACAGCTAAATCTAAAGAAGGTTGTGTGGTCTTCACACAGCCCCTGGGATAAGACAAGTCCTTTTGTCTTCCATTTCCTAATTTCAAGTGGCCTCAGCCCTGATGCTCAGGGATAATTGTGGATCCTGGAGAAACAGGATAACAACACTGAGCTCCAGGGATCAGCTAAGCTTGCAGCCTCATAAAATTATATCGGGCAGTTGAGTTTCCTTAAGTCCCACAGGAATGAGCAAACCTGGCTCATTGACTTAGTACACTGAATTTCAAATCCCAGAGAAAAACCCCACTGTAGCAAAAGATTAAGCCTCTTGCAAACTGAATGTCAAACAAGGCAAGATCTTTCTATTTTATCTATATCATGTACTTTCCTTTAATGTAATATACAATAGCAACTGACACTTCTAGCAGCATTTATTCTTCTATGTACTCCGTTGAATTCACTGAAAATGTAATGGGCAATGCAATTTCGGTGGTCTTTCTTGAAATTAAGTATTTACCCTAACCAGTTCATAAGATTTATAATGGGATACAAATAAAGCATCTTTTTTTTTCTAGAGAGAAGCAATGGGGACATCAGTCACTTTTCTAGTGGAAAGTGGGAGTATTTAATTCTGTGAGACATGGGCTGTAAGCCAGTAGCATAAGATGAAGATGATGAAGGAGCTGCATATCCTGTCAGATTGCTTTCTCCTCTTGCACATCTGTCTCTTGCCTACCACGAAGGCCAAAGCAGAGGAAGGAGAGAGCTGCTCTTCCCTGATGCTCTTAAACAGATGTCAGCAGAGAGCAGCATTTGCAAGTGGTGAATACAGAACTGGCTGGGTTTATGCACTGAAGTAGCATATATTGAGCTGGATCCTACCCTCAGTTTTGCAGATGTTGATCTGCAGCAATGCCTCTGGATCGATTTTTTTTGTTTTATATGTATTTTCAGTTCATAATTAAGCTTACAACACTTGACAGTTTTACCAGGTTACGTATTATCATGGCTGGGCTTTGATGATGCCGTGATTTTGAAGCATGTTGAGGAAATGGAGAAGGAAGACTGACCTAATAAGAAAACTAAGCAAATCCGATATCTGGGCGAGACTTGCAAGTCAGGATTGAAGACCTCTGTTCTTTCTTGGTTTTCAATGTTTTTTTTACTCTGTATTAACATCATCCTGGTTAAAAAGTACAGTGATCTTTTTGAACTGGATTTTTTTGGATGTCTATGTTCATCTGTATTCAGGATTTTAAAAAAAATCCTTAAAATATATTTCCAGACTCTTCCATAATTTCCTAAAATAGCATATACAGTATATGACACTTAAAACATTCAGAAGTGTTCTTTTCTTGTAGACCTGCTTATAAAAGTGTGTGTTCTTCTTTTATCTACATTGTGATTAACGCAGTAACCTTTTTTAATTTGTCAACTGTTTATAATTGGCAACACTGCAGAAGCAAATATCCAAACACCACCTGATTTCTAATAAGGCATGCAGATCTCAAGCATGAAGTTCACGCTGAGAGCATAGTGGGGAGACAGTCATTGCTGAAGATTTAATTCAATAGTTATTTTCTTACTGTTAAAATGAAGGATACTTACCCCAGATGGATGAGCAAAGCAAAATGCTGAAGAAAAATGAATGTCTCGTCTCTAGTTTGTTCCAGAGAGGTCAGAAATACAGCTTATGGTAAAAGGCAGGAATATATGTGTGAACTGGTTTACTGCGGTGAGAAAGACAACAGTGAACTGGTGAGACTGTGCATGACTTGAAATTAGAGCCTCTCCTCTAGCCTTAAAGTAATTCCTGCACAACTGTGTTTTGGTTTTTTTCAGTTTTGGTTTGGTTTGGGTTTTTTTGCCAATGTGGCTTTGGGGATATTGGGGTGTTTTGTAAGACCGAAAAAAAGAATGCTAGCCTTATGTGTAGGAAGGCAACCTTTGGTTGCATAACCTTGCTACACATTGGATGATCCTAGATTTAGAGTATTTATATAGAGAGCATTTTGGGTTTTATTTTTGTCTGGCTTCTGCCTGGGAAAATGTTATATGAATACATAGTGATTACATATTTAATGCCTGTGCATTCGTGGGAGTGCAAGTCTTCTTCCTAGGAACCTTGTAAGGAAAACTTCAGAGGCTGCCTTTTATTGGGGGACCTTTTCTTACAGGGAGTGTTTGATACTAGTAAGAATTAAAATACAGAAGTATGGCAGAAAAGTGGTTTTGCTTAAAATCCGGTTACAGTCCTGCCATTGGTGGTGGAATCTCCTTAATTTGCTACAACCCAGTACCCTCTGTCTCTCCAAAGCAGAGCACAAAGGGAGAGCCTCACATTACTGAATTGCTCTTACCAAACATGCAGCAGCATGAGTTATGCTTCGTCATCTAAATTATCTTCTCCTAGTAGCAAACTGTAACTCTCAAACATGAGACAGGGACGTTACACTCTGTTTTACATTTTCTTAGCTTTTTCTTATTCAGTGTAAACTTATTCTCATCGTCATACAAAGCAACAAACTTCTATTTCATGATGCTAAATCGAATAACCTCTACATTTTAAATACGTGAATCCCTTACTCACTCTGTAGATACACATAAATTATTCTAATTGACAGGATTAATTGAAGTATTTTCATTTAGTTAATGTTTGGCTCGAGTGTCCTGAACATCAGTGATTTGTTGTTCTAAATTTAGAATTTCTGTTTCTGAAGGTTTTTAACTATTTAGGGTTAGGTTGATGGAAATTGGTGAAAGTAGTTTTATACTCCACATGAAAATACTGGACATAAATTTTAATGTTCTGAGTACTGTTATTTTTAAGTCACTACCAAGATCAACTTTATAAGTAAATTTTCATGCAAGCTAAGTTTTCTAAAGAAAGCTGAGTTAAGCCATCACTTGGTTTGAAAATGATTTCCATACCTGTTAAATAAATGTCACATTTGAATATGTGACCACTCAGCCAACAGTTACTGAAATGAATGTATTTCTCTGCCCTTTGTTCCCAGTCATCCTCAGTAGAGAAGAAATATCCTGTTCTTCACACAGCAGTTCACAGAGCAAGCACAGAAAGGGAGTACAAAGCAACAATAAAAGAGGAAGGCATGTTTTGAAAATGTGTATGTGAAATTGTATTTTTTTTTTATTGTAACCTTTTGTTTTGTGCTACTTAAAATTTGAAAAAGCAAAGGATGCCTTCTACTGAATTACCTGACTGCTTCCCTGCAAATTCAGCAAGGCTTGGGTTGACACTCCTGCATAAACTTTACAATTTCTGCCCATTTCAATAGTATCTGACCTAGTTTATGTCACTGAAAATCTAGAGAAGTGCCAGTGAAGTCCCTAAAAGCAGAGCACAGTCTGGTCAGTGGAGAATGATATGAAGCTGTGCAAATGTATTCCTGTATCCTGTGCTGCTTTCACACATATAGAAGAAGACAAGTATGACTATTTTTCAAGTTTAATGATAGAATACAATGAGCTGACTTAGTTGTCTAAAGGTTATTGTCTTAAAGTGAAACTAAAGGAGTATTCATATTGCACTCAAACGCTGTATCAAAAACCTTAGAAGTGGCATGACAAAGTGAGGGATTGATTTATACTTGCCAAGAACTGAAGCTTCAGAACAATGGCTGTAATGGGATGGGTGAAGTCCGGGATTCTGTCTCTATTAGCAGGGGTAGAGGCTGTTTAGGGAGACTATACAAGCCTGCCTGCCTTCTGCTGCCTATTTCCTTTGTCCTCCCCTCAGCATTACTGGATTATAAATGTTTGGGACTGTAATGCTGCCATGTATCTGCTTGTGAACCTGTTGACCACACACTTGCCTTTTCCCTTTCTGAACCTCCTCAAACCATCACCCTCCATAGATACCTGTGGCAGGAAGTTCTAAAAGATTGCCATTCCCAGTCTTCTGGCACGGTTAATTTTTTGGATTCCTTTCCCTTTTTACAGGAGGGCAAAAATTTTTCTGAGTTTGAAGAGACAGGAATGCCTTCTTACAGGCAAACCTCCATTCCTGAATTTTGTAGATTGCATTAAAACCACACTAGGGATATTTTAGTCTAAGTTCCTTTTTAAAAAAAATAAATTGAAGTTTATTTATCAGTTTCTTCTCAATGAATTTTGAGCTAATTGGTCTCTTGCATTTAAATTTACATGACAGCTGTAGGCATCTGGAGGATTTGAACTTCTCAGTTTGTGAAAAATCTGGTTTTGTGTGAAAAGAACTTAAATTTTCTTCAGTTCTGAGCTGTGCAGAATGGTCTCCATTCCAGACACCATAACATACTCGACTACAGAGGACTTGTGTTCTGGCTCGTATTGCAATCCTTGGTGCTAATAGTCTTGTTTAATTAGTCGGTGATTTGAGAGATGGCTGAGAGGAGGAATCCAAGCATGGAAAATGAAGAGGGAAATATTTCTGGGGAGTGATTAGGGAGTATTAAAACACAGATGAGGAAACTGCCAGTCTTCATTAGTTTCAGTTTTCACAGTACAACTTATTTTGTATTTGTGTATTTTGCTCTCACACCTCTTTTTAGAAGGTAAAGCTCTTTTTAGCACAGAACTGTATGCACTGGCTGAAGCATCCATTTCTACAGCCTAGTTCTCCACTCCTTTTTTTAGATTTTTCTGAGGAGTTTCTGTAAGAAATCTTCTCTCCTCTAACTGTGAGACCATGAAGAAAGGATTTATAGAGCAGTTAGCTCCTAGACCCAAACCCAAACTATTTCCCTATATCTTTGAATTATGAACGATAAAATCTCCATTCATAGACTCGAATACAAGGTAATTGTTAAATACCACAATAATTCTTTCCAGGCAGGAAACTGGTTTGCAGTTATTTCTTATATTATGGAATAGCTTTTCACATTTGATTGCATGTTATCACACAGAAAATGTGCCTCATAATGAATGAGGGCCATTAGTGAGGAAGATTCTACTGATCTACTGGTGCAAGCAGGATGACAGCAGACCAGTACAGTGCAGTACTATGCCCAAGATAAAGAAGTGATTAGTTTAAAAAAAAAGAAAAGGAAAAAAAATAAATCTGTTTAGTCTTCACCCAGGGCATGCAAGCATCAAAGTTTATTCTGGTGTAAAGAACATAATTTATAGCACTATGTTAGCATAGGGCCAGTTTATACTTCTTCCAAGAGTTACAGATCTGAGTGGCCACTGGTGTGTCACAATGTGACTGTCCATGAGAGAAATGAGGACATGTCTGTTCTGGGCAATGGTGTCTCCTGCATCTGTGTACTGCTGTGTGACAAACGTGCCTCAGATATGTGCAAGGGAGTGACTGTGTTCTCTGCCAGAAAATCAGTAAATCTACTGATATCTTCATAATCCTTTCACTCTATTATGTAGGTAGTAGATAACCACTGCCTTGTTATCAGGTCCTGTCTCACTTCTTTCCATCTTCCTGAAAAGTGGCTGCTGTTCTTATTCTTTCTGATTAGTCCCTGAACAAACAGATGGAACATTCATGGACAGTGTTGAAGCTGACGGTCTCTAGAAGAGCCATGCTGAGAATGCTAAGGCAGCTGTCACACATCTGGCTAAGACTGCTGGCATGTCAGGCGAAGCGGGGGCTTTTTTTGTCAAAGATCTCAAATCAGCCTTCAAAAGAACAGGCTGCTACATGTGCATGTACCAGGAGAAAGAAGTTAGGTCAAGTAACTGTCAGGAGAATAAAGAAGGTATGATATAGAGTAAATTTATTTTATATGAACAGTGCTCACCCTGTCCTTCCTTTTAGCAGCTTGTGCAATGAACTTCTTTCACACTGTATCAATGTACCTATGTACAGGAAAGTTCACTCTGCAGTAACCAGGAGATACCATAAACTTTTCTCACGCTAGGAGATGATAAATTGCACACATGTTCAAGACTGAAGTTATTGATCTTTCTTGCTCTTGTGGGAAGTACATAGGCAATCTATGTCTGCCCATAAAGCAAAACCAGGGTGACAGCCAAGAGCCCATCCCTGCCCTGTGACCAGGAGAGCAGATCCTGCTCCATCAAGGTCACTGCCAAGGCCATGGAGTCGGAGCTCTGACAGCTGTGGACAATCTCTTATCCTGAGTTCCCATCCCAGGGTCTGGAAGCCTCTTCGGGGTGTCTGCTCTTTGGGAAGAAAGTGATGTGACACTGTGTACACCTGTGTGGGGGTTTCCCTGAGTTCATGGTTTCTTCCCTCTTCCCCTCCAATTCGTCCTTGCATCCCACAGCAGAGGAGGGATGGAGCAAGTGGCCGTGCAGAGCTGAGCTGCCAGCCAGGCTTGAGCTTCATCAGCCTGTGAGCAAAATAGTTACCTGCTCAGCCTGCCTCTTCTGACAGGGTGTGCCTGTCCCCTGTGCCCCACTGGGATGCACGAAGGTATCAGCAGTCCAGCTGCTGTCAAAGCCACTTCAAAAGGCTTTTGATGTATTTATCGCTGCTAGAGAGAAAACACATCCGTTTCAAGGGAAGAACAAAGAGCTCAAGAAACAGGATTATACATTTAAACAATATGCTATAAACCAGAATTAATAACAATGTCCTGCAGAAATACAGAAACTACTGAACAAAACCCTAAGCAAATTGCATCAGAACTGACAAGACTTCAGATCAGACTGCTCTCTGATCCAAACCATTGTCCTTATGAAACCTTGGCAGTACTGTTCTGCACTCTTTTTATATTAGCTAAATCCCTTTATTATTCTTTCATTAAAGCTTTAGTCAAATTTCACGATGTCAGTGTGAAATTCATTTACAATTTCTTTTTTGGTTTGTTGGTAGGTGACAACAACACAGAAAATGCCCTTAGAATTGGCCCTGTCAACCCTGTGGTCAGACTGTTTTCTGCTGGGAACTGGAAGGCAGCCTAAACATTATACAGAGGTCAGCAACAATTAACACTTAATATGGTAACTCTTAGTAAAAAAAATAAAAAATTAAAAAAGCCATGTAGGCTGGACCCCTACAATTTTCAAATCAACATCACTTAGTGATATTTAAAATATATATTAAAATTTTCCACTTTATGACAGCTGAGAGTTTAGTTCCAAGTGGTGGAAACTCCCAATTCTGTCAAAGTAAACTAATAAGGCTGTTCATGAGTTTGCCTTCTGCACGGTTTATTTTGTCTTCTGAGCTTCATTTAAGATGTCGCAATGAGTGCTAATGTGCATCAGCTCTGCAGACTTAACTGAGACTGAATTTCCAGCTTTCTGCAGGGCTAGTCTAGAACCTATGAAAAGGAGTCAAAGAGCATACTTCAAACAGAACTAATAAAAGAAGACAGATGAGTTTTATTTTCTTCAAAAGCATGGCTTTCACAGTACTTTGCTACACAAGCTACTGCTGTTGGACTCCACTAGAATGTTCTGTGTTCTAATTTCTGAAAAAGCCAGGAGGGAGAGGCACATACTGGCAACAAATATTGAGTCCAGTGCTTGGCCCTATTTTTCTTATTTTTTTCTTTTTTNTTTTTTTTTTTTTTTTTTAAAGAAAATGAATGTGTCTCATGTAGCACTCTGAAATTCTTCATAGGAAAGTATTTTGTCAACCTGTTGGTGAAATGTTGTGTTCCACAGCTGACAATGGTTTTTGTTATCCCCTCTTACTGGAAAGTGTTAAAAGTAGCAAGTTTGACTAACTAGCCTGAAAGTCAACAGCTTTCATTGAGCAGAATTTCAAGAGGTTCTGAAAGAACAAAATGAGCGAAAATATGTTAGAAAAGGAGAAAAATTTAATAAGTTGCCAGCCAAAGATTTCATTTTGAGACGTCAGAATTTTAATTGTTTTATGGATGGTTATATAGCTATTTGCCTCTATCTCTCAGCAGCTTCAGTAAGTCAATAGCTGTCAGGAAATGCCCTTTGCCATCTGTCATTGCAGGTTATTCATAAACTTGATGCAATGCTGAGGAAGAGTCTGGGCAATCAGATGACTAAATGTCTGGTGCCTTAAATAGAAATATTAAATAATAATTAAAACTGTCAGCCATTAATGCATAAATACAAACACGCACACCGAATTTTTTTCTCATTTTCATTTCCATGTTGCTTAAGAAGTATTGAGCTGACAAAGATATATATCACTGATTGATTATTCATGCCCATCAATGTTCTCATTTCTCTGGGCTGTAAGATTTGAGCTCAAAGCAGTATCATGAATAATTTTTCTATTCATAGAGTAAACTGTGTATTTGCAATCCAGTAAAATGTTGCTGCTGTTGGCATAGATCATCCATAGGAAAAGGGAAGGATCTAAGGGAACATAAAATTGTTTAGTATTAATAATGATGACAATGCAGGATTATAGCAGCTGTAATAATAAAAAAAGATAGAAAATATCTTTTCTATTGTGCATCCAGTAAAAATAAAGCTGATGAAGCTGCACTCACAATTCCAGGTGAGTGATTTTAGCTCTGTGTCAAAAGAAACTTTTGAAACTTCCAGATTTCTCAGGAAGCATCACATTAGTCTTTATAAACTAGTCCTTGAAACTAATCCAGCATTTCTGAAATGAAACTTGCACTGAATCTTACAGAAATCCACTTTGTAAGCAGGGCAGCTTGTTCTTAAAATAAATAAAAACAAAGCCTAAACACTGTGTTGTGTTTCCATGAACTGTAATCACATCAGGACATCCCTGAATTCAGCCAGCAGAAGACCATGAGATCACACATTCCTTCGAGCACAGCTCCCACTTTACCTGAAGGAGGGAAGCAGAGGCACATCAAGGAGTGCATTGTGGCCACCACGAGCTCTGCATCTCGCCTACCTTCCTACTGCAGCTCAGGACCTGCACCCTTTGTGGGCTGGAAACTGCAGCTGAGCTCATGTTAGACATGAAATGCCCAGTAAGAAACCTCTCTATGCAAACTACAGCCATACTTAGGTTCAAAACATCAAACAACAGAATGTTGTTCAAATCACAGCCGAATATTTATATAACAATATTTACATATAAAAAAGGGGAAAGATAAAGAAAAAGTAACGTTTTTTACAGGAATCCTGAGACAGTCTGATTATGACCCAGAAAAATTAAGGTACTTTGCTTTTATTTATCCACGTATTTGCCTCAGTGCTGGTTCCTCTGGCCCACTGTATCAATGTACCTATGTAAAGGAAAGTTCACTCTACAGTAACTAGGAGATACCAGAAACTTTTCTTATGCTAGTAGATGATAAATACACACATGTTACCTCAGACAGAAACACTCAGGCACACACAGCTGGCACCAATGGCCTCATCCTGTTTCCCTCTCTGGATGAAGGTCCATTAGTGGGAAATACATGCATACAAGTACATCATGGCACTAGCAGCTGCCCCATGGATCCTTTTCACTCCAGTTGCCCCCCCCACCACCACCACAGAGACACAGACTGGTGCACACTGGTCTCAGCCAGCCCCAGCCCCTGCCCTCTCACTTGGAGCTGTCTTGGACCTTCTGGTCCCTCCAGTAGCCACCTTGTGGCACTCATTGCTCCAGTGTATGACCCAGACTGACAGCCACCTCAATACCTGGCTCCCAAACCTGTTCTCCTGCCTGCCACTGGTTCTGCTTGATAGGTTTGCTGTGACCATGCCCTGGCACACCCACCCAGGTGATGGGTAGGGACCCCCATCCCTCCCATTGCAGACACAGACACGTGGGCCCCTGTTGTGACCCACGGCCCCCACCTTGGCTGCTGGCACTTAAATCTATACACACACACAGAGAACAAAGAGCCCCCTCACTCAGAACAACAGTAAGAAATGCTGTTTAGTGAGAAAATGGAGCAGTCTTCACTGACGAGGCACAGGGACAGTCAGACAAGCAAATTGGCCAGCCATGCTTACTCATGGCTGTCCCCTTTTGTTCCCTTATCCTTCTATTTTCTCATACTTGTCCCGCCTCAAACCACCTTGATCCTTCCCTTTCACCATCTTTGCTTCCTATTCTGAACATTCTATCACAGCTGTTGTAAAATTCCCTAAATGTTCTTCCCCTGCACCCTGTACCACGTCCCATATCCCCAGGCAGCAACCCAATCCCCTGACTGAGTTACTGGGGCTTCCCATATGTGCCATGGTGCTTCTGTGCTTCCTTTTCCCATGGAGACGAGCCTTTAATCACATAACATAAGGCAACATGTTTAAAAAAGGCCCAACTTAATTATTATTAATGCATTGAGTAAATTCTTATTAGACAGTAAATGATTTTTAGGTGCTTTCTCTAGAAGGTGTATACAAAGGTCACTGCCTGAGATACAGTTATTTCTGTGTAGAAATCTGCCATGTCCTCACTAATATTACAGGTATATTGTTAAAGGATTCCACCATTAGAAACCATATAGAAGACAAGGAAAGGGGGGTTTAATAGCAAGAAATAATCCTTGAATTAGCATGACAGACCAATTTTGCATAAAATCACATCGCAAGAGAGTGATCTGGGACTCGCTTTGCTCATCTCATAGGAACACTGAGTATTTATTTAATTTCTTTTGCTGACAATTTTTTAGTTAAATCCTGTCTGGGTCACCTCTTTTCCAGTCTTGGTAATTACTACGGGCATTTCTAATATAAATTACATCCTGCATTGTTGAATGCAATTTCAAATTGTTGGTCTAATTAAGGAGTCTCAGACTCACAAAGCATTAATTAATCATGAAGTATCTAGGCAGCGTGTGTGTATATGCTTGCTCAAAATGGAACAGCTAGACAATTTTTCCTTGGGAGTTGTGCTTCTTGGACAATTCATTACAACAAACACTGCCTTGTAGAGTGCAAAAGTCCCTGTTTTCCTGGCAAGTTTGCCCAGACAAAAAAAGAAAATCCATCCAAGTGCTCCGCAGCATCACACGCCCAACAGCCAGCGGGAGAGCTGCTTTGTTTGGTGGAATTGCTTTGTTCCTCGCCCACTGCCTGTCTCTTCACACACAGCCCGTGTCAAACACAGCGGGAAGGGCTGTGCCTACCCTTTCCCTCGTGTGCAACTTCTTCTGGCATGCTATGAGTTATTCTCATACTATGGAAACCTGTGCTCTGTGTCTCAGGATGCAGGGGAACCACTGCTGATGCGGTTCTGAATTTACCTGTTCCCGTGCGGTGGTTGTTTGTCTGGAAGTGCCATACCAATGGGCTGGTCCCACACCCTTTATTCAGACTGTAATGGGACAGTACAAAAATAAATGTTCTGGTTAACTTAGAGCTAGTTTCATGGAAAGCTAGTCCTTATTTTGCCTCAATAGTGAAAATCCTGCAATTTTGATTTATGAAGAGCACCTGATTGGTGTACTGCTATATAGTTATTTTTCAGCCGTTGTGATCTTCAGCAGAACAACAAAACTCATCTCCCTACAATCCTGTGAATATGAGAATATTATTGCACCCTGCAAGAAAAATTTCTCTAGTGACTGAAGTCTATCTCTTCAGCCTCCAATAACATACAGCAGGAGAAGCAAAATGTACAGGAAAGGTGATGAACTGTAACACTGAGAAAAAAAAGACTGGGTCTGAAAACTGTCTCTTTGTTAATTTAAGCAGAAATGGGTCAATGTCTTCTTGGCACTAGAAATAGAAGAGTAAGTTTTCTGCACTTGACCAGGACACATTTAGCAAAGCCAAAATGCTAATTGACTAAGAGTACAGAAGATGTGTCCAAGCTCAAAGAGACCATAAATAGATAGGAAACTGAAGCAAAGTTGAACCTAGTTTTGTCATTTAGTGTTATTCACTGAAAACTGTCTTACATCCAAAATCTCATCCTTTACATTGTTATTTAAAACATGTATTTAAATAATTTAGTTCACTTTTTTAAAGAAAGGCCTTTTTGCTCATAAAGAGGACAATATATTACTACAACTTCGCAATTAATGTTCATTAAAGAAGGTTAAAGTGGTTCAATATCATACTTTTCTTTGAAATTGAATGCAAGATACAACAAACGATTTGTTTTATGAACAGTAAGTATGCGAAGACCACATTAATTAAAACAATGTGAACTTTCACATCTCACATATAAATTGCTTTTAGTCAACTGAAATTGATATCTCAGTGCAGTCTGGTGCCAATTAAAATATGAACATGACCATGTAGAGCAGTAGCAGGAGTGTGTAATGCTCTTCAGAGCCTCTGTGCTGTCACATATTAATGAATGCTAAGACCAAAGCTCATTTTTGCTTAAAGGACTCTTTGTAGTTAAGAGAGATTGTATCATATGAACCCATAAAATATGTTAGACCTCTGTGAAACCACTGTATTTCTCACAGACCATCATGAATTCTTACCAGCCCTTTTCTCATCAGTCTGCTTTTGATAACAAACCACACCAAATGCAGGGTAAGGCACTGAGGACCTGGACTTACCAACAGGACCAGGGGGAATGTTTTTAAACCAAAAAAGGGTGGGTTTAGTAGAAAGATTAGGAAGAAATTCTTTGCTGTGAGGGTGGTGAGGCACTGGAACAGGTTGCCCAGAGCAATTATGGGGGTCCCATCCATGGAAGTGTTTAAGGCCAGGCTGAATGGAGCTCTGGGCAACCTGGTCTAATAAATGTGTCCCTGTCCATGGCAAGGGGTTGGAACTATATGATCTTTAAGGTCCCTTCCAACACAAGCCATTCTATGATTCTGTGGCTCTATGATTAATATTAGGAAATAATTTTTACAGCAAATGACAATTATGTAAAACTAAGTTCAATTAGTTGATGTGTCAGGATATATTTTGCTGGTAAAAGAAAAAAAAAGTGAGTTTTATTAAGCCATATAAACATCACAGATTGATAAGTTTGCATTTTGTGTTAGGGAAACAAGACAACAAAACTATAAGAAGAATAAAACAATTCCAAGTCAGTCTTGGGAAACAGAATGTAATATACAAAAAGTAAATTAATTCTTTTAAAGAAAAAATGTTTGCCCAACACTACCTCTAGGGACATAATTCAAGGTATTTAACAAAAGGGAGATCTAGGATGTCAAGGCTTCTACTCAAGAAGCTTAGAAATGGTAGCATCTAATAACTACAGCTGCAGAGAAGCACAAAACCCCTACAGAAGCGGTCATTTTCACTGCTGAGTCCCTTCAATTCTCTAAGCAAAATTCAGGCCATGTTGAAGTTAATGGGAAAAAAAAAAATTTAAAAATAGGGCAAAAAGCAAAAAGCAAAAAAATCCGTAAGCACCAAGTCTGTGCAATGTCAGAGCTGACCCTCATTTGGTTCTCTGAACTGCAATTTTGCACAAGATTTCCACCTATGGATCTTTCCCAAGCAGACGAAGAACTTGTGAGGCGCTTGTACACATACACACTTTCTGTACAGGCTCTGAGCTGTTAAATCTGAAATTGGAAATGCACTCCCTAAGGGCTGGAAATCCTGTGTGATAAGTTTGCTGCTATTGCAGGTATTGTGATGCTATGCACCAGCAGCCATAAGATTGCCTCCATAAATAGCTTATCAGACCCATTACACTTAATAAAAACAAGTCAAAGTTTAAGTCACTGTGGAATACTCAACCCTTGGCTTCAATGCATGAATGAGTTTGAAAGGAGCAGGCTGTTACAAAAAAAATAACAGATTTAAGTAGTAGCTGTTTTTTTTCAGGAGAGAAAGCACAAATGGAGCGGTTTGGGCTTGGAAGTTTTGATGGATTAAAAGGTAAAAAGAAGCCAAACGAAGAGCAACTTCAGGTCTTATCTTTACTGTCATGTAATGTGGAATTTATAAGGAAATTTAATTAAATAACAGATACAGAATGATCAGACTTCAGTCATGACAGCAACAAGCTCCTGCAGTGCTTATAATTATCATTTATTCTGTGCCATGAGACAGGGCTGATTAGAAATTGAAATGAGCAAGCTCCAGTTCAGGATTGTACCCGTCACGATTACTTCGCTCCTGTGCTCTGAATAATTGCAAGCTTCCCAGTCTCCACACTTGGAATTGTGTTTGCTTGGAACTCAGATGAACACTAAGAAACATACATGGACAGACAGAGTGAATGCATCATTTTAAATTCCCCTTGGTACTCATCTGTCCTTCTCCCTTGTTAAATGGATTTTCGCCTCTATGCTCTCAATTAATTTCGCCTTATTCCCTCTCTGCTTCTCTTGCCGTCTTTATTCTTTCCTTCTCATTCCAGAGCACAGATGCTGAATTTACACCTTTATCACCAGGTTCTTCTAGCTCAGTGAGCCAATATGAAGACCCACCAAACATTTATGAGTTGTGCTCAGACGCTGTGGTGGTAATACGTAAGTGCCACAGCAGCTCTTGGAAGCAGCAACTGCTGACCCTTGCCAGGCAACTCTGAATTGCTCTTATGCGATTTTACATGCCAAGAAATAAGTAACAGTCTGTTGCACACGTTAGTTTGTGTACAGATTTTGCCATTCACACGAGTCTTCTATCTTTTTATGCAACAGTTAACTCTCTGTATGCATCACATTTACAGAAACTGTACCTTTGCATTTAGACATACAGTTAATATAGACCATAAATTAAAATTACGTTTCTTACATGCTATTTCCTAATTAATAAAAAATCCCTAACAAACTCTGGTGTTCTGTTAAACATGTTTCCTTTGATTTGATTTACACTAGTAAAGCTGTCAGTGTTAGTGCAGCACTAAAAAGATTTTCTGATCCTTCCTGCTCCTGGAAGCCTCAGTCTAGAATATGAAGCACAGCATGAGCATTAGTATTCACTGTGTGCATGGCAACATTGACCTTGTGCCTCAAGTGGTTTTAATATTTTAGAGACACGAGGATTAAACTCCATGGGAACACAGAATGTAATAGTGGCAGGGCAATAAGCAATGAATTAAAATGTGATCACACGTCTACATTAAAATAATTTTACTGTAAAAACAGTTAACTATGCAACAAGCAATTAGGCAAGTAGTGTCATTATTCTTTAAATCTTTCAGAGAATGTTTAATTAGTGCATAGCTGATACTGACTTAGTGATAGAGTGATAGAGTGATAGTGATAGTGATAGTGATAGTGATAGTGATAGTGATAGTGATAGTGATAGTGATAGTGATAGTGATAGTGATAGTGATAGCGATAGCTTTAGCTTAGGGGATAGCTGATGATTTTGTTTAATTCCTCCATCACCTGCTGTTTAATCCACGGCATGTCAAATATCATCACTTCGTGGAATGAAGGACCTGGATCACAAGTACCCACAGTCCTCAAGCAGACGGCAAATATCTAATCTGTAAGATGGAATTTTTAAAGGAGTTGTGGAGACCTATGTTGAAGTTCAGACTGTCCTTTATGTCTCTGCCTTCTTGAATGTCCAGCTCAAAACAGGGATAAGAGCTGAGGGAACACAGCTGCTGAAGGTACAGGGATGCAGCTGCTTGCTGGGCCAGTTTCTCTGGTGTGGCAGAGTCCAGCACTACTCCTGTGTGTGTCACATCTTTGTTTGAACACTGACAGAAGTTGGAAGCCTCCTGGATTCTATAAAGTCATGTATAGTGCATGAGTAAAGTGGTATTTATGTTGTAGAAATAATTGTTCCGTGCCATAAAAATAAAAAAGTGGCTGCATTATTGAGAAATGGGTATTACTCATGAAATACAGTCTTCCAGAGGGATGGATGATTCAGATGCTTCAGAGAAGGCACTGAATTGTCCTTTCAAACTGAATTCTTGCATCTTTAGCTCTCTTCTCACTTTCTGCCAGCAAGGAACTGCACTAGAAACCGTGAGGGAGGCACAGCCAGAACAGATGAGCTGAACTGGCCCAAGGGCTATTCCATACCATGGAGACTCATGGCCAGGATATAAACTGGGGGAGGTTGGTCAGGAGCCACCAATCGCTGCTGGGGGAACAGGCTGGCTATTGGTCAGAGGGTGGGGAGCAACTGTGTTGGGCATCACTTGTTTCTCTTGGGGGTTATTCCTCTCTCTGTGATCTTCCTTTTCATTATTATCATTATTTTCATTATTATTATTAGTAGTAGTAGTAGTAGTAAAAGTAGTAGTAGTAGTATATTTTACTTTATTTAAATTTTGAAACTCTTCTTATTTCAACCCACAGGTTTTACCTTTTCTCACTGGGGAGGGAAAGGGGGCGAGCAAGCAGCTGCACCGTCCTTAACTTGTCTGCTTGGGCTAAACAATGACATCAGCTTCTTTGCATTTTTTTAGCATTTTTTTTAGTTTTTAGTGATTTTGCAGTTTTGCCGTTTTCCGCATTTCCCCCTAGTTTTAGCATTTGTGTCTTTCTTGCATTTTTTACCTCGCTTGGTGGGTTTTGTGTGCTTGTCATGTTTTATGTGATTTGGCATGTTCCTGCATGTTATACTATTTTCTTTATTTCTTTAATGCGTGCGGGTTTTTTGGTTTTGTTGTGGGTTTGTGGGTTTAGTGTGTGTTGCATGTGTGAGCAGGTTTGGTGTGTTCTGGTGTTTTAAGCAATTTCTGATGTTTAGTGTGTTTTAGCGTGTTTTATCAGATTTATCAGAGCATCTAGAGCTTTCCTGTGTTTTGGGTTTCTTTGTGTATGCATGTTTTTGACTTTTTTCCCACACTTTTTGGTGGTTTTATCAGTAGCACATATTCCTTTTGCCTTTTTCCAAGCTTCTTAGCAGCAATAAAAACAGCAGGGAAGTGAATCTGTCCCCTGGCAATATCAGGCTAATGATCAATTAATTCATATATGAAGATAAGCCTGCTTAGTTTCCCCAAGATACTACCAAAGCAACAGAGAAAAGTAGAGAAAACATTTTCAAGAACAGCATATTCTTAAAATTTATCAACCAAAATTAGCATTTTTGTCTTATTTTTCACCTCCTGTATCTAGGCAGTATTTATAAACCTTTACCACTTGGAAACAAGAAAGCCACATGAGGGCCTAGGCAGGATATTCTCAAATTACAAATAACCCAGTGAATAGTTTGGTCTCATTGTGAAACTGAAATTGTTTTCTGAGAAATACAAACCAAGTCAAGTCTAAGTCAATTATTTTCTTTACCCCACTATTTCAAAGAGCCCTGGACATACTGGCTTTTTTGCACACTGCTGGTGTGAATGACCCAGTCCCATTGTGGGAGCCACAGTTCAAAATTTGGAGAACAGAACCATAACATCTCCTTAAAGACTTGCTAAGATTTCAGCCAAACTTGCTCACAGCATAATAAATAATAGCATGTCATGGGGGGTTGTTTTCAACTGCCTTTTTTTTTTTTTTTGAGCTAGAAATATAATGAAATTGCTGTATTTTTGTGCAAGCCCAACTTGTCCAAT
This sequence comes from Scytalopus superciliaris, assembly GCA_013400415.1. Classification (NCBI taxonomy): domain Eukaryota; kingdom Metazoa; phylum Chordata; class Aves; order Passeriformes; family Rhinocryptidae; genus Scytalopus; species Scytalopus superciliaris. Next base: position 455,307 of record VXBX01007596.1, read on the forward strand.
AAATTAAATACTCCAAATGAAAATGAATGCATTTTTGACCCACCATTAGAAATTGCTTCTGTAACTCAGAACTCAACCTGCTGTGCTGCTGAGAGAAAAAACTGCACTTTGGTAATTGAAATGAGTGATCACGTGTCAGGCACCAACATTAGATATGTGAGTTTTCATTCTCAACCAGATTCTCTAGTGAATTAACTTCACCAACCTGAACCAGAGGATTACAGGAGCACCACTTTATAGAGTGTCTCAACAATTATCTCGCCCTTCACTTGATGAATATGAATAAAACTAGGTAATTCTGGTAACAGTCAGCCAACTAGCATAATCCTGGGAGCTATTGTGCAGTCAAACCTGGAAAACTTCTGTGCCCTGTGTCACAACCCACATGTCTGTGAACTGCTCAGAGTGCTAACAGAATGCAATAGGTATCTTGCAAACAGGATCTGAACTGATGAACTTGTTGGGCTATTATGAAAATAAGGACTTACAATTTCTTAAAAACAACGCTATTCATTTAATAGTGCTGCTTTTAACGCTTCTGATGTCAAGGCAGCTTTCATAAGAAGAAATGTGATTTGTTAACCATTCAAAACTCTTTGATTTCAAGGTACACAGCACTTGTGAGCTGGGATATTGATAATATCCTCGCTGATATTTTCCATCTGGAAATTTCCTTATTCATTACTAAGTAGGATATTTCAACATTAACCCAATTTTGGAGAAAGGGCAAAAGCAATGTTCTTAATAATGAAGTGATGCCTCATTGACAATAAGTCATTAGGATAACCAGAAATAAACCTAGGCTTCCCTGTCAAGTATTTAAATAGTAAAATATGCTGCTTCTCTGCAATAGAAAAGAATTTCTTTTATAAGTGAAATGTGTCACGCTTGATGTATTTGATGAATTCCTTTACAAGCTACAGATAAACTTGATAATGCAGTGTCAAGACACAGTATCTTGATCTCCATGGTAAGGATGAAATAACAGGAGTGTAGAAATGTTAGGCCATCTGACCATGATCACATACTGAGCCTGTGTCAGAGTACAACAGTTCATCTGCTTCTCAAGTTTGCAGCAATGATACAGAAAACCTACCTCAAAAAAGGTGGATTCAGGTCTGCTAAGATGACCACCTACCCTGATTATTAAAACAAACCAGCCTCCCCAGATTGGAGGAACAGAACTGACTGATTGGAAAGAACAGATTTTTTGCTTTTTTCCTGAGTTTTCCCTTTCAGGCTCAGCAACAAGAGAATAAGATTATCCAAATTCTCTGACTCCAAAAAGATTCAGTCCAGAGTTTAAGGCCAGGGCAGTTTTGGTTTTATCGGAATGTCTTTTCTCATTCCCACCTAGCACGCGACGCACTGAATGCCAGAAAAGCAGGACATTGCTTTCCATATCGGGTGTTTAATGACTCCAGTGGGAGCTCCAGCAGCTGAACCTGCTCCAGCAGCTTAACCTGCCATGAATTCAGATGTTTCTGCTTGTGGCTGCCCAGGCTGCATCAAGGCAGAAGAAGCAGAGGCAACAGATGTGTGCAGGTCCCCAGACAACATTAGTTCAAAGGGCTGGTAAATCTAAGCTGGTGTTTTCCACTGGTACGGATTAGGGAATACACGTACAAATCCACCTTGTTAGCAGACAGGCAGGGGCAGTGTCTTCAAGAAGAGAAACAGTGCTAAACACCCTGGTAAATGGCTTGGGTAATTACTGTTAAGTCTCTGCAATGAGACCTGGAAAAGCAACTCCAGTCATGGGCAGACACCTTTGGTCAGGTAAATTGATGGGCCACTAAATACTCCAGTTTCTCTGCTATGACTATAAGATGGATTCAGAACCATTACTTTCTTCATATTGTCCTGCTTCCCTCCAAAGTTAATTTTCTTTTGTGTTCTTTCTCTCCTCTCCATCTTACGAAGCTGCACCTCTTGGCCTGAGAAATCGGGATGAGCAATACCTCCATTTAGGGGTGTTGTGTCTTTCAGGTGGCTTATCAGAAATAATGTTTCTGCTGCAGAATCACAGCAAAGATGGTGCCCTACAGCCCTGTTTGGTCAACAGATTGTATGTTGCGAGGGCTAACACACAGCTTATTTCAATTTCAAAAGCAGCTGTTTCGGATTCCAAATCCAAATAAGGAATTGGTCCAACTGGACATCTCATTTCAATCTGCCCAACTGGATATGTGCCCAACTGGCTATCACAGTTGGAGAGCTCAGAGAAGACTTCTGTCATGACAGCTGCAATTTAAACATAAAAAATTCCCTATTCACAGTTGCATGTGAAGCAGAATGATGAATAACAGAGAGAATACAAAAGTGTTGTTCAAATCACCCAAACTAAAAATACATGCAGCTTTGGTATCACAGAAAGGGAGAAAGGCTGAGACGAAGCATAGAAAAATAGGTGTGGAAATGCTTAGAATTCTGGTACTGCTCTCTAAAAAAAGAGGATGATGTATTTTATCACAGAATTTGATAGTGAGTATTGTAAAGGTGATAATGTTTTGCCAGTCCCATAAACAAAGGGAATCAGGATTCACAATGAAATTAGGGTTATATTCCAAAGCAGTCAAAGAATTTTTTATCCCCAAACAACATCTAATAAAATTCTAGAGCCCATTGCAACATAATCCCCCCCCCCCAAGTTTAGTTAGAATAAAAAGGTTTGGATAGTTGGATGTATTAAAAATTTTAGTTCTAATTAAAGTTTTAGGGATATTTACTCCAGACTGCAGGAGCTTGTACCAGTTTCCAACTATCAGAGGCCAGAATGAAACTTAAGGTGAAGGACAGGTCGTACCACACCGGTTAATGCACTGTGAGATGTTCCTCTAAGACCCTGGACACTGGAGGGAACAGGTTACTGGGTTAGACAGGGGGAATGAACAGTTAGGTATGAACACCCACGATATGAGCATCCCAGGCACTTCCCAAAGGCTTAGGGTTTCCAAAGATTGGCAACTATCACAGGATGAGATGACTCTACTTTGCCTGTAGTGAAGACATGGAACATAATCCACCTCATCCATACTCTGGTTTCCTGGGATTCTGCTGCCTGAGCTGTGCACAGACACCTCATTTAAATACTCAAACTTCCAATTTTTTGGGTAAAGTTGGAGCTCCAGACATCACCTGGCAGAAGTTGAGAAGACAGGCAATGGATGAAGCTTTCCAGGAAGGACCAAGGAGGAAGGGCTGGAAGTTCAGCCACCACCATTGATCGTAGGTGGATCAAGAATCCAACCAGTAAGTTGGATCTTCAAGTGAGGAGGGATCACTAGTCACAGACAAATGAATTACAAGGACTATATGTATATATATATATGAAATTATGAAAGTCTCATGAATATTCTGGAAAAAAACACATACCCAAAAGTCAGGCTTAAAAGGCTTATCACTTCAAGTATCGTTTGGTCACCTCTTTCACCCAGTATTTATGACACAGTTTTCCTGATAAATTCACCTCTGCACATACAGCCTGTTAAGTCATCAGTGACTGAAACTGAAACATTCGTAGTTGGGTAGAACTGATAAACACCTGTCTGCCCTGAGAGGATATGAGGATACTGTGGCCTCACTACCAATTGGCAGAAAAACATTAAACAACTTGTATATTTCTGCTGCACCTCCCCAGTGTTACTCAATCACTTTGATGTATTGATGAACCGAAACACTGGAGAAACAAACCCAGAACTGGCAGAATAGCCCATCATTTAACAGAACAAGAAAGCTGATCTAAGCCTGGTCCAGCTACTTGCAGCTCCCCTTGGGAACCACTCCAGCAGTCAGAATCAGCAAGGCAGGATGGAGTCCCCCCAAGAGCCCATCGCCCCCAGTCATTGGCAAGGACATGGGAAAGCATCTTTGCTCTCTTTGGGCTTTGCAGAATGCTGAGAATCTTTGGTAGATCAGTTGCTTTGTCTTCATGAGAGACTTGAAACAAGGCAGCCATGCAGATATGCCCTAATCCAGGTGAAAAACTATATCCAGAGTTTCTGCAAGTCACAAAGTTCCAGGGGAAACTTTTAAAAGGACAAGTTATTTTTGTAGCCAACAATACTGGTGACTGCAAAGGTTGTGTTTGCAGTAAACAACTTTGCAGGTCTTTGAGTTCTCAGTGGTTCTGACTCTAGCCTCTAGCAGAATGAGGCACAAAAACGAGATGACAAAACAAGAAATGACAAAAGTAATGTCCTCATTTGAGAACACACTATTTATCTCTGATAAAATCTGTACCATGCACTGGGAACAAGATATGTGCTGGTGATACAAGTGTGTTTCGTGGCTGTCAAAACATGCTGCAGAGAGGAAACAGAGGCCTATGATTGAATGAAAAAAGCATCATCAATTCATAATTACCCCCAGTGCTCTGGAATAAGAGACTGTCTCTAGATACTGTCCATGGATTCGTTACACCTACAGCAACAAGATCTACATCTCTATCTATATCTGTATCTATATCTATAGACACACCATTTTTTTTAGAAGTATCTCTGTAATCTGGCAACTTTTATTGGGATTTCTCTAGAAAATATTCTTGTTATACCCGGTACATAATTCTTCATTTACACCAGAAACACAGGGACAAGACTTTCTAATCTGGTGATGTATCAGTGCTCAGCACTCAGCTGAGTGCTCACAGTGAAAAAAAGGTAGATAGTCATAGCTAATTGCCTCTGAACTTCTTTGAAGTTTATAAAACTGCTATTACAATCCAAAGAAAGCTTGACAAGGTTCATCAAAGATTCATCGCTTGTTGTTGTAGACTTCAAATGATGAATGAGAGAGGTTACATTAAAATTCTGCTGCTGCCACTACCACTTCAGGAAGCTTTTGGAGGATAAATACTGCTTCTACTTAAAGGCAATAGGTTTTGAAAGAATGAGTCACATTTTCCAATACAACTTAACAATCTTATTTAATTTTTAAACTGCATTTAGGTTTTCGAGGCCAAAGAGTCAAAGAATGAACACGTTCAGGGAGCGTCATCAACATCCCGTGAAAAGAGGCTCTCAAATGACCTGAGGTGATGTGGCTTACAGTGACCCCACAGCAGCAACTCTGAACGTGCCAGCAGTGCTTGTCAGAAAGGTATTTTAAATGAACATCTTAGAAAGGCCTCTGTGGTCCAGAAGTCCAGGCTTTCTCTTCTTGCTCACTATAACCCAATATGTAATAATGCTGTTTGACACCTGCTGTAAGTGGCAGATACACAGAGACAACAGAAAAGCACTTCCCTTTGTTCATTATTTTAACAGACTAGAATTTATTTAGCTTCTAGATGGCTTGTGTGTGTACGTGTGTATCATGGAGCATGAAGTAGAATAACAAAGTATTTAAAGGCCCATAAGTGGGCAATAAAGGGATATAAAAAACCTTTAAATTCCTTTAAACTTCATCTTATGCAATCTCTTAGGCTATATATACGTAAGTATAAAAAAAAAGTCTGCTGGAGGGTTGAACTTTAGGATCTAGAACCAAAATATTAGGTGGCCAAATTTAAGGGTGATATAAACTGTGATGGTAGAAACAAGGGTTAAAATATGTATCTGCTTTGCAGAAGTTTGGCACTGTTTAATACACTGACTTCCCAGGTGGTTTTGCTTCCCTTGTGATTAGAAACACTGGTCCCATGGTGGAGTTAACCTGTGAACACACCTCAGCTGCTGCAGTGCAAATTCAAGAGCGTTGGCTCAAAGGCCAAGTGCCCCCCAGTGACCTGCCTGACTCCACACTGTGAAAGGTTACACCAGTGCTTGCAACTGGGACACGTTCCTGTGAACACAGCTCTGCTCTTCTGCTGTTAGGTTATAGCTATAAAAATATATCATCCTTTGCCACACCGAGGCGACTTCTATGCTGTTGATCTAGTCTAATAATGAATTTGTGTTAATGCACATTTAAACATCAAACTCCTCTACAAATGCAGTTTTTTTCATAGTCTAGGATGAAAAAGATTTCTATCAAAATACTTGATTTCCATTTGTTCCTAGCCGAAATCAAAATAGGATAATTTTATTATCAAATGAATGAACACACAGATGAATAATTTGTATTAGAACCCGTGCCACTGTTTTAGTCTGAGCTTGCACTGGGTTTGTTTTCAATATAACACTGAAAGATGAATAAAACAGGATGTGACTGTACGATAAAGGAAGAGGATAAAAGGGTAGAGCAAAAAGGAATTAGAAGGGTGCAAAATACTGAAATGGGGAGCTGTTTGGATCATTTTATTCTTTACATTTTAGTGCTTTCTGGCAGCATCAAATTACAGCATCACATGCATTCAGAGGCTAAAGCACACTTCAGTTTGTCAGTGGCCCCTAAGGCACAGCAACAGACCAGGTCAGGTACCAATCTTGGCGACAGTGGAACAAATACATTTTGACTAATTCCATTGAACTCTGTTGTTTCCTCCCATGATAAAAAGTATTAATTATTTAGGATTATAATATCATCTAGCCATGTAATTTCCAATTTCAGCTACACAGTGCCAGGCATTGCTCTGAGAAAGAGCAAGCTCATAATCTAAACTGACAAGACAGACAAAATGAGGGAGAAGGAAGCACAGTCACCTCCAGTTAGGGGATTGTGAGCTGAGAGATTAAGTGCCTGCCCAAAGTGACAAAGGAAAGGTGTGTAACAGGCAAGAGCTGAACTCTCATTTTCTCAGTTCTCATAACTCAATAATGAGAACTTGATTTCTTAAAAAATAATTATCTGGCTTTGCCTTATTTTCATATCCTTTCTGGTCAACTGGTTGCAGCATGTACCCTGCAGTTAACACAAGTCAGTAGACTATAGTCAAGTAGCACTTTAAAGTGCCAAAAGAATTCAGCAGACTGTTGGGAAACAGTTTCTGTTGGGAAAGTGAATCTAAGGAACAACCAAGGACCAAAGAATACATCATCTATTCTGCATCAACTTCCTCTGTGGGTTCTTCCAGTGAACTCCCTGTGAAACTGCAGACTTTACAAGGGTGTTGTGTGTAGTGTACAGTACACACCTGGCAAAGTCTTACCGCTCTCTCCTGAGTACTGAACTCTCACTTTATAGAGGTTTGTAGAATCCTAAGTAAACAGACAACTATTTGTGAAAATTGCACTGATACTCCAAAGTAATTTAGGAGTTTTTGAAATTTTTATCAGTGTAGAGAAGTTAACAATTTGAAACACAGTTTCCAATTCTGTAAATGTTCTGAATTTAAGGTCATTTAAGAACAGAACCTGAGTCCTTGAACAAACAGCAATGGTCCGTCTGGCTTCAGCTGTTATTTCTGACAGCAGCCTTCTCTAGACATTTCAGAACAAAGTGGAAAATACTTTGTACTAGATAAAGCTGGTCATAGGGTAAATAATCTGCTGAACTCAAGTCACTGACAATTGGATGGCTCCTGAAAGCTGAGTTTCTAACTCTTCCATAGTTTTATCCTTTCAAATGTGGCTACAGAAGTGTTTGTTATCTATATGAGGGTATAGGTTCTAATGGAACAGTACTGAATATTGGGCATCCTGATACATGTATCGTTTGTGACAATGTGTTCATTGACTAAAATTAGGCATGTATTTCTTTCCATCTTTCACATCTTTGCCTCAGAATTTTCTTTCAGTGGTCTCATTGTTTTTATGTTATAAGAAAGGATAGGTAAGACCCCCTTCTCCATGGGTTATTTTATATAACTTTGTAATTAATTTATACAGCTCTGTATGGCTGGACAACTACACAGTGCTGGAAGAGCAGGAATACTGACAAGCAGACCTGAGGAGAAACACATTTCAAAGACATGGACTTAGTGTGCTTTCATATGTACTAAACCATACCAAACAAAAGGGAGGGCTTGAAGGAGGCTCCCAAAACCAATGTAGCAATGCTGGTCATTATGTACAGAAAACAAATCTTCCTATCAGACACAAAATGAAAAAAACCCCAAACCCCAACCAAAAACTCCACTCCAAAATCGTAAAAGCTGAAGCTCAAGAACAGGTCACTGAAAATTCCTCTTGCTTGACGGTGTTTTTCAAGCTGGAGACCAGTGTGTACCTACGGGCAAGGTAGGTCAACATCATTGGCTGCAAATGGCTAAGAACAGTTTTGCACTGTGATGTTCTTACCTTCTAAAAGGGCAAGGGATTCAAAGTGACTAAGTGGATGTCATCTGCTCTGTGGTAAATGTGGCTGGGCACTTGGGAAGATGGAACACATTCTTGCTGAATTGTTGCTGTTGACATTGGCAGCATTCAGGTGGGCTTTGCCAGTCCAGAGACCCACAACAAATGACATGAAACCTAGAAATTTCCTTTGAATAAGAAGGCCCTCTAGAAATTTGCTAAAGAATCTGCCATGTTTGCTGTATTTTGTATTTGCATTTTATTTGGATTTTTTGTAATACATTTAAATTTTCTATATACTGAGAGTCAGGTAAGGTCTGACAAGGTGCTAAATATGTTTTAGAAAGGAACATGGATTCCTACTCCAAAAGAAGAAAATGAATGTATTGCTAAAGTTACTATTACCACCAGAGTATGCACCCCCATATATCCAGCTGTCAATAACTGTCAGAAACACTAAGTATTTGAAAGGTTTGGAACTAACTATGGTCAAACTTTGCATTCCTGTTAACTGCTGCAGTTTATCTTTGGTCTTATAATTTATATTGCTTTTCACAACATAATACTGTATTACCAAAAAAAATGTATTACAGATAGAACACAGACAGAAATCCCACTTTGCTTGTACTATACATCTTGTACTATGTAATACTTGTATTATTATTTGATTGGTACTTCATATTACTATGCACAGGTGAGAGTTATTCCTTAAGACTGAATTGCTTCTGTGTTATTTCAGACATTTCCGCAAATCCTGGGGTGATCTGTAGGAGCCACGCTTGCCAGTCAGTGTTTCACGCTCACACTCAGTGGTTGTAAATCTCTTTAAAAAGACTGATAGTGTCAGACCAGTGGGACAGGCACATTTCCTCAGATCTGTCAGTAGACTGGTGATAAAAGGAATAACTCATGGGAGAAGAGGAGGAACATATCTTCAAAGTTTAGACTAAATAAGATATTTTGGCTTTTCAGTGCTTCATTCCACTTCCATATTACCCAAATATGGGATCTCATTATTAGGAAAAAAAAATTTAAATTCACATTACTCAGGCTTTACTGAGAGTTTGACTACAAAGAAAGTCATGGAATTGTGCCACAGGAGTATATTTTCTCTTACATGAGAAGTTGGCCAGCAATTAGAGGTAATAAAATAACCACTTCAAGTGTGTAAGCACTTAAAAGTATTTATAGAACTGTCATTTATTAAATTGCATCATAATATTATCTGCAGCAAACAGCTTCATTCTTCAGTTAAGGTTTACCTTTTAAACACATCATCAAAATTTTGTTACAGCATTTTCATAGGATATCTGGGAGAAAAAAAGGGGAATAATGTATTTCAGAGGAGAATTTTCCCTCCTTTCCACCTACAACTGCATTACTGAGCAGAACAAAAATAAATCAGAACAATGTGTTTATGAGCAGTGAATGATCAAAAAACTCACCAGAGCAGGAGTACGGACTGAGATCACCAATGTAAAGTTCAGTGCAGCATGGATGGCAGTCAAATATTTGTTTGCTTCCCAAACATCTCGCTTTATTTTGACCTTTTCATCTCCTGTTTTATTTGTAGCAACCCAAGCTTTATCTAACATCCAATAACATTTTTAATTAACTACAGTTATTGTGCTTGGGGTTTTTTTCCCCTATTTTTAATTTCCATTGATCTCTTGGTAGAAATTGTACAAGTGGGGCTCACATGAAAAGAAATAGGTATGATTTCCATCAACTTCCATGAAGCCAGATTTTTACCAAGTTGGTATAACTTTCTGAGACAGTTTGGCACAAGCATTGAAGTGTTACCCTGTTACATGTTCCTCTTCTGTTAACATAATTCCGTTAAATGGAGGTGATACCAAGATCTAAAGGATGGGATCCCTACTGGCCACGCTCTAGAGACTTTCTAGTGAGACCCTGTTACCCATGTAGTTCTAGACTACTGGGCATTAAATGAAGTCTATTGGAAACAACAGAAAATAATCATTACATTCATGAATTTTGGATCATGCCCTGCATATTTTCATTTTTTTAAAGCAAAAATATCTGTGAGGAGATGGAATGGAGAAAGGAAAAGCAATCAATTCTTTAACCCTCTGTTAATAATGTATGAGTAATCGTGACCCCAGCAGCAGTGCCAGATCACAACAACCTCAGAAGAGTTTCTGTAAGAAGGTGTAGGTTGAAGAACTTTTTCTTCCACTTTCAGTGGCTTAGTGCAAAAAGGAAGAGTATGGCTCAAGGAAACAGATGGAAAAACATTCCTGACAGCTTAAGTACAGTTAATTATTTGTAGGCGAAGCATTCTGCTATCAGCACTGATTCGCTGTATTTGAAACTGAAATAATCATAGCAGCAACAATTTTATTCAGCATCACTGCAATTACCTGGCTATAAATAGGATGGGCAGAACCTTGGAGCAACACCTTGACAACGGGGCTGCCTTTCCATCCCTTCCAGGGGACAGGCAGCTCCAGGCCAGCACACTGTGTAGCTCATCCTTGAGTAAGCAGCTCATTCAGGTCTCATCGTCTCCCACCTTTTTTCTACCTCCTGCCTTTTTCCTTTAAGCAGATTCAACAGTTAGTTATGGGGGAGAAAAAAAACATATATGGAAATATTTCACAGGCAAGGTATCACCTTTCTCACTTTACAGATGGTAAAAATGAGGAAAATGAATACTCACTTAAGCATGTGCTCATTGCACACCTGCTCGAAGGAGCAACGGGGATGATGTGTTTTCTTATGGCTTTTCTGGGATCTAGCTGTATCACCAGAGCATGGAAGAGAAGAGAAGAGGAAGAGAAGAGGAAGAGAAGAGGAAGAAAAGAGGAAGAGGAAGAGGAAGAGAAGAGGAAGAGGAAGAGGAAGAGGAAGAGGAAGAGGAAGAGGAAGAGGAGAGNGAGGACTGTTGTGCCTAAGTAATAACATTCACACTTCCAGGAAAAGAGACAGGAAGGAAGCAGGCCGGGGGAGGAAATCTGTAGCCTTCACCAACCAACAAGGAGGATCTGGAAACAAAAAGGGACAGCATAGATTATTTCTCCCTTAAAAGTGTGACATGGGGAAGAGACTTCCTCTTGACCAAAGATCACAGCACTTTTTTCTATTCTTCATCAACAACTATGCAGCTTTTACTTCCCTTGCTTTGGTTAAAGTAGAATCATAGAATATCCTGAGTTGGAAGGAACTCACAAGGATCACCGAAGTCCAGTTCCTGACCCTGCACAGGACAGCCCCAAGACTCACACCATGTGCCTGAGAGTGTTGTCTAAATGTTTCTTGAGCTCTGTCAGGCTTGGTGCTGTGACCACTTCACTGGGGAGCCTGTTCCAGTGCCCAGCCACCCTCTGGGTGAAGTATGCTTAGCTTGTGATCAGTCACATACATGGTGAGGGATTAAGAGGGCAACAGCTATATTTTATCTTTTATTCTTCCTTCCTCTCTTTGTGCTTCTTCTCATATCCCATAGCTGACAAGTCTAACAGAGAAAAGGACAAATCTGGTCTTAATAACATCCACTATTATATGAGTACCCAGTATGATTCTGCAACCTCCTGGGTAACAACACAGAGCAAGGAACATGCTGAGGGCTGTATCTTACTCTGCTGTCTGTGATGTCCAGAGCACTTGCAGCTTCTTGATACTGGCAGACACCTTAGAAGGTCTTGAGTTCTGGGTCAGCGATACCTGTCTTACATTGAAACTTGCTCCAGTTAGTGCTTTGGCAAGTTTCATAAACTATTTCTGCTTGGGAGAAGCTTCACTGAATTCAATAAAGGGGAAAATATCCTAATATTAAATATTTTTTCCATTGACTTTAAATTAAGATTTATCTTGGAGAGAAACAAAATGCTATTGAGAGTAGTGTGATTACTTTTTTGAATGAGGGTTATTAGAAAGAACTGAAAACATTAGTTTTCATTTTCTATTCACAGTAAAGATTAGTTAAAGTAAGACATTCTCCAGAATACTCCGAACACTTGTGATCATCCACTCCTAAGAAAGATTAATTTGACTGGGAAGATGACAGAGGAATCCTTTAAAGAAGACATGGGGAATGCAGAGCTTTTCTTAGGAGGATGTGAGACTGTTCACTCCTAACAGAACACAGGCTGAACAGGACTGCTTTCTTTATATATTTAAGTTTTAAGCAGCATGAGAGAAGGTGTATTTAGGCAAATGTGGGCTCTAAAGCAAGTGGAATAAATTATCCAAGAATAAATTTACTCTGGAAATGCAGAGAAACTTTCTAGTACCAGAGCAATGAGATCCTGGAAACACTTGCTCAAAGCAGTAGTAGGATCAAAGCGTTCTGCTTTCAGGTGGAGTTTGATAAATATATTGGTGAAGTTGCCTGCAATAGAGAATCTGTTTCACATGACCTAACGTGTCCATTCAAGCATTATGTCCTTGAAGTCAACTGAAGGTGCATTCAGAAGACCTACATATGCAACTGCTTCTTGTAAAAAGTCAAGAATTACATGCCAAAGCCAGTTACAAAAATTTACAGAGCTTCTATCCAGCCTTGTAGGCAAAGAGTCGATCAGTCCAGCTCATGCCTAAATCTCAGGATTTGAAAATTGTGTGTTTCCAGGCAAGATGCGATCACACTTTCACCCATCCAAACTTGCAAATAAATTTCAAACCTTTTCATGAAACTGACTTTAAAGCATTTATCTGGAATAAAGGAAACCTGAATTAAATTATTTCCATCTCCTACATACCCTAGAAGATGCATGGAAAAATTCAGTCGCCCGATCAGAGTTTTATGAGGTAGCAAGATATCTGGAATTTATTCACTGTGATTTGTCCTCCTGAATCTAGTTCCAATACTTCTGTAGAACTAGATGCTTTAGTTAGGTTGTAAAGAAGAGATTTAGTTACAATCATCAGCTTTTTATGGGTTGTGCATTAATCATACCACAGCAGCAGAATCTTATCAGTCACCTCTGTAATGATCCAGTGCAGTTCCTCAGCTCAAGCACACTCAAAGCAAATACATCTGTATTGCTTGCAGGGTCAGTGTGATTCCAAGAGCAGTTTAGCCACCTCTGTAGTGTGTGCAATCCAAACTTATGAACTATTCCAAGTAATCTGATTTGTCTGCCTTCTTGTATTCTTCCAGAACTGGGAATGCTACATTGTATGAAGTTAAACTACATCCAGTAAGACCTATTGGCTGTGTCTGTACTTCTAAAATCAAAGAACATCAGCCCTTGGGAAAACTTCATCATCTAAATATCATTAGAATGACCCCGGTATAATGTTTGTTCAGGCCAGCTACCAAACTTCAAAGCAGTGTCTGGGTGTGATTCCAGAGCCGGGACAGTTTGCATGCAGATGCTGTGCTTTGCAGGCTAACAGGATTTAATTTTGTTAGTGCAGCCAGATAAACCAGAAAGAGTCCTGGCACTGTACACATACAGTAACTCCAGCTCTGTGTGGAACCTGCCAGACGTGGGCTGATTCACACAGCCATTGCTCCTGCACCACGCTCTGAAATGGGGTATGTCAGCACAGAGGCAGTGCAGAATGTGAGGCTGCATCTCCCCTGCTGAAGTCCTGAGCCCAGCCTAAAAAGACCTCAGAGTCCGGACACAAGAACAGCCCACTGGCTCTCAAGAGCCAGATGAAACTTGGCTGGGTCAACAGTGAGGCAGTGCTAACAAGGCCAGCTGTAAACAAGCTGGGGCACAGATGGGCCTCCCTGCACCATTCTCTGCCACATCCCTGTTAGCCATGTACCCAAATGTCAGTTCCTCCACAAGGCAAGACCCCAGTGCTTGCACTGGTGTTAGTCTGGACCTTACAGGCTGGCCCACTACCCAGAGCACCAGTGACTTTGAGGGAACAAGCCCCAGTTCATGATGTTCAGCACTGAAATACATTTAGCAGCAGTTCTGGACGCTTGACGCCTTTGATCTTGACAGATTGACCTAAAATGTAAATAGATTGTGAGCATTTACGTAGAAGTGTATTTGAATATATATATATATATATATAAAAAGACATACAGCCCATATATATGAATTTAAATGAAAATTATATGATAAAATATTAAAAATGTTTAAATTATAAAAAAATTCACAACTTTCAATACGAACGTCATACAAGACAAAAACATTTTGTGTATTTGTTCCAGCTTAAATTTTACAGCAGATATAAAGCTGCAAAACAGAATTACAGACCATGATTAGCTGGTCCAGGGTTTGTTATCCAGCATTATGATGAATATAATACCTATGTTACAATCCTCCTTAATATATGCACCTTTTACCTTGGATTTTTTTTTGCAGTCAGAGCAACATTATTCTGATAAATGCTTTTCATGATTCGGTCAAACCCAACATATTTATACATATCACTGTGTGTTATTGGTGTATCACAAATGAAGTACAGAAATATACTGGATGTTCACCTGCTGGAATAGCATATAATCAGGAAACAGAACACTGCAACTGCAAATTGCAGGGAAAAAACCCAAACAAAATTACAGAAGCAGTTCCATGAGATTTGACATCCCTGTTTACTTAGAGTCATGTGAATGTCCCTGCAGGACAGTCATACATCTTATCTGAAGTCCACTCAGTGCTCATTTTTGGAATGTGTTGTATAGGTCTTCTTTCTGTGTAAGATTATCTTGTCCTCTGCTTCCTCAGTTCAGAACAGTCCTGAAGAAGAAACTTTGCTCCCTGGAAGACAGTAGGGACTGTAGTTTATAATGAATCCACTAAACCAAGCAGCATTATCCCAGGAGAGGTGAGTAGTTGTGTAACTTGGCCCACCTTGTTGCAGTTTTTTTTTTGTTTGCTTGGGTTTTGAAAGTAATTTACTGCAATACATTGAGAAACAGGAGACAAACACAAATAACTCAGCCATTCTCCCATGGTCATCTGCTTCTTCTTGCTGGGTCTTGCTTTCACATACTCTATTTACTGCTTGGGTTCATAGTTTTCCTCGTGGTGTTTTTTAATCATGCATCACTTGGTTCACTCATCCTTGCGCTTCCAGCCTTTGTTGTTTTCAGTCTTTAACGATGATCTTTCAGTTAAGAGCTCACCAGAGTGTAGATCATGCTGAATGTAAAAGAAAGACACGCTATGAAAGTATCCTTTTGAAGCACACAGAGCACTTTGATTTTTACAACCCTTTGCTGTCTGTTCCTCTGGTCTGACTCTAATGGCCTTTGCTTTCCTTTGCATTCTTTCTGTCTCTCTAAAGCATCTTAATTATGGTGCATTCAAGGTGGGTATCAAAAGGCACTCAAGAAATAACAAATTCATTATCGACATTCTACTGCACCACAAGCTGTGTTTGAGCTTTTTAAAACTCAGTCTGATGTCTCAATTTGAACAGCGAAGAAACAAAACCATTTTGCTTTAGCGTGTTTGATCTTCAAAACTTCAACCAGCAACTCTCAGAAGGGCAGGCAAGGTTTTTCATGAAACTGCATTGTTTTGATTTCTTTGGAAAAAACTCTGTGCAGTAGAAGAAACATAAAATGCAGCCACCAGCTGGCGTGAATCCATACATACTAAGTACAGCTCTGAGAAGTGAAGAAAACACAGTATATTGCCACAGCTCCATTTTACTGCAATTCTAATTCTGCCAATACCCAGGAAAGCACTGTAAAATTGTATGCAATGTATATTATTTTATTTAGCACCAGGCAGTGGATTTTGGATAATGGCCACATTTTAGAATTAAGAAAGCAAGGCTCAGAGGAAGCTGCACAACACTAAAGTCCCAGCAGAAATGCTAGACCACACTACAGAGCTGACTTTGATCCCAACAGAAAATGGGGAGTTAAAAATGCTTTTCTCTCCAGCCATTACTTTCCGTCTCTCCTTACACTACCAACAGAGCTTGTCTGGCATAACTGCTATGCTTTTCTCTCTCAGCCCCATGAAGAGGACAGGCAAGGCACTCAGCCTAAACCCAGAAAGATATTGAATGCTGAACTTCTACTCAGATTGTCATGCCATATCCATCTTCATGTGAGTTGGGCCCCTACCAGCTTCTCGCTCTGATATGGAGACACAGACACATACACATACACACACAGGTGGGCAGAAAGCTTTGTTCTCAATAGTATTTAAAAGGAATATTGAGAAACAACAACCTGCAGTACTGACTCCTCAAGATATGGGGAACAGCAGAATAGATAACAGATCAATAATCAGAGGAGAAATAACACTTCTCTTCTTCCAGCAGCACAGAAATCTGCCTTGCAGAGGGATGACTACAGGCAGGACAGGAAGAGGCAACCCTGTGCAAATCCATTATGGAAGGAGTAGAAGAAAGGCATCATAGGACATCACCTCCATTTAAAGTGTATTAAAGTTTGTTGTCAAGTAGTTTTTATGGGCGTGACTAAAACCACAGGGATTCTGCCAATTACCTTAAATACTATGCTCACATATTTGTCCACTGGGCATTTGTGACTGTGCACTGAGAACAGCTGACAGCTGAAAGAGGCAGGGGGGACAACACACAACTAGGGTGCCTATGTCCAGGAATGTACTTTAACTCAGGGTTTGGACAATGCACAGGCTTACCCTATCATGAAAGGGAGCCTGTAGGAATGACTGCAGGCATGGTGCATCACATGTTCCCACCCAACATCTGCCTGCACATTTATTTACCATCTTGAGTATCACTACACCAGCAGGTACAGTATTTTTCTTAGGATTCTCTTGAATCATAAGGACATTATAATTTTTCATTTGAAGTAATACTATTAGTGTAACATTTGCTATTTGATCCATCCTAAGTGACACTACAGAGCAAAAGTTATTTCCTTGGGTTGGCCCCCGGGCTTGGTTCAGGCCTTAGATAAACACTTAATATTCTGTACTGGGTTGTCAGCAGTAACTGGGCTTGCCTCCCTGAATTAACATCAGAAGCAAGTTTTATGAGACTAAAGAAATTGATCAGTTGGTTCCAGCCATTCCTAAATACAATTTCACAAGTGAAATGACAAGCAACTATTACTTTCTTAGTGAAATGAGCAGACTTACCAGTAGAGATAGTAGAAGAAGGAAAGGAGATAGAAAGCTAGCTTACACCAGGCCTCTTTCTGACAGTAACTCAAGGTGTCTGCATTCATGACTGCAGGTGGATCATAGGCTAGCTCTGAACTATCTGCTGGGCAACGGAAGTACCTGGAAGAGCAGGAGAAGACATCTGGAATAACTCTATGATATTCTGTATTAAATATATGCAGATATACACCCTCCTGATCAACAGCTCAG
Source organism: Scytalopus superciliaris (assembly GCA_013400415.1). NCBI lineage: Eukaryota > Metazoa > Chordata > Aves > Passeriformes > Rhinocryptidae > Scytalopus > Scytalopus superciliaris. The sequence goes on from VXBX01007596.1 coordinate 472,675, forward strand.
AGGACTACCATCTTCCATGATACAGGAGGAATTTCCCTTTCTTTTCAATTCTCTGTTTCCAGACATTGTTAAAATCAGGATGCTAGGCTAAGTACTCCTTTCTTATAGAACCAAGTAATTAATGAATGTGTACTTTCTGTGTTCTATTAATTCTTTAGATTGAAGCATAATTAGTTTGGGCTTACTAATAACTTACATATGGTGAGCGACAATATATGGTGGCTTGTGATCATAGCATGCAGGAAGGATTACTGGGCTTTAACTGCACCTACACAACTGATTTCAGTCATGATGAAAGGTGACAATCTCAACCAGCTGGTAGCTAAGTTCCTCCAATTCTGAAAAGGAAAAAAAGCAATATGGAATAATATAAGAGCCGGCTGACTAAGGTTTTCTGCATGTGGTATGGCTCAGAAATTTATCATCTGAATAATTTTACTTGGAAAATGTTTTTCTTCTTACATAAGAGAAATTTCTAATTGATCTCAGCAATGAGTGAATGTTTGAGAAAATCGTGACAAAACAACTTCATTGGCAAAGGAGCTTTTGTCTCAGTTACTTTGCAGTAAAAAGCAAAAGCAAACTAAAGAAAAGAAGTCCTCAGCAAAGTTAATAAACTGCTTTAAGATCACACAAATCAGATAAAATACTTATTCCTATTGTTTTGACATAGTAAACACTGAGGATTGCTGATTGTTTATAGGTAGATAGACAGACAGATAGACAGATAGATAGATATAAAAACCTCAAGCAAGTGACCAGCAGCAAATTTTGAAAGTAAATGTTCTCAAAATAACTTTTCCTTCCTCCCTTCCAATATTGGTCACATCCACTTATGATCTCTAATAAGATTGCAAATTCTTTTACAGAGACCACAGGTGAAACCTTGCTTAATTATCTTCACTGAGATGAAGATATTATGCAGTGTCTTCCCATGGATTTGTGCAGAACTTTTACACAATGGACCCAAACCTGTCTGTGGTTAAAGCAGCAGAAATTATGGAGTACTTATAGCAAAGCATATGGAGAATCATGGAAAGAAGAGAGAATCAAAAGTTCTCTCCAAAGGCTGATATCATTACTTAGAGTCTGTCCATTTTTCTCTTGGCCATATTTGCTTCTAGAAACTTTTAAAAGAAGTATTACTGTCACACTTTGGTTATCAACCCTTAGTAAAACAGCATCATAAAACATTTTTATTGCAGATAAACAACAGGGAGAAAAGCACTTGTTGCTTCACTTCATTTATCTTTCTGAGAACTATACTGCCACTCTGATTTCTGAATAATAAACTTTATCAGATGACTCTGCATTATGATCAAGCTTTTGCAGAAAAAAGTGTAAAAAAGCTACTACTTTTAAGTTCCTGGTTGAGATGATGGTTCTGACTTCTTTACAGAATTATTCTTCTGCAACCATATGTACCTTTGTAACACAAAGAGACCCTGACAGACAGAAGTCGTCTGTGCTTTTACAAACACTGGGAAAAATGCAAAACTAGGGAAGACTCCAGACTGACAACCGCAAAAACTGATGTCCTTTGGTTATTTTCAGAGGCAACAGAAGGCTGATCCTCCACTAGAATGAAGAGGAAGATGCAGCAGCAGCTGTACTGCCTGTCTGGAAAACAACAGTAGGTCTTATGTGACCAACACTGAAAGCCCCTCGGTGAATATAAGCACATATTGGAGACCCTGAGTGGAAACACCCCCCACTGCTTCACTTGTGCACTGTGAAGGCAATAGTTCTTCACCTATTGCAGTCCCTACTCCAAGAGTCTCTAAGAGAGAATTCTCTTGCAGAACAGAAATTCCCTACTGCACAGAAAGAAACAACTGATTTTTTATTGAAAAAACCATCATAAAGCTGCCAAAAAAGATGAGATGCAAAAATCTGTCAATCTGCCCAGTCTCTAGTTCACAACTCCAATGGAGTTTCCTTGTAAGGGCTGAATGAATAGGTCCAAGCTCTTTCAAATATGAACTGTCTTACAACTCCCCATCTGTGAGTTACTTAGAGCTTGTCCAAGTTCCACACTCAGATTCCAGCCTATTTAACTTCCATGTTTTCATTCAGTTGCAGTGTGTGCATCCTGGCATTCTGGAATATTTATCTAAGTTAGTAGTTGAAAGTCACACACACACACACACACACACACACATATATATATACATATACATAAATATCTCCCCTAAATTTTTCACTGGAAATGTAAGTTTCAGCTGCTTATAGGCATGAGCCTCTGGGCAAAAAATGCTCATCCATACTCCTATCACTGTCCTTCATTGTTCATACATTCTCATGTGTGCTGAATTGTCAAGCAAGGCTAGCAAGCAGACAGTATATAAAGAAGGGCTTACCTCCAGAAGTGATAAAAAAGCAGAGGAACATTTAACCCCAGTGTGAGCCACTCTTGAGCACATAAAAACATTATGCAGAAAAGACTATGGATAGAGTACTCTGGCAAGACCAGCTAAAAAGAAAGGAAGAGAAATAACAGATGTCAGCAAAACATATCTCTGACTTTAGTTGCCCAAGTAGTTTCTCAGAAAACAAATCAGCTCTGCAAGTCTCATATCTGCTGTGTGTCTGTCCCTAGACATACTTCTATGTGGCTTGGCTACAAGCAATGAACACAAGACTCAGTGCCAGGTTTGTCCAAGTTCTAAACATCTCTGTACTCCAAGTCTTGCTGAGAGGCAGTGGACAAATCACCCACTGTCTTATCTGGCGTGCCAGATTCATATCTACAAAACATATGTTATATTAATGCCTCCCTCACAGAAGCATTGTGGGACTACATGAATGTCAGTAAAAGAGTTTTTAGAGAACTGAGTTCTGTTACTGATGCATTCAGAAAGGAAATAATAAAGCTGTTTCTGATGCTTCACTTCTGTATTGGAGGAGTGTCCTTGGAAAAATAAAAAAAACCCTGCTTCTACCATCTTGATATGCTATATACAACCTAAAGGGATCAAATCCATTACTAAGTCAGTCTTGCAAGCTAAAAACTCACTAAGACAGGAAACTCACCTCCTTAGAAAATCCATGGCTCCCTACACTACTTGTTTGAGAACCATGATGACTCCTTCTATTAAAAGAGAAAGTGAGTGGGCACCTGGCAGAAGCAGAAATTTATGTGATGTTGATTCAGAGTAGTTATTCAAAAGGCATTTTGCTTTTTTCACTGCTTTCCCATTTCTTAGTTGTCTTTATTCTCATATTGTTTTCTTCCCATGTCTTTTCTCAGCAATCTCTTTCTCTCTCCTTTGAGTCATAGAAGAGATTAATTTTCAGCAGCACATACTTTTCAAAGCTGGAAAAATCCATACACAGCTCACTACATTCATTGCTGATCTTGGAGATACATCAACCGAAGCTAAATCGCAAAAGGCATTTGAGGGCTTCTTTTCATGTAAATTTATTTTTTTCTGTCAAATAATTAAAATGAGGCCTGTTTCTTAAAAAACAATGTAAAACCTACTATAGGGCTTCTCCCAGTGCCCACTCTCACACAGCTGTGCTGCAAGGAATTCCATTGCCATGGTTCTAGGAGCCTTTCCACCTCACATGGAACATATTGTTCTAATTCACTGAACTTCAGTACCTCGAGTAGTTAACACATTTGGTATCTCTGTGCCTATGCCTTCAACTTAAACATTCTCAAGAGCTTATTCTTATGTGGATGACAAATCATAATACAATTATATAGTTCAGATTCCAGATGGTAGTTATTTATCACTGCTGGATCTTTTTTATTATTTTTTGCTTCTAGAATGCGATTTACAACATGCCTATAACCTTTCCCCAAAGAATGATTCATCTTCATCACAGATTGCAGACAAGAAAGGTCTTCATAGTGTACATCTACCCACTAAACAACACTTAGAAGCATATTACACTCATTATCACATATTTGACTTCTGATTCCAACACAATACACAGACTTAGCAAGACTGCAACCCTGGTGCCTGATCAGTGGGCTGGCTGCTAATAACAGGGAAGGAAACCCAATGTGAAAACTTAAGCAGAGCTTAAAAAATGAACCAAAAATCTGCAGCGAAGCTAGAAAGGAAACAAAGGAAGTAGAGGGCTCTCAGAAACAGGCTCAATTTCCAGTCAGTTTCTGGCGCAAATTAAATCTACCTATGCTTTTGACATAACAGCAAGTGGGTCATTTATGTCTCTTCGCTTTCTTCTTGGAGTGATATTTTCCAGTAGACACGAAAAACGAAAGGATCACTGCTGAACACTGTTTCTGGAGGGAATTCACACAAAGAAGCAAACAAAGCCCAGCCTGCAAAACCAATTACCATTTACATTCAGGTGATGTACCTAAGAGACCAAATCTAAAAGGAGGTGAGAGAACTGAAAGCATAAAGTAGAGAAAGGCACTAACAGCAGGGCTTGTGAAGTAAACTAAATAACTGAAATGTAATGCTGGCACAGTTATTGGCTGGAAGAATCACCCTGAAATGTGACATGACATCCTCTGAGCACAATGGAAACTTTAAATCAACTTTAGTAAATGTGGAATTCAGCTCCTGGAGAGAAGAAAGCTGGCTGAGAAACAAGCAGCAGTCAGTCCTTACTGTTCCTGCTGAGGTGCTCATCTGCAATAGTACCTTCTGTGATACACATAACCGTGCAATAGGAATTTAAACCAACATCTTTAAATCGTTCCTGGGAGAGCACAGGAAGCTGTCAGACAGTAAACATGGTAGGATATAAATAGTACACTTCTATTTTGAACCAGGAACACCCTGATTCAGTAACGACCTCTGCTTTCTGACACAGCTCAACTGAAGTTGGAGATGGTTATGAAACATAGACATGAAGAAAAAAGTGGCAAAGTCGCACAGTTCTTAAGGACTGCAACTTGGTCCCTTTGAGTCCCAAGCTCAACTGGCATTACAGATTTATCACCAGAGATTCAATTGGCTCTTGTTTACCTGAGGAAAACCACAGGAAAGCTTCTAAGCAAAAAACCGCTGCTGATCAAAACACCTTGTGCCGTAACGTAAGCAAGAGATAAAGAAATTACCACACCCAAGTTCTGCTCTGATATGTACAGTTAAATAGCCACACCAGTAAATATGAAAACCCTTATTCACAATTCATCGCTCCCATTTGAAATGTAAAATCTTAGCTAGAATCATACATCACTACCATCTCACCACAAGAATTCATACTCATACAAAGTAGTACACACAAACATGCACGTGCAGGTGGATTCTTCCCCTCTAATTCCAAAGAAAATAAGGCAGGCTTTGCTGTGTATAGACATCTAGGTTTGGCTGAATTAAAGCAAGGGAAAACAACACCGAATTTAAGCACTTGCCAACAGCTTCTTTCTGTTTACAGGAATACAAAGATCTCTTCAGAGAGCAACTGCATAAGGGCATCTCTCAGGAAGGTGAGTCCTAAATAATTTTATTCCATTTCCTATGTCCTAAATATATTCTGTTGTTCTTATATTAAAGATAAACCTGGGTTTTTTTTCTGTCAGTAACTTTCCTCCTTATTCTATTACATATGGATACCTTCTTCTCAAATGTAATTTTGCTTTTACAGGGTATTGGATAATTTTTGATGACTTGCAGACTGTCTCATCAGTGAACAGGGCACATAAAATGTCTCACAGAAACCCAAACTGGGAAGATATTATAGCAGGAATAGTAATCTCCCTTCATCAGCGCTATTAAATCCCCATAGTTAGAAAATCAATTGCAACCAGTGAATTGAACTGTTTTTCCAGTCACTGTTAAGCCACTGAAATGTCAAGAGGCTTCTTTCCAACACTTTGCTTAGGACCAATACTCCTGAGTGCAGCACAGTGATAATAATTCTGACAGAACTGCTGCTGCTTCCCTCAAAAGACTCTGAGTCTGTATCAGTCTCCACCTGTGCATGCCAACCTCTGCATTGCAACCATGGATTTTACACTCTACCCAGAAATTTCCAACCATTAGGCACTCTGCACTACCAGGGTTTCTGAGAGCCTTCATTATGCTGTTAGAGGCTGAGACAACTTCCCTTCTCAATCCCTGCCTTCTCCTCCCACAGATGGCAGGAAGAAACATGAAAAGAACTGGTGGTTGAATATCCTTCATGTAACATAAGAGCCCTGGTGACTGCCCAAGTGGAAACAAGCTTTTCGCCTTAAAAACACACAAACCCTTTTCCATCCACTTAAAAGCAACAAGAAACTGAAAACGCTGTGCTTGTGTGGAACCACTCCAAGGCCCCAGACCAGGACTGATCTAAGTGCGTGCTGCTTTATTGCAGGTTACTGCTGCTGTATCTAATTCCACTAGAGGCTGACTGCAGCTTGTCATTATGGTGCTCACTTTGCTGCTTTTTTCCACCATATCCCTTAAAAAAGCTGACACATAGAATTGGTCCTCAGCAGCAGCAGGCAAAGGGGGCAGGGAGATGTACCCAAGGTTTTCAGAACACAGGAGTTATTTCAATTACACTTTAAAGCCTATCCCAACAGAGCCTGCCGGAGCTAAGCTGGGTTACTGGGAAGTGGCAGCTCAATTAAAGACATTGTGAGACCAAAGGGAGGTTAATTAGTGACTCTGAAATTCTCCCAACTGAACAACACGGACCACAAAAATCAAAAGTAGTGCAAGCAAGTGAAAAAAAAAAAAAGAAAGAAAGCAAAAACACACAGAAGAAAAGCAGTAGCATGTGCATTAGCCCAGACTGTGAGTGTATGTGGAACGTACATACACTGAAACAAATCATCTGTTTCCTCCTGCTGTTGCACAAACCAAAGAAGTAGGGTCAACTGTGAACTCTGTGTAATTTAAACACATAGACCATGCATCTTAATAACTGTAACAGTTTTAAATATACTGCTTGCACTGATAAAGCACATGAAAAATTAAATTTACTGTTGAAATGCAGGAAGGCTCTCTGCTTACATTTTCTAGTGTATCTCTCTAATCTCCTTTAAATGATTTACTTGACTTCCAAACCCTTCTCTGAAGGGCTGCCCTAGAGCCCAATACAATGCTGTCACTTTAAATATCCTAAGGTTTTCAGTCCAAATTTTCAGGTTCAATTTATTTCAATTCTCCTGCTAAAATCCACACTTGCTTGTGTCTGTACAAACCGTTCTCTAGTTGCTTATAGCAATCACTTATCAATTCAGTAGCACAGTTAAAATTGTTACAACACAAACCTGTAACGAAAGCATTTGAAATAATTTGTTGTGCAAACCTCTACAAGTATTCAGCAGTTTGCTACGCAGTTGCAGGCAACTAGCTGGAAAGAAAACACCTGTAAAATGGATTCCAGATCACCAAAAGAACAACATGCAGCCGAACCTATTAGGTTCATATATACAGCTTTACATTCTATCTGGGGCAAAGCAATGGTGCACACATGCAAGACTCAATGTTACAGACAAAATGCAGAGCACAAGCGAAAAAAAGGATATAACACCTGTGTTTTCACTCCTCCACCCACGGTTCTGGATCACAATGAAACAAAGCAGCAAAAAGCCAATGCTTTGGAAAGGTAATTTCATTATTCTAAAGCGCTACTGGAATGTCTTTAAACATTTCTTTTAATTGGATGTGAACACAAGTCACTCCACAGCACAAATACCAGACGATGAAATGAATAACACAAAGAACCTAATTACTATTCTCACTCCGTACCCATCTGTAACACGGTACCAGATCTAATATTAAAATACAGGATTTCTGGATGGTCTTTCCATCTCAGCTACTAAACACATCTATATTTAGGCCTATCGTTTCACTTCTCATTGTCTCATTTTTATCTTCTGCAACATGAGGATAATTACACTCAAAATCTACAGATTCCACTGGAGCTACTTTATGACTAGAATATTTCAGCTTTGTCTTAAGACCAATAATAACTTTAACAAGAGCGACAGATGAAGATCAGGTCTTTATGGAACATTCATCAGGAATATCTATAAATATTTCAGTGTTGCAGAGCCTATGGGAGGTCATAACAGCCAACAGGTTAAAAGGTTATGAAACGGATTTAAAAAAAGACTTCTCCACTGTAGGGTCTGCAGGGCAGCGGCACAATTCAAGAAGTGCCCCATCCTTGGAAGGCACGTCATTAAGGTAGCTGTGCTGTGATCTTACAAGTGTATCTCCTCTGCGAACTGTTCTTTTCCACTCAGCAGGAATCAGGAGATATCTTTATGACCTTTCTTTTTTTAACATTAATTCAGAACCACTAACAGAAGCTGGGTTAGCAACCCTGGAGTGCCAACTCCTCTAATTTCCACAGCGCTGCCAGAAAACCTGGTAATAAAGGCTCTCCTGCCCTACCTCACTTTTGTATTTCAGACACAACCAGCCAGGACACCCCGCAGGTGGCTTATTCCAAGAGCTCAGGCTGTCTTTGTCTGCTCACCCAAAACTGGTGAGAATGGCAATTAGTAGTGCAGCTGTTCGTTGGGATATACAAAACCAGCCCCTCAGTGCACTGGCAGGTCTACGAATGAAGAAATCTCGGTGATGATTAAAATGAAGTTCAGCCATCTGCTCGGCTGAGGAAGGGCCCTCAGGGCCTTCTCCTGGGGGTCTGCCTAGGACTGACACTTCCAGAAATGTTGGAAACTAAGTGCTCACTAAAGGGCTGTTTTTGTATTCGGTGTGTAAAGACTGTCAGTCTGAGGAAGCAGATTTGGTGCACTGCAGGCATGGCAAAGACAGTTCCTGGCACTATAACAGCTTCATAGCAAACATCAGTAGCTAGATGCAAGCTAGAACACCTAACTCACAGCAGAAAAAAATTGCATCCATATAACAGGTATGATGCTAGCTCATTGTACTCTACATTTAGGCATTATATTGCTTCTTGCAATTGCATAGTAGCTTTATAGGGTCTGATCCTCACCTAAGCCTACACAGAATGTTCAGCTAAACATAACAGTGACATTCGATTTAACCCTAACTTCTTTAGTTTTATTAAAATGCAAACATTTACTTTATTGCATACTAAATCAGAGCAAATATAGTCCATTAGCAAGTCAAATTCTGCCAATATCTTCAACGCAGCTCTGAGGAACAGATGCATAAATCACGTTACCCCAAGAGGCTGAGAAGTACACTGCTCTCAGGAGTACAGTAGTTACTCATCTACATTTTTCCTGCATCTTTAGCCTTATTTTGCTGTTACTTGTGATGTTCTGATACTGCAAGGAGATATGTTTACACATCCTGCAGAACAGTACTGGAAGAAACTGAATTATAAAGCAAGAGGCTGTCTATTAAAGGGTGATACTTTGTTTGCCACTTTGATTATTGAATAAACACTTAAGATGACACTAACAGCAAAATACAGTTGGCTAACCTGAAATAGTTTTATATGTAAATATTTTCATGAGTAATAACATTATGAATAACCATATCTACATCCCTTCAAAGGACATTTCAGTTTTCATCAGGCATCACTCTGGTGAATGTTACTTCTCCTCTGGAGCAAGACAGGGAAAAGGACCAAACTCTGTCTGAGCCACAAGTTTGAACTCTTCACTCTTGGAATAGTTTTTGTAACTCTATCCCCTACAAGCTACGAACACCTGGCAGACACAGCGGGATATATCTTCTCATTATCCATAGGTAAGCACACAGACATCCTTAGGCAACGATTGCTAAAAATAACAATTGTTATGTTCTAACTTTTCAGAAGTGCTGAATTCAGGAACTTGTAAAATTGACTAAAAATAGTGTTGACACTTAATACACGAGTGTCAGTAGTGAATGAATTGCCTGCCAGAAATACTACACTTTCTCTAAATTCTTTAGTCCTATTTTAAGGACTTTCTTTCCAGATATGATACTGCATCCAAAAAAAGGACAAAAGGCATTATGTTCAGGTTTTTTTTTTGTTTTTTTTTTTTGCAATAGTAATATTTTTCTGGAAAATATGAATGCAATCTATTCAAAATAAAACAAAAAAATGTGAAGAAGAGATGCACTATCTTTAGTCAAGCAACATTTATGGGATTATTTGTGCAGAAAGTATAAATACTTCAAGCTCTTTAATCCTGATTCTACTGTCAGTTCTTCCAAATAGCTACTGTGTTGAGTTCCACTCATTCTGATGAAATTAAAACTATTTGGGTGACCAAAAGATTAACTGAATAGGGCAAACCCCCACTTTATCCCATTCCACCCTTTGTAGATAGCAAATGTAACAAAAGAGTTGGCAGAAGATACTTCAGAGAGGGAAAGAGAGAAGCTTCTGGATGATCTGTATTGAATTTTCTGTCAGAGTGCAAAAGCAGAAAAGGCAGCTCAGTAGCAGGTACTGAAGGTACCTGTTTTGTCTATAGCTTTGGGGAAAATCATTATGTCCTTCATCTTTCTGTATGCAAACAAAATCTGTACCAAATGTGAATTGTTATGAATATATTAACTCCATCCTCATTTATACAAGCTGCAGAAAGCAACTGAACCAACACAGAGCTAGTGAAAGTGTTTAATACTTCAGCTAAAAATATTTTATTTGCTCTTTCTTTATCTTCACCTTCCCTGCCCAGTTAGATTCTTCTTCCTTTCCCTTGTATAACCTAAGGAACACTACAACAAGAAATGCTGTATGAAAATTGTCTAATAAGAACTCAACCATAGGCCATGACTTCCATACACTTAAAAACTGTGTAATAATACATTTCTAGCTAACTTCAAATTTCATCCCTGAAATGTAAAGCTACCCATTCCTAATGTAAAAATACCTTGTCAGTGCTACTGTGAAGGCCAGAAGAAAGCTGGCTTTATTGTGCACCAAATACTTTTCAAATAAGTATGGAGTACTGAAATATGCACTAATTCTGGGTGTCTCACACGTGCTTAAAACCCAATGTATTTTTTAAAGTTCTAGAGCACTTCAAACAAAGGAGAACTTAAATCAATTTAGTTTTATGAAAGATGTAATCACAGTCCAAGTCCTAACTGACAGAATGCACACAGCATGGCAAGCTTACTTCCTACAGAATCTGTAGAATCTAATTAATGCCTTAGAAACAGCAATACCCTTTATCCCAGTGCCTGCATGCAAAACTCTAGAATTTCTTCTGAGGCAGCTTGGCAGCTAATTATGTGTGCATATGTATAGCAGAGGGATGTAGCTCATACTCACTGTGATGTTGACAGAGATCTATCTCATCACATTGCCTATGTTTATTGGTATTTCTGTAGACCAAGCACCACAAGTCCCTAAGCACATGACACCAGATAATTTTACTCCCAACAGTCATCAATCCGACCACAGTAGTTTGAGTCTGACTCCAGACTGGGCTGGATTTGAACAGCTGCTGTAAAGATTCAAGTCTACGTGCAGTTAATAACTCAATAAAACATCAGACCTCTCAAAAACAGCAAACAAATTTTAGCTTCAATTACAAATAAAAGATTCCAGCTATGTCTGCTAACAAAAAAACTAAGCAGGTCTTCGAAAACTAGATTTCTATTACCAGATCGGCAGCCCAACCTTTCCTTTGCTGTTGTATGTCTTGGGAGCATAAACAAATGCTCTTCATATTTATTACCATGTGGTTTTTGTAGCATCTGGCACAAACGGCTTTATTCCTTGCATGAAATGGAAGGCACTGCTATAACACAAACACTAATGCAAACATAGAAAAGGAGAGCCAAGTCTTGCAGAAAGTAATCTCTGGCTGAAGCACAACATGACCTTTAGAAGATCAAAATATCCGACTTAGAGAACAAAAAACCCAAGCCAAACCAAACAAACAAAAAAACCCAAATAAACAAAAAACCCCAACAACAACAACAAAAAAGCAACGTTCAGAAAGTGGCAAAACATAAGACAACAGAACATCCATCTAAAGACAACAAAAGCAGAGCTGCTCTTTTATTACATTTTCTCCCAGAAAGAAGACAAATGGAACAGCCTGAAACCACCCTTTTGACTTTACTCAAGACATTTGTAAAATGCAAAGTTTTCGTCCGATTATGTTAATTCAGAATATCACTGTAGTCCTAATAACTGATTTTATGTTTAAGCCTCTAAGAAAAGGACTACTGAACAGCTGTTTCAGAAGCATATTGTTTAACAGGCCAGCTAATAGAAAGAGACTATCTAATGTCATCTAATCAAAAGGCACTTTTGGAATCAAAAGATTTTATGGAAATATGTACCAGACACCTTCCTTCATGACATCTCCTGGTAAGGTCTAAACCCAAAGGGAAGACGACTATGATCTTCCAATGAGTACACTATTATTAGCCCAAGTGGAATGCTATGAAAACATGCTGAGTGTCTAGTCAAAAATCTTGTATTTATTCCCTCATTCCCTCAGTTTGACCTTTGTGTTTTCTTCTGAGTTTCACTGGGAATTTCTACAGAAATTGAGACAGATTTGGTCTCAGCCAACAACAATGCACTTCAGTTTCTATCTAAATGGTGCCTAAATTGTAAGAACTTCAAATCTAGGCCTATTTCATATGGGTTTATGTTTGAATATCAACACATTTCTCATCTCAGGGCAATAAACAGAGATTGCTTCAAGCTGTCAGTGTCAAGGAGAGACTCAGAATGCCCACAGAGGGCTATCACAGCCACATCTGTTATTGTTTGATGTTAGGGATGAATGCTAAGCATGAATGTCAAGCTTGAATTCGAACCCTTCCTAAATCCAGGGACATTCAGGAAGCTTTTTGATATAAACCAACTCTGTTTTGGACCACTGAACTGCAGTGAAAAGATTGGGGAGGAAAATAAAAAAGGCATTTGAGACGATAAAAATAATCTTTAAAATACATAGTATTTATTTTAGTTCTTTTATACACAGCAATGCCCGCTTGGGTACAACTTTCTGTATTGCACTGAGTAACAGGGGGACACTAAATAACTACCTGGGTACATGAAGTATGTTTTCTACACACATAATTTTATATTCACTCATCAGAAATTATCCACATTGTCCCTCGATTACAGTTTATGCTCCCAGTTACTCCGTAGGAAAGGTCTCCTGACAGTTTTCCTGCTGCCAGAACATTAATCAGAACTCAGCAGTTTCATCATACTGATGAGGTATGAGAAGAGAGAGAGCATTAGATACACCAAGGAATATGACATATACTGAGAAACCAGTAATAATGATCAGCTCTTTGGTGTCTAACGAGAATGGACAAAGTGCATGTGCTCCATCATTGTAACAATCACTATTAACAGGAAAAATGTCATGCAGTGCCATGTTTTGTTCCCTTTGTGATCCTTGTTACAGCAGCAGTTTATCAGAACTCTGGAAACATCAGCCTCTTTCTCCTGCAATGCAGAATACCACTGCTATTTCCACAGTTCAAAAATACCTTACGACTAGACCGAAAATGCTGTTTCCCTCTTAGATAACACAAGCACCTAAGCTTAAAAGACTTGGGTTTAGGACCAGTTTTAGGAGGAAACCTTGGGTGCATTACCGCTGCAGACTTATCCCTCTAAGTGTGGCTATGCTGCGACATTTTCTTCTCTTTAAACAAGGAATTAAAACATCTTTACTGAGGTTACAGAAAAAAAAAAAATGTATAGCACTACAAACGTAAAACTATTGCTGCTATTCCCAGTTTCACAGCAAACCAATTGTCTTACTGCTGTAGTTTCCACTTATGAGATTTCTCAGCCCCAGGGAGAAAGTAGGATTCCTTCTTAAAATACAGACGGATACACACCACTTTAAAAACTCCTTGCGATTATGCATCACATTTGCTAAATTTGCTTATATAACCTCACATTAAGTGTTTTAATGAACCATGCTATAGGCTTACAAAAGTACTCTGCTAGTGACTACCAGCCTGAAGACTGGGGAAAAGAACGTCACACATCCATAAATCCCTAAATCCATGACAAAGCAATCAACAGATGTATCCTAAAACAAACAACTAAAATCCATCACGTTATCTCAGGCTTGCCAGTGTCTGAAGCAGAACAACAGAAAAAGTGATCATCATAATAAAGAGTAAATTTTTGGGGAAGAAAAGAATATGATCAGTCAACTGAAATCATTTCCTGCGACACCTGACACTCCACAAAGGAGTCTGTCCACTGTTGCTGCTGCGTGCAGGGCATGGTGGGAGCTACTGCTCTGGAACTTATCAAGGTCCCAGAAAAAAAAAGTATTTCATATGGCAGTTACTCTGGTGCACATTGGTCAGTCTCATTCATCCCAAAGATGCAGGGGAAAAAAATGACACCTGAATGAGAATAAACGAGGAAAAATAGGGCTACTTTTTAACAATGCTGATTTCACATAATGTTTAGCTACATGCAAAGAAAAAGAACCTTCATATTCAGATAATACTCTTCACTTCAGCCATTACAGAAAAGCCTAGAAGCTGACTTGTTCCATGCTAGCTGATCCAATGAGCTCAGTACTGTATCACTGAATATATTGTGTCGTGTTTTCCAAGCTGTGAGTGAGTGCATTCAGTGCTGACAAATACGTGACACAGACACAGGACCAAGCCTAATCTTCCTCCTTAGAATGCTCTGGCACAACTGAATGTGTGGAGATAGCCCGTACCCCTTCAAGCTTCTGATTACTCATGTCTTTGGATTACTGTTACTTGCACACATATAAGTAATTTTCACTTTTTTTACAGAATATTTGAATATTGAAACATACCAAAAGAAAACTGCACAGACACTCAGGTGTCTGGAATTACTTACAATGCTCACTGGGTTTTACATTTTACTTAGATTATCTCAGTCTGAGCGGAATGTCTTCTATAATTGCTCTTTCAGGTAACATTGCTTTTGTTTATTTACCAAAATCTGTAAATACAGTAAAACATAACTGTCATGTGTATTAAGGTGTGCACAATGGAATATAAATTTAAAATAGACAATTATATTATTTTTTCAGAGTAGTAAACCCCAGAATTTAATCTGGTAAACACCAGAACTAGGGAGTAAAGAATAAATTTCCACCATTACTACCACAGTGGTACCAGCCCAGACCACGCACTGTCACCCCCCATGACCTCCTAACTAGAACATTAAAACTTGCTCCAAAAAAGATTAGTTGAAGAGGTTTTTTAGGTTTGACTTGTTTTGTTTTCTTTTAAACACTCCAGCTCCTGGTTCACTGCCTGCTATGCTACTGCTAGTACTGAGTGCTGAACCAACCAAGTCTGGTTATTCAAAAGTTGTCCCCACAGGGTGTTTTGTCTGTGTATTTGCTTGTATTTTTCAAGACAGTTCAAGTTCATCTGGAACATCTTTGAGATTAATGTCACCTTGCCTGTGGTTAGATTTCTTGCTGAATTTGCTCTCTTCCAATCATCTGTTCAGGACTTGCAAAAAAAAAAAAAAAAGCCAAAACCCCCAAATACAATCAAAAGAAAGGACTGAGCTTGGTACAATATTTTCTTACACTTGCAGTTTTAGGAATTTTAGGTATAACTTAATTAGAGTGCTCCACTACAGTCCGAAAATAAGTAGAAATCTTTTCCTTCCTCCTAGCTAAGTTCCAGTTTCATTTCTGATGCTCACAAATCACTCTTACGTTCGCTTAATGGAGTTTAAAAACAAATATTTGCTGATAATTGGAGGAGGGTCACTTATATTGTTCAGTAGCATTTGGCACGAGAAAACTGAAATCTGAAATGTGTTGGCTGAGCAAGAAGCAAGTTCAATCCAAGTTCAATCAACTCTCCTCCTTAGTAAGGATTTATCAAATTAATTAAAAAATTAGGATGCATAACCTAATCAAAATTTAATTTAAATTTCCTCAAAGGTAAAGTAATAATATTAACAGTGGTTTATTGATGAAATAAACTGTGTGCTAATCTAGGAAAATTCTTAATTGTCTTTAGTGCTAAAATAAGTACCTCAATCAGGAATCAATCTTGTAGACAGATTTCTTGAAATACAACTGCAATTACAATTATACAATAAAACTGAATGTATTTTAACAGCTCTACCAAAATATTTGATCATAAAAGCCATGGTAGACCTCATAGGCACACCTCAGCTGTCACGCTCCTGAGCCCAAGAAGCCTATTCTGCTGTTACACTGCACCTCTTGCACTCAACACAGCTCACTCCCTGCTAGTTTGTGTGCTCTGTACAGCACTGTGGTGTGTCATGGATCCCTTCCTTAGGGAAACAAGGGCAATTTAGTAAAAAAAAAAAAAAGAATAGCACCAAGGCCGCACAGCATCTGCCAGTACTGGTGTGTGCCCTGCGTGAACTAACACCTGGATGACAACCAATGTCCACATAATAGAATATTCAACAGTTTACAGCACAAGAACACAAATTTATACTACAAAAGCGCCCATCACACACCACTGAATGAAATTACCTGTATCTGAAAGAACCTCTTTTTGTGCTGCCTTCAGAAAATAAGACTTTTTCACATTTATTTCAGAATAGAAGAGATTTGAGCATGGCTATACAAAGTTCATAGTTTCTTTATACATAATCATTCTCCAGTAACCAGAAAATTTAGGCTTATCTAATTCTATAGCATCATAAAAACAAGGACCCCCATGTACATGCATGTACATATGCCAGCATCATATATATCTATCTGCTTCACACAATCCCTTATTTTAATTATAAAGAATGATACTTACTTTAATGATAAAGAAACATTTTCCCCAAACCAAATACCAGAAAATGCCTGGCTATAGAGCAATTACATCCTCCACTGTATTTTGGAAAATGTAAGTAAGTTATACATTATCTGGTGAAATATCACACACCCAGTCACAGTTTGTCAATAAACTTTTTCAAGTATTTTGGAGATAAAACAGAAAATTCACCCTTAGGAAAGTCTTCGTCCACTGGGATCATATTCATATGACATATTGTATGATGCCCACTTAATAATTCCCAAGAACCCCCCATAAAATCAGCATATAATGAAACTGAACATATTTTTATAGCCCACCTAGACCCTTTGAAAAGAGAAATTTACATCAGATCTTGAGAATTAAGTTCTAATGTCAAAGCACTTTAAAGGAATTAACTAACTTCAAGACATAGGAAAACAGGTATGCTGTTGTTTCATAGAAAGAGAAACAGACCCTAAAGCCACACAGTTATATTGAGGGATATATTTAGTGCTAGCTGGAAGCATCCTAACTGCTATTTTCCTGTATCAATATAGCTGGCACTCAATTCTTTATTGTTTTTCCAGAGTTTTCCTCAACAATGACTCCTTTATACAACATAAACTACAGCTATTTTTAGTGATTGTCAGATTAGAAGACTACAAATCTCTGTAGTTACTGCACCTTCCTCTTCTTGCATATAATCTCTCAATTAAAACAAATCTGTCCCCAAAGAACCTTGAAGAAGATTCTGAATTAACAAACTATTTAAGTGGACCAGAAGCAAGCCAATGCCTTATGAATACAGAGCCTGCAATTAGCCAAAATGCTCCATTTTGCTGTTCGCAATGAGGCTGAGGCTCAATAAAAATTAAACACTGATGCAGGCAAGGCATTCCCATGGGGCTCACATATATTAATACATTACCACTCAACAGTTGCTTTATGTCCAAGAAACTGGGACACAGCTTGAACCTGGCTGGCTGCCTATTTTATAAAATGGAGAGCTATTGATGATAAGTATTTTCTCTTATTTTAATATCCCAAGTGTCATAAGCAGGCCCAGTAAATATATCCTAACAGTTACAAGCTCATAATGGTGTCAAACAGATACAACTCAGGTCCTTCCTGACTGATCAGAGAACCACAGCTCATAGATTCTGCATGGAGCCACAGCTGTGCCTTTAGATCACCCCAGTCCCTTCACTGGGTTTCATAAAACCTCTAAGTACCTGAAAACCAATCTGGTTCTTAGCTTGATTAGGGTACAGTCAGCAGTACACACTTCAGTGATGGCCTTTTTAAGCAAAACTGCAGAATAATCTAGGTAGCTCCATTACTACTCTGAATATACAGAATAAAATAGTTTCGAACTATGATTATTTTTACTTCAATGGGACAGAGTCAGGACAATAAAGACTGTTTATGAAAATGTTCTTTGAAGCCACAGATGAGTCACCTACAAATTATCAGCTCCTTCAAATCCCTCAGAAACTGAGGCATTCAGCATTTCACTTGTGTCAAGTTAAAATACATACTATATCAACTTTTCTATTCCATCAACTAGAAACCTTAAACATTAAACACGTAAATAATAAAAATGTCCAGCTTATCAAACAGTAAGCCACTATTCAAAAAAAAAGGGTATTTTTAAAACTCTGTACTACAAGAGTATCAGCAGTTTTATAGGACTATTAAAGAACCTCAAGCTGCAACTGCAAAGCCTTCAAAAAGCTTGTTCCAGAGTGAATGGGCTGATGTTCTGAAGTTCAGTTCTTATCCAGACACCCTCTATTATGTCACCCTTTTATAATTTGCCTTACTCTGTCCTTACAAAGTCATCATGACTTTCACTTCTCAGTAGAATCCAACCTTTCATCAACTGAGGGTGAGAATCAAAGAGAAAATAAATGCACGTCACCACTGGACGGACTTAATTCTCACAAAGTTCACAAACCCCAGGCTAGTTTATGCTCACCTTTCGCAGGAGGAAACAAATCCGCTCAATATTTCTCAGCCGCTCTCTCTGTCACGAAAAGAGAGGGGGGGGGAAAAGGTAGGAAATTAGCTGGTGTTACAAATTAAGGCAATATATTACAATTACAAGGGGACAGTGTTTTAATTAATGGCCACAATGAAGCAATATATGTTGTTAATCTGAAATGATAGCATTCACTTCTTGCCTACTGCTTGCAAGTCCAATGATTGACCCATTTCAAAGTCCCAAGAAGTTGGTTTTTCATCTATTACTGGGTGTCACAATATCAGCTCAGGATTCCAGTTTGTTAGCCTTGAGCCAGAGGCTGAAACTGTTTTTTAAGTCAGCATTTGTGAGTCCACCCAGTTGTGCCAATCTATACCACAGAGACTTGGTCTTGTGTTTTCAGGTACCCAACATGTGCCTTCAAGACAATTCTGAATGGGAAAAACAGTTGTATGGCAGCTCTTCCTCCATTATCAAGACGATGACTCAACATGTGATATTAGAATTTAACCCATTAGCAAAAAATATCTGAAATGCCACTGTAAACAACAGACGCATTCATAAATACTGAAAACCACTGCAATTAAGCACTATGACTCAAAGATGCTTTAAGTTCAACTTACAGAAAGAAGAAAAATCAAAGGCAGGTTTTCTTTTAAATGGCTCATGATGAGAAACTCTCCATCACAACCAACTTACACTGCATAACCCCATCAGTGGAGTTACTGTGGAACATTCTAGTATTGGTTGCACTGCAGAAGGCAGAGTGGTTTTGTTGCCCTCAGAGGGCTACCTGATAATTTTTTCACTTAGACATGGGAAAAAATATTCCAAACAATGAACTATTTTGTACTATACCAATATGAGAAGCCAACTTTCCCTAGGATTTTCACCTTTTAAATGTTTTAAATTTGCCATAAGTTTGAGTTTTATTTCTATTCTCCAAATAAATGTCTCTTTTGCTTTCCTGTCCCCAAGTTTAGGCCATTTTTTTAAAAAGTGTCATTTTGGAAAGACAATGAGGCCGTGGCAGCTTGATATGCACCAGAAAAATACTGTGCCTCTTTTTGGTGTCTCTGAGCTAAAAGGGATTCAGAAATTTTAGACTCACAGTTGCAAACATGAGAATGGATGTGTGGACGTGGCTGTGAAGCTGCAGAAAGCTCGCTTGCCTTCAGAAGGAGGTGAGCAGCGAGGGAAAGAGACACCTCTCCATTCCCTTTAAATAGATTCCTAACTACAGCTGGCCTGGAGAAGTAGGAAGTCTGTCTCTGAACTGTAAGTAACAGCGGGCCAACCAGGAAATTTGAGTTAAATTCTCAGTACTGCCATTGTTTCTGCCTCTGATTTCTCTTTAATTCAGCCTTATCTTGTCAAAAAGTCTCCACCTTCTGTCATGAAAACATTGTGGAAGATACACGGGTAAACATCAGACACTGTTACTGTGCAATAAGGAACACTGCCCCACTAAATAAATGGAATATGGGCACAAGCAACTGTGCATAGGGAAAAAGGAAAATACACTTGAACAAAGATGTAACAAGTACCTGCTACATATAAATACACATTTCTTGTGTGTAGTTCCCAAGATGGGAAGTAAAAACAGATAAAATTAATTCAAAATCAGATTACTTCCAGTAAATTCCAAAGCAGATTATATCCACTGAAGTCCTCTACAGGATTTCTTCATGTAACTTCTTCCTTCCATTCTCATTCTTTGATTATGTGTTAGTGAACAGTAAAAAAAGCCTTCTAAAATTGATGTAGTTTATGCTTAAAATCCTCAGTGGTCTAAGCAGTACCACAAATCCTCTGCTGAGTTATGAAACAAGGTTAAATAGCAAAGTACTAGCTATTGAATCTGATTATCATTTGCAGGCAATTCAATAGCCTGATACTCTGTGGAGATCAAATATAGCACCTGTCAAAATCATTGTAATTCCCAGTGAGATGACGGGGAGCCAAGTTCTGCTCTCAGTTCTGCTAGTACAAACTGACACATATTTAGCTGTAGTCAGCTAAATCACCCTAGATTACAGCTTTGCATAAGAGAGGAATTTTGAAATGCTTAAATCTGGGCTGCATTTTTGGTTCATTAGTTAGAACTGAGTTTACAGTCTCTGGGTGATATTTAAACTTTTCCACAGCAGAAGCAGCAGAATCTGATATTTACAGGAGCATTTAGAGCCCTGCCGTGGGACAGAGAGGTCCAGGAATGTGCCTCTTATCAAATCCACTCAAACTGTTTGCTCATTGATAGAGACAGGATGGGAAAAGGTGGTCATCCCATGCTTGAACACAGAGGAGGCAAACTATTTCAGAAAGGAAAGTTTGTGCCACAGCATGAAAAGGTAAAAAAGAAATCATTAGCATCAGATTATACGTCCTTCGGGTTTTGAATTTCCAAATTGTTTTCCTGTCTCTTTCAGCAAAAAGGAAAGCTGTTAGTGATGCCTTAGGATTTTATATATTTGTAGATCTTATATAGTTGTATAATTACTCACATTTGAGGTAGCAGCTAACAGTTTTTAACTTTGTGCCACATTGCTGAATTTCTGTCTCAAGGGTGAGATAGCAGCCAGAACACCATGTACCAGGACTATAATAACAGGACATACTGGAGTCAAAATAAGATTGAAGACCCAGGACCCCTGGAGAGTTTCCAACAGGGCAGTTCTGGGGGTGGCACCAGAGTAGTACCAGGGGTAAGGGGTTCTTGGGTTGGCTGTAACCACTATTATGGTAATTAAGTAGTGTTATAAATTTGTAAGACCCCTATACTGGGTGCACATCTCTCTATACACTTTGCACACTGAAAGCTTTCAGTAAAGAACTGCTCTCTACTTTACCCAGACTAATACTGTCTCGAAACATTTTTCCTCAATTTTAGGCAACATTAGCATAAAAAGTCACCATCTGGCTTTTAAGACTGGCCCAATAAATCGATTCTCCAAACCACAGCTGACTTCACAAGGAACTCCATATTAATTTCGCTCATACTGCACTGAGAGCTCAGTGCATCCCCCGCTCCTGAGCAGCCACAGCTCAGCAAACCCCTGGTTGCACTCACTGCGTGGGCTGGGTTGCACTGATCAATCGGGTTCTTGAAGTCTGTCCGAAGTTCATCAAAGGCGATTATCTGAAAAACAAGTTTTTTTCAAATATTGTAATGAATGCTCGTTCAAACACTTATTTTCCCGTAGGGACTGGGTAGGTGCATTGCCTCCCTTCCTTGCTTTCCAGAGGAAATATGGGAAAAGAGCTTCCCCAGCACACTCCCTTCAGAACTGAGGAGTTAGAACAAAGCATGGGATAGTCCAACAGATGAAACCTAGAACTCATTAATCTGTCACTCTGTAGAATCGTATCTGCAGCCTTTCCAGTGTTGTTGCTTTCCATATTTCTTCCCTCACATCAGCTAGAATTCTTTTCTCAAATTTCCACATGGCATAAAACCATTTCACAAACACATACATCTCCAAATTTGAAGGAAAAAGTTATTTAGCTTCCTCAAACACAGAGGTGGAGCAGCTATGCTGCTCCAGGTTTAATACATAAACAGCCCATTTTTATTAGTTGCTAAACCTACTTCAGACATTAATTCTGAATTAGTGCCAGTTTTACTGTTATTAAGCTGCTATTCATTAACAAACAACTCCTCAAAAGGTAAACCATTCTAGAGCAAACATGTCCTTCCTAAATTCTGGCAGATTTTAGAACGTCACTTCAGACCTCATTAATGGAGAGATATTTTTGTTCAGGTTCTTCAGTTCCCTCCATTAGCAAATGGATTGAGACACTTATAATTACTTGTGCTTTTAAAGCAGAGCAGATAAAAGTGGCTATAAAAATAATATTGTTTGAAAGTGTTTTCTTGGAAAGAACACAGCTGTAATAATCCTCATCATATTTCATTCCAAGATCTCAAAGCATGTTCTTAACTTTACATGTGCACCTTAAAATGATCCCTTTTAGGATAATTTACAACCCAAAGTCTCTGTTCTCAATAAAAAGATCATGGAAGGGCAAGGTGGCAGCCAGGTAATTAATATATGAGCACCACAGCCACTCTATGACATGCTATAGCAGCCTGCTGTCCAGTTGTTCAAAAAAGAACCAACACAAGGTGTCAACACAGACCTGCTGCACAGGTAAAACACATTCATTTTACAGCTATGGAATGCAGGAGCAGAAATCCTGAAAATGGCCTATCCATGAATTATATTATAATCTGGCTAGAGGCTTGAGAATAAAACCTAGAGCTACAATTCACCAATTTAAGCATTACTCCATATCCCACTCTAATGCTGCATTCATCACACTGAAGCACATTTAAAAATCAAAAGTGTGGCATTTCACAAGAGCACTCTATAGAATTCAATTTATTCAACTATGACAAGTCAAAGTGGCAGAATAAACCACAAAGGGAACTATAAAATGTGATTATAAGTGAAGCATTTCTCCCCACGGATGCAGGATCTCTACAAGTTAGGAATTAGATCTGCAGTGGTAAAAGAGCAAATAACAGAAAGTGGGAGAGGCTTGGAGTACATTTGTGAAGGATAAGGTTCACAACACCTCTATATTTAACAGTTCTTGAACAGGTCTTCATATTCTCAAGTTGGACCAGCTGCTAAAAGGGTTAGAACTGTGTAAGTCAGACACACATGTAATTGGGTACGACTTTGTAACTGGGTATCAACTTCAGCACTGACAGTAAGGGGAAGGATGGCCCTGTAGCAGGTAAGAGAGACATCTCTGTTCATTGCTGTGCCACTGATTTACTTCAGGAGTCCCTTAAGTTCTCTTTGCCTCACTGCACTGGTCCTTCCAGATGTAACTTTAAGAAAGAAAACTGTTGTGAGCTTCGAGTGGCAGCTGGTTTTATTAATGTGCAGTGGTTACAGCTTTTTTTTCCATTGTAAATGTAGAGATGAGTCTTCTTTTTGGTACACAGTAAAAGCAGGCAGGAGTTTGAGAATGTCACAAAATGTCAGCCAGTACAAGATCCAGCTCGTGCTGTGAGGACAGGCTGGTCTGAGACAACAACATGGGGAACCTGAACACTGGAATCGTAAGATAGACCCTTTAGGAAGTTCAGAAAAGCCTAATTTGGCTGCTCTGAAAGACAAAGCTGTTAAGGCAGGGCTCTGTTGAGCTTGCCTTAACTAATGCTGGTAATTCTTGAAGAAATCCTAAAGGATTGTTTGGAAAAGAGGTTAGCCTCAAATATGCTACACTTTCAGAGTTCTTAATTTTTTTCTTTCTCACTTTATTTATTTGTTTATTTTACAAGATTCCCAGCTCTCTAGACAAAATCCTACTCTTTATTTGCTGACACACAATTTATGTTATGCTTGCATTATACCTAAGTGCCTTGACACAGACCTGATAGGGATCAAACACATTGTTTTCATGAAACCATTAAGTGTAAATACAATAATCTCATAACCTTTTGAGATGTCTGCAAATATTGACAATGTTAAGAGACATTTCTGCTATACCCGAAGGAGACACAGGTCTGGTATCAAGCACACATGATCTGAGGAAAGTTTCTTCAATAAAAGTTTTGGTGTCTCTCTGGAAAGAGGCTGACAAAAATAAATCCTCCTCAATTCTCATGATTTTATTTTTAAGAAGTTCTGTAATAGTTTTTTTAATCTACAGAAATAGAAATTTAGTGATTACATTATTTTAATTTACAAACAAATACATTCCTACTTCTTATTTCTTCTTTTTCAGTCAGAGTGAAAAGCTTGAAAGTGTAACATAGTGGTGTTGGATCAAGGGTTGGACTTGATGATCTCAGAGGTCTCTTCCAACCCAGTAGATTCTATGATTCTATGATTAGGCAGGCTCACAGAGGGAATAGAAACACTACATTTGGGGGGGCTTGGTTTTCTGGTTGGTTGGTTGCTTTGCTTTCTGGTTTTGCATTGTTTTGTTTTATTTTAAATCTGACAGTGCTAGGTGTCCTAATGCTAAAACCACAACTGAGAAACAATGGGAACAAAGCTGTAGCTTCTGAAGCTTGGTGGTTGCTCACAACACGCAGTGTAACTGTGCAACAAATTATACTATATTACTGAAAATATGTCTGAGCTGTGGAGTTTGCATAATTAATTAGGAAACGTCTTCCTCTTTCAATTATAACTCACCTTCTGCAGCAGTTCAATGCCTGTTCACATTTCGGCTGGATCCAGTACAGCTGCTGCTTCCCATGCATCAGCCAACCAGGGCTGCTGAATGCTCTGGGACAGCACCTGGATATGCTCAAGGTCTGTTTCACTTCAGAAACTGCCACACTTGCCAGCATCTCGGCAGAGTAGTTCATTTCGAGGCAAACAATGTCACAGATCCCAGTCAGGGCACTTCATCATATGAACTGCCACCATTTCACCTCTGTAAATGAACATATTTTATAAAGCATTTGGTATCTTTTAGTTATCCCATCTAATTTGATCCAGGGCGGCAATTAAGCCTACAAAACCTGCATACACATGGGCATCTCCTAAAAAGTAACTTCATCTCCTAAAAAGCCACACTATAAGCAGACTGTTTGAAAGAAAAATGACCAGCCTCTAGTCACAAAGCTGAACAGATAGCTAAGCAGTCAGCATTTTGGAAACATGTGCCAGGGACTGACCTTACACAGAAGAGAAATTTATTTCTATTAGTAAATATTAATGTCTTACAGGGCTTCATAGACAGGGCTTAATGTATTTATTTAGAAACTTGAAGAAAAAAAGACAAACACCAAGTTATCTGTTTACTTGCAAAGCTATATCAGGAAAAAAAAAATGCATCATGTTTAGTGATAATTTTTACAATTACTGCAGAAACAGGCCAGGGATTGAATAGCCAATGAATATTGCACTACCTTCTGTGTTGAGGGATTTTCCCTGGGCATCCATACTGCAAATCATTGCAGGAAGTTTGTTCTGCCACTGCCCTAGCTATGCTTTTCGCTGTTGACAGAAGTGTACTTGTGGGTGTTTTCCACCTAATGAAACTAAAGGTCTGTAAAAATACTGATTGCAGTCTCTAGTGATTCACACCATCTGCAAACCTCAGAACTCCAAGTCTAAGTCAGCAAGGAGTTTGCCCCAGTTTAAACACATACTGAATCAACGAGATTGTGATGACAATATGTTTCAACTGCAATGATATTTATAAAATTTGTTTTAATTACTCGTACTCTCTGTGCTTATCTCTCCAAACCACAACAGCTTTGAATAATGAAGTACTCGCATAAGATTGAACCCGAATTTTGTTTACTTCCTATGCTTATGTACCTACCAAAATGAAATTTTCACTTAATGCTAGAAATGAGCTATGATATCTCATTTTTAGTGAAGATACCTTTTTTTCAATCACCAAGCTCTTACAGAAACATATTTTAATTGAGAATGTGATGGTTTAGGGTGGCAATAAAGTTGGTGTGGGTGTGAATCCAGTGACAGCAAAGAAGTTGGTTATTATTGCTTATAGGCATCTCAGCAAAATTAAGATAAAACAGAACTCGATGACAACCACTAACCACAGAACAGAACAGTAACACTTAACATATGCTTCCTTGCCACCACCCTGTCAATGCACCATAATCCCATCTTGATGGAACTGTCTTTAATGGTTCATTTAAACAATTTGCCTCCCCCTCCACGCTCAGAACCAGCTTTCACAGTGCCCATACGGGCAGTTCGTAGGCTGTCTGCAAGCCAGCACGTGGACAGAAGGTGGACAGGTTTAGGAGCAGGCTGTGCCCCTAAACTTCATGCCAGCCTATCAACTGCTGCGCAGACATATTTACTGTGTTTGGGAAATCATGTCTGAGCCACCAGCTGAACCACGCTGATGAAAGCTGGGAGAGTTACTTTGCTGGGTTCTGTTGAGCAGATGCAGCAATGGACAAAATGTGTGAGAGGGTCAGTCAGGCAAGAATGAAAAAGGACTTGAAAGGAAAGTCAAGTCACTGCCTTGACACAATGGAGGAAGGGGAGCTCACAGAGAGATGCAGAGAATGGAGACATCAACAAAGTGACAGACTGAGAGACTAATTTTTGCTACCGAATTCTTATCATGATATAAATTGAATCTGAACAGAAAACTTAGCTATGTGGTTGGTGAATATTTATTCAAGTTGGCTGTTTCACTTTCCTCTTTCTCCTCTGGTTAAACTGATCTGGTTCATGTTACCAAGCATGGAAGATTATTCAAAATTGTGTGAATGAATGGACAACCTGCCTCAAAAGCCAGAAAATTTTATCCCTTTTGTCACATTTTATTCCTTATCTATATCCTCTTGTTAAACATCTCCTACAGAAAAAGGAAAAAAGTGTCAAATCTTGACTTTCATCATACCTCGCCATGTAACACAGTAACTTCCCAGACCAGTGTAGCTGAAATGCTGGGGTTTGAGAACTTTAACACTACAGCAAATAAAGAGCAGAGAAGAAAATGAGATTAATGGTATTTCTTTATTTTCTTATCTCTTCCCAGTGTATTAATGTTCTGAATATTACACTTACTAATTCACCATATAGTAATACAAATAAACACTAATAACTAACAATGTTTGCAGTTATAAATCTCCCTTCAAGGCAATAAGGGTCTTAACAAATGCAAGGAAGATATAATTTCCATTTTTTTATACAAAGGAAAAAAAATGAAGCTCAAAGAAATTAAGTTATTTACAGAATCAGTGGCAGAAGAACCAAAGCCTCTGGATTATTGCACTATATTAAAAGTAAGGAGAAACAAAGAATACTGTCAGTATTCTGTCTGATTATTGTACTGCTGTTCATCTCCAGAGCAGAGCACTGATTTAAGCAGAGCCTTTTTGGATTAAGATTGCAAACGGTTTTAAGTCACTCAAGGGTAGAAAATCTTTTTGTTTGTCAGATTTCACACTAACAATTCTACAGCATTTTCTTGCTCCACTTAGCTTGTATTTCACGTGCTGCCACCATCAAACAACCCTCCACTCAGAAAACCAAACACATCGCTAACGCAAACAAAGTTCCTTGGCTCCAGCCAGGGTAGCACAAACAGACACCTGAGCACTCAGTCTTCATCTTTCTACTGAAGTTCTTTTGACTGTAAAAGGATATTACATTTAGGCCAACATGATTTAAACTTTTTAGGCTGTAACTGGAAGCTTAAGCTAAGTTAAGTCATGAAAATCTTACTGTAATTTCTTAAGCATTTAAGCCAGATCTAAAGACTTTTCCAATACAAACTCCAATATGCAAATTTAAAACTGCATAATCTCCATTCTGCAAACACGATTCAGAAGGATTTCCTATCTACCTATAGAAATGGGGAGATATGATTATACTACTCTAATTAAAAAATAGATGAAAATCCATAGAGGAAGGCTCTCTTGCTGAGAGCATATGTGCACAGACTTCCCAGTCTGCATTGGTATAGCTACACTACTGTATTTCCCTGCATGAATAAAAACTCTGTGCGTGAAAATTAAACAAAACAAACAACCTCCCCCAATCCTATACAGATGGACAAAGGAGTATTACTGCGTCAGCTACACCACATCAGATTTCCAAGCCTGCAGAGAGGTACAAGAGAAACCACAAAGAACAGCTATTTGGCAGTCACCTGAAACAGCCCACCTATTAGTACAAGAATGAAAAATTCCATCCACATCACGAAAGACACAGAAATGGATCTTCAGGAATACAACCATATTGTGCAGAGCTTTGAGGGCTTTGAATGGACAGTTGCTATTTCCATGAGTTACCAGTTATTATTTCAACACTGCAGACCACAGTTTGCAAAAGAAAGCTGTTTTCCGAATGTAAAGAATTTGCATTATTTATTTTGACAAAACCACTAAAAAAACCTCAGCAGCTGCAAAATTCTGTTGTGCACACAGCATTTCCAGAAGGATGATTTGACAAGCATTTATTGACAGATTTCTACAACTGCTATGAAACGGGCTTTTAAAAATAATTTCACCCCCCTGCAAGGTGAAACAGTTTTACTGACTAACAACAGGATTCTGGTTACAGATTTCACTTGCTCACCACAGACGCCGAAATATGTTCTCCAGTCATCCTGAAACTGAGATATCAACCCTCTCCTTCAATAGAGAGATGTCAACCCTCTCTTTCAGGAGAGAGACAAATGTCCCACTGATTCCCCAAATAGAGAGTTCAAAGATTACCTGTGCTTGTATCACAACTTTATACCCACTCACTGCCTTCCAGTCTAGACCAGCTGAAATCCAGCCAGACAAAAATCATCTGTAGACATAAAAACTGCATTTTGCTACGAGAAGGAAGACAAGCAGCAAGCTGTGCAGGAGGGATGATGCTAATATAGCTATACAGAGCCTGTTTCTAAATAGGCTAATAGTTTTGCTCCCTGCAGCTAGAACACATTTCAAAACAGCCCTTAAGTGGAGGAGGAATTTTTAAGGTAAGTCCAGAATGCCATACTTCCTCCCCTCCCCAAAGGATTTCATAATTTTGTTGTCATGATTCTTTTTTTCTTTTTTAAACCTTACATTACTGCACTCAGTACAGGGGAACAGCTCAGAAAGCAGTGGCATTCTGTGAATCAAACATACCCCACAACTCACCCCTCCATGGGACACAAGCAGTTGCTACCAATATTAAGAAAAAATATTTTCAATTATCACCAAAACTGGTCAACACATCACATTGTTCTGTACAGGAAAAAGCTTGCACGTACATAGAGATGCATTACTTAAGTTTAATTACATTCAGTATGGTAGAAACAATACTTCTATCTCAGCTGACTTAAAAAGTCACGTTTTCTCTCTCTCACAAGACAACCCGAACCATCAGGTTACTAATTTTTTTGAGACATGGGTAACAGTGTCAGTTCCACTCCTGGTTCATATTACCACACATAAGTAAACATTTCCCTGATGGGATTCCAGAAGCAAGAGAGGAGCTTTATTTTTCTGTATAAAAACTTCATGCAATGTGAGGCCATTCCTCTTGGGAGGATCTCTGTGTCTGGAGGCTCTATGGGTCAGTGATGCAGCTGATGGCAGGGTCTGAATCAAAGGCAGCAGGTATGAAGTTGGCACTCCCAAGCACTTGTATGCATGCCCTTCCCCTTCTACCAATAAAATCTTAACAGAGGATTTGACAGTGTTTCTCTCCAGTCCCAAAGGCACAAAATCTGTGTGCCTTTGTAGGCTGGGGAAAATACAGGTTGAATCTCTGTTGCAGCAGGGAACTGTGTAGAAATCTCCCACACTGCCTGTACTTTTGACACAAGCTTACCGCCAATATTCTCTTCCTGCATATGGCCTTCTCCTCCTACATGCAATGGAGTATTTTATGTGGATTCTTCATCAAACAAACAGGTTTTTCTATGTAGATAATAAGACCAAAACTTTTGACACATTTCAGTATCTAACCACTTTGGATTTCTTCAGTTCAGCACCAAACCCCCAAGATCAGTTACTTACAGGGCACCAGTGACAACAAATTGACATGTCATTATCAGGAATGCTGTCACTTAGGTACTACCTTGATTTGACAGTCAGGACTTGAAAAGCAAGCAATCTGCTACAGCCAGGCTTCCTGGTCACAGCCCCACATTCAGCAAGCTAAGAAAGGGCATGACAGAATCACAGGATGGGTCAGGTTGGAAGGGACCACAGTGGGTCATCTGGTCCAACCCCCTTGCTCAAGCAGGGTCATCCCAGAGCACATGGCACAGGTTGTGTCCAGACAGTTCTTTAATATCTCCAGTGAGGGAGATCCCACAACTTCTCTGGTCAATCTGTTCCAGTGCTCAGTCACCTGCACAGTAAAGTTCAGATAGAATGTCCTGTGCATCAGTTTCTGCCTTTTGCCTCTTGTCCTATTGCTTGGCACCACCAAGAAGAGCCCAGGTCCACCTTTGTGGCATGCCCCTTTTAGAGACCTATAGAAAGTGATAAGATCCCCTCTCAGTCATCTCTTTTTGAGGCTGAATAGGTCCAGTTCCTCCAGCCTTTCCTGATAAGAAAGATGCTCCAGTCCTTTGATCAAAGCAAAGGTTAAGCAAAGGTCATCCTAGCAAAGGTCATACAGACTCTTGCACCAGCTATTTCTTCCAGAAAGGATGCAAACAAAGACCACATCGTCCAGATAAACTGAACAAGCATTTCCAGGTAATGAACAAGTGAGGTAAAAACTTCACCCCTGGTCTTGATCTCTTCAGTGGGTCAAAAGGAAATGATGGGAGTTGGATCAGAGCTTTACAGCCAAGGTGCAGAGCTCCGATTTGTGGCTCTGATTCAGGGAATATCAAGTGCAAATGAACAGGTTTGCAGGTCTCTCAACCAAGCAGGGGGAGATGAAAGCAGCACTATTTCCTATCCATGTGCAGGAGAGGCTTGGAAACTCTGCTTTCAGCCCAAGAGAGAGCACTGCTTTGCCCTTGCTTCTCTTTATCCTAAATTCCCTATCAATTAAGAAAACACCATAAGAAATGAAACAACTAAGACATATTTCTCACTACCTCTGTGTCACAGATGCATCATTACAGATTTGTACATTTTCTACTTGTATAGGCCAAGTTCTTCACTATTCAGCATTTTCCACACCAAATCAGGGACAGGCCAGACGTGAGTTGGTGGAACACAGCACAAGAGGCAGAAGGTAGGAGGAAGGGTGGTAGTCTGATCATGTTGGACCAATAGCAGGTTAATCCTTGCTGGAAGCAATATATAATTGGTTACCTATAGACATGAGAGGATTTATTCTTCTGTTCTTGTTTTTTCCTCAAAATTAAAAGACATTTCTAATTTATCCCATCTTCAATCAATGCGCTCCCATACAATGTTTCTACTTGTCTTTTTATTCTCATCAAAATTACAGTATGGGGGATATGCAAGGAGAAAGACACATGTGTTAAAGCCACCAAGCTCCATCTTCATAAATTATTTTCAAAACAAACTGAAGCACTTTTTCTATTGCTTAACAGCACAAAGCTGATTATCACAAAGCTTGGAATAAACAGGATGTTCCTGCTGAATAAATTCAGGAAAAGGGTAGTAAACAGATGGGGAAAATGTACCAGAATTGGTACAACTAGAAAAAAATATTTCCTCCAAAGGAGGTAAGAGAATGAGACCAAAAGAGAAGATCTTTTTCAGTATCAGTAAGATAAAAATCACGGGTGAGAGCCTGGCCAGCTGGCTAGTGCTCTCTGTAAGCAAGTATCCAATCTTATCACCACACCACAATTTGTTCTTTCTTTGAGCTTTCAAAGATTCCTACATATTGCTCTAAGTTATCATTTTGACGTTTTTAATTTGTTACACTGATAAATGCTTGGAAGAAGCATTACATTCCTTTTCTACACACACTCCTTACATTTCCCCACAGGTTTCACATTGCTGCTGCTTCTTTTTCCCCCCTCTCTTATGTTCCCCGTTCCTACCAGCAGTGATTTATGCACATTCACCAAAATCCAGGAAACACATGCAGGAATCTAGGTTCTGTCACTAAAAAATCTGTTCAAGCATGCCACATATTATACCATGCCCACACAGAAGACTCATTACTCAGGCTGTCCAAAAATGTCCATCACATGCATTAACCATACCTCCTGAATTCAAGCAGCCTTTCCTCCTCAAGTAATTGTCTCCCAAATGAGAGTGCCGTGTTCGCAATATTTTCTCTTGTTAGTCCCCTGCTCGTACGTAGATTTTCTTCCTCTCATTTCCTCTTTCCTTCACATCTTTCTCCCTGAAGTCCTCCTTCCCACAGTCCCATTTTCCTGCTTCCCACACCATTTTTATTCCCCATTACCCACTCAACAGTGAAGTCCTACCAATGCTGTCTCAGAAAGAAGCCCAGAGCAGGCAGAACTTCTGCTGGATCTGTGCTTCCTGCCTCCCAATGACATAGCAGGAGCCCAGCAGGACCAGCAAGAGGCAGGACAATGGAACAGGGACTCCTCTAATGCAGGTGGCATCAGGCAGGGGTGACCAGATACTAGAGCTTCCCAAGTTTTCTTTCCCTCAAAAGAGGCCAGGCAGAACTTGGAGGAAATAACTCCAAGGCCAAGACACACACACACACATATATGAAATGGCCTGCAGCCACACAGTTTTGTTTGCAAAGCTAAGGCAAGGTGAAGCAATACAGCTGCAGTGTAGCTGTGGTTGCAGAAGGAAGGCAAGGGGAAGAACAGGACACAGGAGCCTGTAAAAATGATCAAAAATGGAGAGTAAAATAACAGCAGCCGAAGCAGCATCCCCATCTGTTTAGCCACGTTCTTATGAAACTCCTTAGTTTAATTACAGGAGCATTATTAAGGCTGAGGATACATTTCAGCATAGCTCCAAACAGGCCTGCCACTTAGATGATCAGCAAATCAATTTTTTAAAGGATCTGCTAATAGTGTTTATATAACACTGAGGGAAGAACAGCTCTGAAGCACATGCAGTCAAATTGATTTCAGTGGAGCCTTCATTATGTTTGCTTATAAATGCCCATTCTTTGAATGTATAAAGCAGTTTCTATTTAGATGATGATACAATGTGAACTATTTAGCCCAAACTCATCACGCTATAAAATAATAATGCAACAGAAGATTGACTAAACAATTAAACATTTGAATCCGTGACTCGCCCACAGTATGAAGATGGTTGGCATTTAAATATATTTAAAAAAATCAAATGTCATTCTATTTTAAAAAATAGTATTTGTATCAACAATGCCTGGCACTTGCACGCTGTCTGTTTTGAGATAATTGCAAGCACTATGAGTTACTAATTCTCACCATTTTACTGTAGGTCTCCTCAGTATTTTAAGCTTTGGTTCTTCCAGCAACATGCTTAGACTTTGGGATATATTTAACAGAATACAACCTATCTTTGACAGCTAGAATATGACATGACCTGCAAAGGCATAGGAATACAAAAGGATCCAAAACCAACCCACAGATTTTTCATGACCTGTTGTGTACTATGGGACAATTCCATGATGGCTTTATTTCCTCATTTCCCTTATGTTCTGCTTCACATGTTCACATTATCAAAACTGGAGCTGCAAGTTCAGCACTCCTGCAGTATCTTGCTGAGAAAACCTACTTCCATTGTAAATGTTTTGTGATTTTAAGGTAACTTTTCACAATGACATTCCTAAAATAAATCCTTGCTTTATAGTAATACCTTTTCAATTGGAAGTGGAGAAAAACTTAGAGACTTTTGTCCTGCCTTCACAAAGTGCATTGATGTTCCTCTGAATTTAAACCTACCCTCTGTTGGTTCAAGGCCATTCCCCCTCATCCTATCACTACATGCCCTTGCAAAAAGTCCCTCTCCAGCTTTCTTGGAGGCTACCCTCAAGTACTGGAAGGTGCTGTAAGGTCTCACTGGAGTCTTCTCATCTCAAGGCTGAACAACCCCAATTCTCTTGCCTGTCTTCGCAGGGGTGTTCCAGCCCCCTGACCATCTTTGTGAAACTCCTCTGGACCCACTCCAAGAGGTCCACATTCTTCTTATATCGGGAATACCAGGGCTGAGTGCAGCACTCCAGGTGGGTTCTCACCAGAGCAAAGTAGAGGGGGAGAATCACCTTCCTTGCCCTAATGGTCACACTGCTTTTGATGCAGCCCAGGATACATTTGGCTTCATGGCTTGCAAGGTCACATTGCCAGGTCATGCTGAGCTTCTCGTCAACCAACACCCCTAAGCCCTTCTCCTCAGGGCTGCTCTCAATCCATTCCCCACCCTGCCTGTATTTGTGCTGGGGATTAGTCTGACTCAGACACAGGACCTTGCACTTGGCCTTGTTGAACGTCATGAGGTTCACACAGCCCACCTCTCGAGCTGTCAAGGTCCCTCTGGATGGCATCCCTTCTCTCAAGGGTGTACACCACTCTACACAGCTTGGTGGCATTCAACCTGCTGAGGACACACTCAATCCCACTGTTCCTGTCACCAACTGAGATGTTAAATGGTGTCAGTCCCAATACCAGTCTCTGAGGAGCACCACTCATCACTGGTCTCCACCTGGACATCAAGCTGCTGACAACTCTTGGACTGCAACCATCCAGCCAATTCCTTATCCATTGAAGGGTCCATCCATCAAATTCATGTCTTTCCACTTTAGAGAAAAGGATGTGCTGTGGGACAGTGTTAAATGCTTTGCACAAGTCCATTGCTGTTTCCTCATCCACCAATGCTGTAACTCTGTTGGTAGGAGGCCACCAAATCAATCAGGCATGATTTAGCCTTAAGAAAGCCATGTTACCCGTCACCAACCACTTCTTTATTTTCCATGGGCCTTAACTTAGCTTCTAGGAGGATTTGCTCCATGATCTTGCATTCAGTTTCCTGGAGTGGGTTCCACTAGAAGTCAGCACAAAGCTTTTCTCAGCGGCATGCACCAAGAGGACAAGACATAAAAGTCAGAACTTGTATCACAGAAATTCCAGCTGTGTGTAAGGAAACAATGTTCAAAGTGAAAGGAGTAAAGTGCTGGAACAAGTTCCCAAAGAAGTTGCTGACTCAGAGAATCAGAGAATGGGTAAGGTTGGAAGGGACTACAGTGGGTCACTCAGTCCAGCCTCCCTGCTCAAGCAGGGTCATCCCAGAGCACACGGCACAGGATTGTGTTCAGACAGTTCAGGAATATCTCCAGTGACAGAGACTCCACAGCCCATCACCTGCACAGTAAAGAAGTTCTTCCTCATGTTCAGGTGGAACTTCCTGTGCATCAGTTTCTGCCTTTTGCCTCTTGGCCCCCTGCTTGGCACCATCAAGCAGAGCCTGATCCTCCATCCTCTTACAGGTACTTTTAGATACTTACAGACATTGATGAGGTCCCCTTTCAGTCGTCTCTTTCTGAGGCTGAAAGGCCCAGCTTTCTCAGCCTCTCCCCATAAGAGAGATGCTCCAGTCCCTTAAATACCTTCATAGCCCTCTGCTGGACCAGCTCCAGGAGCTCCATGTCTCTCTTGTACTGAGGAGCCCAGAACTGGACACACCACTCAAAACATGGCCTTGCCAGGGCTGAATAAAGGGGCAGGATCATTTCCCTTGACCTTCTGGCAATGCTCTTCCTAATGCATCCTAGGATATCATTGGCCTTCCTGGCCACAGGGGCACACTGCTGGCTCATAGACAGCTTGTTGCTCACTAGGACCTCCAGGTCCTTCTCCACAGAGCTGCTTTCCAGCAGGTTAGCCCCCAGCTTGTGCTGGTGCCTGGAGTTATTCCTCTCCCGGTGCAGGATTCTGCACTTGCCTTTGTTGCATTTCAGACAGTTCTCTGCCCACCTCTGCAGCCTGTCGAGGTGCCTCTGAAGGGCTGCACAGCCCTCTGGGGTATTGGCCACTCTGCCCAGCTTTGTGTTGTCAACAAACTCGCTGAGAAGTCATCTGCCCCTTCATCCAAGCCATGGATGAACAAGTTAAACAATACTGGGCCCAGTATTGAACCTTGGGGGACACCACTAGCACAGGCCCCCAACTGGGATCTGCTGTTCAGCCAGTTCCAAATCCACCTCACTGTCCACTCATCCAGTCCACGCTCCCTGATTTCACCTATGAGGATATTGTGAGAGAGAGAGAGACAATGTTGAAAGCCTTGCTGAAATTGAGGTAAACAATATTTACCACTCTCCCCTCGTCCATCCAGGTACTGTTTCATCTCTCCACTCATGGAGTGACCTGGACAAGAAACCTGAGCAGCCTGGCCTAACTTTGAAGAAGGCCTGCCTACAAGAAGAGATTTGACTAGATGATTTCTTAGATCCCTTCCAATCAAAATTATTCTATGAATGTTTTATTGTTTCTTTTAATAGGAACCGGATATTTCTGAAGCTGCAATTATTATCAAGGAACACAGGAACCATTCTGTTAATAAAATTGGATGTTGGTCTCTGCACAGCATCATGATCACAAATTGAATTTTTTTTAATGGGAACTTCCAACTGTGAAATGCTGCAAGTTGACCTAGTAAATCAAACAGTATTTGACATTCTTCTGCCTTTGTCTCCTCAGCTGACTCTGTCCTATGACTTTAAGTGACTCTTGACAGAGTGGAAATAATAATTGCTACCTGTTTCACATGGGAGAGATACTTTGTTTCCACAGAAAGTGTGTTTGTTTTCCAAACTACCACCTCCAGAAGAGTAAATTTTTCAGTATTCCCAGCCTACAACTTAAGAGAGACCTGGCTCCATTGTCTGGTAGGGGCACCTGCCACTGTCAATGTAGAAATGAGCAGCATGTAACAGGCACGAGGATGAGGAACTGGCCGAAGAGAAGTCTGTTATATGTACGGAAAACATTCTTATTATCTGCTGAGCTTCTTACTATTTCTGAAAAATATTTTGCTAAAAGGATATTTATGTTGGGGTGAGGGAAATCCACTAAGCCAGAGGGCTGAGGGTTGAATTCAATGTTTTAGGTGTGATTTAGCATAGTATGTGGTGGCTGAATAAACAAATATGTGTAACGAGCTATAAATTCATGCCTCAGACTCAATCTAAGAGTTGTACTCATGGTCTAATAAAATATGACAGCTATATTGCCTTGCCTATTAGCAAGCATAGCAGTTTTTAAAAAGCACTAGAAATACATTATTTACCAATTTGGATATAAAATCCCTTTAGTAAGTAGATTTTCCAAGTAATCCTAAGGTGAAATCCTAAGCTGGATGTGTGACAACCAAATAACATTTAAATAGCTCTCTGCACATATTGTGGGAGGCACGAGACTCCACAGAATAATTTATTTTAGACAGATAATGGAGTCACTGTGACTTGTGAAGCATCTGCAATTACAGCCAGTGGCAAACACACTTAATTTAAAACCTTTCTCCAAATAAATCTCATCATGACAGTTCAAGCATACACAGAGATCCAACTTAATCTTTCCACAGCATTTAAGTCTGTGTTACAGCCCAAAGACTTCTATGATCTTTTTAATTATTATTTAAGCATGACAAGGTAACTAAACTGAAATATACTTCTTTTCCAACATATAAGATATAGTTTGCTCCACAGTCTGTGCTGCCTGGCCTAATATCTGTCTGTCAGCATTAACGACACAAACTTCTGAAAGAAAAGTTGTAAGGGAACTGTCAAGCTATGTTATAGCCAGACCAATCTGGCTGTGCTCTGTTTTTAAAAAGACTGGAAATATCAGACTCATTCCTTAAACTGTTGTGACTATAAAACCTTCAGGGACAATGTGCTTAGCTACTTAGAGAAGAAAAGATGTCTTCAAGAAATATGTATAACATACAGTAACAGCATTTGTGCTCCCATTCATCAAACCTTCATCTAATTTTATTTTTAAGCACATAATTATCCAATGTTCTCAGATAACTGCATTAATGACTCATTAAAGAACAGTCCTGAACTTCAATATCTGAAAGAAAACTCAAACTTGACCACAAGTCTCTAAGGAAATCACTTGCTTTTCAAGACAGGCTCTAAAGCATTGCAAAGAGGTTAAATTGAGGTGACTGGGAGCCTTTAGTGGAAAGAAACCCAGGTTCAAGTGAGCTAATAGATCTCTTTGCTGGTTTCAGGTAAGGCAGAGAGCTATTCTCCAAAGCTAAGTTACAGAAACAATAAGACAGTGATACACAGAGAACATTGATAGACCAGCACATAGTTTGTGACCAAAGTGTTTTGCTCAACTGAATTTCCTATCAATCCAAGTTTTAAAGGATTTCCTTGTGTACTTTTACCTATCTTCAAAATTAAACTAGGAATTTCTTGAGGATGCCTAAGTAAGGCAGAACACTCCCCAAATTCCACATACCTAACTCTTGGAAAGCTTTAGAATTTTTTACCTAAGCTGTTGAAACTTGAGTACTGATGAAATACAGTCCACATCACCAGGACAGAACAGTGAAAAATAACAGAAGTGGCAACATTTTCTATGTAAACAGCACCTTCTGTCAAAGGCAAAGACATTTTAGGAATAGATGTCAAATAAAGTGACAGGTAGTACTTGCAGTTTAGTTCCATTACTCACACTTAGCAAATGAGAAAAAGAGGCATAGATAATTCAAGCTGTCTGATAACTGTAATACACAAAGCCATTAGAAGAAACAACACTGAATGTAGATTCTGAGAGCTTTTTTACCTGGTGTTTGCAAAAAAAACAAAAACAAAAAAGATGCTTTGATTTCAAACTACAAGTCAATTCTAGTATGTTACTCTGCTCAAATCACTGCCTCCCACAGTTTTTAAGTATACCTGTGAACTTGTAACTGTTAAGTGAGGCCAAAGTCATATTAAGGTAGTTTATCAGCATTAATACTATCCTCACACTTCAAAAGAGAAATAAGGTGTGTACGGGGGGCATAAAACAAAAAAGCTCCATGTTCTGCTGCTTTGTTCTTCTTATACTTGGCTCAAGTAACTGCCACCAATTTCAGCGCACATGCCAAAAGCTGTTCCTGGATTCATCCGAGCTCACAATTATATCAAAACACTCCAAAAAGCATTCGATATGGTACAACTTCTCAGACTGGCACCATCAGTCTTTTCGCTGGCACAGTACTCCTAGTTTCTGGCAACCCGTAAGTAGCACTGGTTATGAAGCAGTCACACACATGCAAAGACAAGCTTGTATGACCTGAAAAAGAGACAGCCCACCACAGATTTTTATTTTTATTTTAAACAGTAATGTTCTTGGTATTATGAATTGCTGTACTGTGGTATTATAAAACGGAACACTTTGAAAAGCTCTTTTCTTAAAGCTTTCCTTTAAGTAGCAAATCTCAAAGCAAGTATATCCATCTTAAAATATTCCAAGAAGGGCAGGGCTCAGATTACCCCAAAACAATATGTTTTTAAGAGAAGAATAGTGCTATGGGACTCCTCACAAGCATGTCACATTTTAAGTAAGGACAAATAAGCCACAATTTTGTCAACTTGGGTTAACTTCACTTCAGGCACAACTTAGTGGAGCTACACTAGAAATGACTGTGATATGTCAAGTCTTGTTGGGAGCTCAAACAGACTTGACATAGCTCAGTTAAATGTTAACAGGAAGCTAAATCTTAGTTCAAGACAGTTTAGGAATGGAGTAAAACTGATTAGTGGAAAGCTGTATGTAAAGAAGAACAAGAGCCGAGGACAGCAAAACGAAGTGTCTGTGACAGTGTGTAAGAAGACCATACACTCTGTTCTTGAGTTTACAACAAGATCAGATGAGGATATCAAATTATTTAGTTAGTAAACCAAATTATGCTGCTAGCTCTATCACACAACCACAGTAAAATATGCTCAGCTGCATCAGTCCGTTTGAGAGGACACTTTGACCAAAACACGTTTCAATGACACCTCGGCCAGTAAAACAGCACAATTGTAGCTGTGTTTCTACAGCAAAAGCCATGTGTTTATACTCAAATCAAGAAACCAAGCAGGAAGGCCACTATCCTCTACCAAATTCTCTAGTAATTTTCTGTGAAAGTGTTATGAAAACATCACCTTCTATGTGATGTTTCTAACACTGTGACACTGCAGCTTAAGGTAGGGTTGTCATCGAACAACCCACAGAGAGAGTCCTGTTGGTACTTTGTGCTACATGGAGGCATAGTCTTCAGCCCTTTTCTTTCATTTAATATGTAGGAATAAAATTCCAGCAATAATACATTAAGATGGTTCTTGTGCAGAGTTGAAACAAATGTTTCTGACAGGATCCAATTTGGTTTGGGGGGGGTTTGTTTTTTTTTTATTTTTAATTATGACAGACACCACTGGCTACCTATACAAGAAGATCACTCAGAGGCAGGAAACAAACTGTTACATGTTCCAGGCATCTGAAGCACTTTGAACACTTTACTTATAATTCCTTTAAAATGTTCTGACCAGCTTCATGCTGTCTGCTCCCAAAGAGCAGGGAGCACAGGAATGCACAGAGTCTATAACTTCTTAGAAGAAAGGCTTCAGAAAAGCACAGTGTCCAAAACTAAAGAGCCTCATTTTACTCTCTTATTTTGGTATTACAGTTTTTTATTGAACCTATTAGATCCATGTTAATGAAAATTATAATTCATCTGACTTGCCAGCATGAAGAAAGTGAAATTTTGTTTGATCCACTGTTAATTCCAGATAACTGCCCAAACCTCAGTCAGCTTCAGGTTAGAACAATGTCAAGTCCAAATGCTACAGTTTTTCCTTATCCTTTCAAATAATTTACAAAATATAAATTTTCATTCAGTCTTAGAACCTCAGAAATCTTTCACATCAATGGGACACTCAGATTAATCAGCAGCTTATCCTTAGCATGCAAATGTGTTTATAAAAAAAACCCAAAGCAAAAAAAAACAAACAAACCCCATTTTAACAGGAAAATATAATTACTGAGATCCTCCACTGCCTTTAGGAAAGCCTATTTACAATATATTTACTGTCCCTTACAAGTATACTACAGTGAAAAAAAAAATCAAGCCAAGCCAGAGAAAAGGAGTAGGAGTTTTGTTTCTTGTGGAGATTTTCACAATTGAGATGTTTAAGGTAAAAGAAACTCCTATGACTCAATACATAACTCACACAAGAAACCACACTACAACAATTCTTATAGAAAGGGTAATAGAAATCCTTGTGTTTTGTATATGTGGATAACACATATGCTTAAAAGTTTATTCTGGTAAGGTGTTGAATCTGCTGCTCTATGACCTTCCTTCTCAAGCCATGTATTTTAATAGAATTATTATCTATTTATAAGAAAAGGTGGTACCCTTGCTCTATTACAATTGAACAGCATTTACAGCTATTTTCAATTTCAATTCCTCAACAATTTTTCAACAGAAGTAAGA
This sequence comes from Scytalopus superciliaris, assembly GCA_013400415.1. Classification (NCBI taxonomy): domain Eukaryota; kingdom Metazoa; phylum Chordata; class Aves; order Passeriformes; family Rhinocryptidae; genus Scytalopus; species Scytalopus superciliaris. The sequence goes on from VXBX01007596.1 coordinate 514,028, forward strand.
AACATAAGTATATTGATAAAAGGTTTTCCTTCCTAGTTGCCTTACAGAGCTCTAGTACTGAGATTGCTCTTCACGAGTTTATAGACTGAAAGTTGAAAAAACGTTTCACTAAGAGTAAATCTGCAGTAGCTACACTTATTTATGGAAGAATAATTTGCCAGATTTGCTTGAAGTACTGTATGTCTTCCAGCAACAACTTCAGTCCACGAAAAAGAGAACAGAGTAATAGACTTCAAATATATAAAACAATCACTACAATTGTTACAGTAATAAAAACCTTTTAATTTGTAGCTAGAAATTCAGAGTAGAATATACTATTAACGCTAAAACCTGAAGAGGCTGTAGAATTCTCACTTTTGGGGATCTAAAGACTTGTGGAAGATGAGGAAAGAAAATATGAACAGTCATCCAAATCCTACTACTCCTTTGTTTCAGAGTAGTGCAGTAGCTGACTGCTAGAGATCCTTTTCAGCCTTGCAGTACTTGACATCACTATAGTACTTGGCATTACCATCACACTTCTGTGGTTTCATTAATAAAAAGACTTGCAACTGCCCCATTAAGAGTACAAAATAATGAAATGTCAAGGCATTCTCACGACAGAAGAATCTGTTTCACCGTGCTAATATAACTAAGCTAGCAGCTTTGCTTTCAATACCAATAAATACTGCATCTCCCTTGCTTGTTAGTGAAAGGAAGATATTTTGATCTTACACCATCAGGTAGCTGTAGAAGCATTCATGAGACTTGCTCTATTTTTTACCTTGTCCTATTCCATCCTGACTGGTCATGGCATAGAGTTATTTGTGTAGCACACATGCAGTGTAAATGACTGCAAAACATGTAACAGTTCATGAAAATTTCAAATTACATATAAGAATAATTTCACTACTGAGGAAATAAGCACCTTCCAAGTTACCTGCCTACCACAGTCACCCGGTGTACAGTAAGGAGTCAGCACCAACACTTTCCAGGGAAATTAATGAAGGTGGGCTCCAATACCCAGCTCACGCACTAGAAGGATGAGAGAGTTTCACATTCAAACCCGACTTTTTAAGAAGTTATTAAGGCAGCAATTACTGAAAGAAAAGCAACCTCACTGCTCCATCAGGCGCGGGGCGGTTTCTCCCCTCAAAATGCTCTATTCGCAGGCAAGAGAAACAGATGTTCTTACCTGGAAGACCTCTCGTCTGAGCGCAGCCGGTGCTGGAGCCCCGAGCACGGCTGAACTCGCCCCTGGGCGCAGGGCTGGGGCAGCGCTCAGCCTGCGAGCGCTGCCGGGGAGCGGGGAACGAACCGCCGGGGGAGGGAGGGGGCCCACCGGTGTTTGCGCTCATCACAATGCAGCAAACACCGTCACCCACGCGGAGGTTTCACGGCGGGGTCTGTCCGTGCCTGCACCGCCGCTGCCGGGGCTGGAGCCCGAGGGAGCGGCGTGCGGGGCCGCGGTACTCACATGCCAGATGGCGAAGAAGATGAGGGCGGCGCAGAGGACCAGCGACAGCATGTAGCAGAAGGCGGCGAAGGTGAAGGCCATGGCGGGGAGAGCCCTCCGCGCCCCTCTCCACGGCGCGGGAGGTGCCGGCGTGCGGCGGGGACAGCGGCGCCCCCCGAAATGCCAGCGCGGCGCGGCGCGGCCGGGCAGCACCGCACACNGTCGGTGGTGCGGGGCCGGCGCGGGATTCCTGCGCCGCTCGGGCAGCGTCTGCAGTCAGCGCCGCGTGTTTCTGACTGAAATCCTGTCACGACAGCGTGAGAGGAAGGAGCGTAGGCTGGGATCAGTTCAGGCCAGATCCTGAGGAGATAATTATATGCCCAAACTTGAAGTGCTTTGGTGGGGGTTGTTTTAAATTATTTCCTTTTTTTCCGTTCAGGGTCAGGTAAATCCCATGAAACGTGCACCGGGTCCGTGGGGAGGGCAGTGCTGGTGTGTCCAGCCTCTGATGGAGAGGGGACGGGAACCCAAGCCAAGAGCTCGTGAACCACAGCAGAGCAGCTCAGCAAAGTGGAGTCAGTCCACCTTTCCCACGAGATGAAAAAGACATTGACTGTCTGAGTAAAGAAAGACAAGCCTTTCTTAAATGCCACCAATTGAGAGAGTACTCTTGCTGACTATCAGGTACATGCAATATCCAAATTGCTGAAGTACACATTTAAAATAAGGAAGGAAGGATAAGCTCCTGCCTTCATACAGTCTCTTTAACAACATCCTTAGTGTCTCCAGACAAAACTTAGACATTTCTACGAGGGATCTGCTTTAGATTTACCATCAAAAGTTCTTCCACTTCTTTGGAGCACATCAGCTGACACAATATAGCAGGTTTGCAAGCAAAACGTTTTCAGGAGAAAATACCACAGAACCATTAGAAGTCCCATTTAAAAATACTTTGAAAACCATAGCTTAAAGCTGCATGTTTGAAACATCCTTACAAAACTGAGAAAGAATTTCACCTCACAACATTTTTTTGTATCCTTTTATGTATTGAAAGCTTTTCAGTAACAGAACTATTTAGAAATTTGCCAGTGGTTACCTGTGAAAGTCAGACTTCATCGTGCAGGAAATCAAAGCCAAGTCCAGTGGAAGCTTTCTTTTTAAATGTTTACAATATATTTTTGTTTAAAAGTATGGTATATTATTTTTAATATAATATGCACTTTTATCCTGAGGAAAGAGTGCTGATTTGAATCAAGAGTCAAGGCCAGTAATTAATAAACCAATCAGGAACAAACTGATGGATCTAACCTTTCATAATTGAGCTGCTTCAGACTGTATGTGTGATCTGATGCTTTAATTAAGAAGGACAGAACATGACAAGTAGTAATGAACAGGGATGCAGTAAAACCATTGTAATACTCTGACCTTTTAATTTTTTTGTATCTGAAATCCTGCAGACCATATGTTTGTGGAAGTAAATGGTTTATTCATAACCACACATTTTGAAAAGAGTAGTAAATGAAGTACAGGAGTCATGTTTGGAAATATTTATTTATTTTTCCATAGTTACTTTAATATCTGGGTATGTATTATTGCCTATGTTAAGATTCAACACAGAAAAACTGATGCTTCTAAGAAAATTAAAACAAAACATTTCTTTCTGGAGCACTAATAGATACACATCTGCACATATATATATTCATATCTATGAAAAATATGAATATACTCTAGCTACCCTAAAAGACAGAAATTGAAACAACCACTAACTCTCAATTTAGCACCAGACGCCAAGGTAAATATTCTCCAGTTTTTCACTGTCTCTCATCTTCATTTATATTCCAGTTATGTATTTGGAGCTCTTTATTGAACACACAGGCAAAATACTTGTTTCTCATTTTGCAAGACAGTTCCACAGCCAAAGACTTCCAAGATCACGCTGTCTCTCCTGGTACTGATGTTGAAACATAAGTTGCCCCTAGCCATATTGCTAACCATTAATCATTGCTAGTGGCTGTCAAATTACAAAAGTTTCTGACATACAGGGAAAGTTAAAAATCTATAAAGATGCATTTAGGACACTTTTGTCTTACTGAATTCTTCTTACATAATACCACAAGAATACCTTAAGTATCCTCAGATGTGTAAGTGATGGAGAGAAGGAAAGATACACCTTTCACTCAGTACATCTCTGATTTGTACTCAGAGATTTGTCTGAGTAATCACTGAAAAGTCTTCCTTATCTCCATCTCGTTACAAACTCATTACAGCTCTCTGTGGTATGAGGACCTCACAGCAGGGAGCTGTTCCTTTGTCATTTATGAATGAGACTACTGCAAATCATGAAGCAAAAGGCAAAAATAATATGGATGTGCCTGACCGTTTTTCTCCCTGGTTTAGGCCCCTGTGAACACAGCAGGAACACCAGTCTGTCTATTAGTTCCCCATCTACTTCCATGGTCTTGGTCCTAACCTTCACATAAACTAATGGATGTGATCCTAGATGCATGAGAAATTACAGTCCAGCATCCAGCTGTGCTCCTTTGAAATAATGTATAGCACAGAGACCAGGACGGAAGGTGTGGGAACGGAGGATGTGGCATTGTCCACTGAAGGGATCTGGAATAAGCGAACCAGACAAATGCAGAGTATAGGATACAGATTTTATATATAGAAAATATGGTTTTTTTTTCCTTTAGGAAAAACTGTTGCTTTCAAAAGCTGTTATTTTAACACTTCTTTTCCCCAGATAAACAAAATTACATCCACATGCTGAGACGCACATGGATTTCTTTTTTTATTACTGGAACTACAAGGCTCAGAGGTTCTGCAGCAGTCAGTCAGGCAATGCAGTAATCCTTGCTCTCTCTGGTGTTCAGCAGATCGTTTTAACAGCCACAGTCTCAGATTTAGCACCTCATCTTTCACTCTTCTCTCTTCAAAATCTCACAAATGCTCCTGCTTCCTCTATGGTATTCCCAAGGCATTTCCAGAAGGGACTGTTGCTCTTGCTCTGTGGCACACAACTGTAACTTGGGAATGCAACAGCAAAAGTTAGTCAGAAAGCTGAACCATGAGATGGAATTGCAGACCAAGTAAAAAGTCAGTAAGAAATGGAAAGTAAATTACCTTTCAGATTGTAAATTGTTTGTATCCTCTCCTCTCACCTGTAATCAGAGGCTATGCCTTTTAAATGTATTTGTTGATGGGTCACACAAGGAACTTCAAGCTTAACAACACTCACTAGCAGAAGTTTTACATGAACCGGTTTTGTGGGCTGTATCCCACAGTGCCCACAAACAGATCATGACACTGTGTTTGTAAAACCTGTGCAGAAAGGTGTTTTACAAAAGAGGGTGGGAGGCCTTTTTGCCTTGCTTCAGCTATCACTGTTGGGATTTGGTGCTTGTGGACAGAAAGAATATGTCTTTACCGTGCATATAGTTTGGAAAATATGATTGTTATACAGTCTGATCCCAATTCCACACAGAGTCATCACAAGAGGATAGGTGGTGGTGCTGCTTTTGTACAAGCAGTACTGAGATGCTGATTTTCAAGGCTCTCACTATGCAACTATGATCACAGGTCAAAGCACAAACGTGATTTGGGATTTCTTTACTTAAGAATGGCTTTTTACTTTGTGAGGAGCTCTATGAAGGGACCAGGAAAATTCAGTCACTAGATAAATAATAGCAACAGAGTACATCTGGTGAGCAACAGACGGCCCTCAAAACCAAGCAACATCCAATCTTGAAAAGAGATTGTAAAAACAGGTTTAACAGATTCATGAGTTCAGGATGTCCTTACATTAGCAGGCCTTGGAGCACTTGATTTTATGTGAAATGACCTTTTGTGCTAGGTAATGAAAGAATTTGAAGGTACTGAAAGAAATTTCCAGTGGATAATTTATAGAACAGCATCAGAGATGAGAAGGGACTGCCAATGAGTTCTTTCAACTCCCAAATAATTACCTCAACTGTATAAACCTGAAGGGCGAGTTTTTATAAGGCCAGTAGTCCCTGAAGTGAGAGGCTAAAATCACCATAAATCCACCAACAAGGTGATGATACACTCACAGCCAAGGTGCCTTGTGTTTTCGTATTCATCTATTATTATTACAATGTATAGTTTTAAGTGTAACATATTACCGAGGGCCTCCTAGAGTAAAAGCCATTAGATTAATTATGGGAGAGAACTGTTGTTCATAGAGTATTTTTAATAATACATCTGACTCTCTCTTTTGTGAACCTTAAGTAATACTAAATTATTAACAATGCTTATACACAAATTGCCATCATTGGACTTTACTGCTAATATCCCACAGAGATTAATAGAAGCATTTCATACTCTTATGCATTATTATTTCAGATTATCTGCAGATTCCAGGTGAAATGACTCTATCACTGCATGGTCAGTTCATTTTCAAAAGGTTACCTTCACAATAATAAAGGCAAGTGACATTTTGTTAATGAAGGCTTATTTTCAGGTACCAGGAATGTGATAGTTCACAAACCCTCTGACAATCTCATTTTACTGCCAGCTGTTCCCACCATCTTTTGTAGGATCTGGATGAATAAATTTTAACTGCATTATCATAGGATCATAGGTAAGTTTATGTCAAAAGGGACCTCGGGAGGTCTCTAGTCTGACCTCCTGCTCAAAGCAGTGCCAAATCACGGTCAGACTAAGTTGCTCAGGGCTTCATCTGGCCAGGTCTTGAAAACCCTCAAGGACAGAGATGGCCCAGCCTCTCAGGGCAACCTGTTCCACTGCCTATCTCAGGTCATCTTCAGAAGAATTGTCAGGGCTCAGCCCGTATAATTTCCAGGGCTTATTCCTTCCTTAGTACACAACTTTACATTGATCCCTGTTGAAGTTTTAAGATTCCTGTCTGGCTGTAATCTCCATGCTTAATTACTGAAATTCACTTACAAAAGCATAGATTAATATGCAATACAGAAATGTTCCTAAATAACAAAATAAGACTCTTCAGAGCATGGCACTACAATGATTTGCTTCTACTATTCACTTGCCAGCCAATATCAGAATTATACAGTGTCACACTCACATGCATCGTGGCCACTGGCAAAACTGGGGCTTCAGCTTTGCAGCTCGGATCACTCACCTGAGCTGAGTGATCTCAGTAACTGTTCTGTCCCGTGCTTTAATAACCAGCACCACAGAGGCATGACACACATTTTGACCCTTCCTGTCACTGATAATTTGCTAGGAAATACAAGAGCGTTTGTCATCAGGGTATCTGTGACTTTTTGCCTTATCTACAGAGTTAGTGGAGCGATTTTGTGAGCACAGATATCACTACACCTCTTAATTCCTAAGCTATGTTTTTCTGCTCTATTGCTCCAGTCTCTTCTGCCCCTCCATTGCACAGTTCTTTCCTATTAGCCTGTGTTTCCCTTATCTTCTTGGTAGTTCATAGTCTCAGCCTGGTCCATCTGCTGCCTCCCACCTCCTTAATTCCTTAAATTCAGGTTTTATTTCCTGGGAGTTCATCAAGACTGCTTCCTCACCAGTGCAGAAATGTCCAACAGGATACTATGCACTCCAGAAAGACAGGATCTCTGCTCTTAGTTTCAGGACAGAGTGGCAAAAAGTGAGTTAAAAAAGCAATTGCAGGAAAGGTCCTGCTTTAAAGTGAAATTGAATGAGGAAAGGATTTGATTAATTTCAACAGTTGTCTAATAACTGTGTGAAATTTTCCGAAGGATTAGAATTAGACAAAGACCCTGATTATTCATGGCAGTGGCAGAAGTCATATTCATCCTTCAAAAGTTACCTCCTTCCAGATGTGAAGTCCTTCCAATAAATACGTGAAAGGCAGAGTCTTCCATAAACTAGTAATAAGATTTTTAGCCATTGGTGAAATAACACATTTACTTTTTTTTCCCTAAGACCATTTTTTGAGCTGTTCAAGACCTTTAGTCTGGAGAGGAAGCCCAACATAAAAATGAGAGCCCATGCAGGGAATAGAAAGTAAGGGCTTAACACTGAATATCTGGAACAGTCTTAATTGCCTTTGACATTACCTACTATGCTTCAAATCAATACATGGAAACAGGAATGCTTGCTAACATTGCTTAATCCTGCCAAGAAGGAATTTAATTTGTGTCTGTGCTGGGGAGAGAGTGGGTTACAACTTTATCAGTTCTGAATAACTGAATTCCATCAAAGGAATGAAAAACGAGTAACAAATTTTCTGAATAAGTAATCTATAAGAAATCCTTCATCAGTTGCTGAAGATCCTGCAGAGCTAGTCATACTAATAAGACAATTTGCATAAAATATGCATTTGTCCAAACATCCAAATAACATTCTGGGCCAAATTCCTCTGATTTTAAAGCTGTTTCATTTTGTCCTACCCCAGAGCCTGTAATACTCTGCTAATCTACAAGTCCTGCTGGTGCTTCCCACCCATTGCAGGCTGTATCAGATCACACCTCATGGCTCCACCAGTCAGAACAGAGATGCCAGAACAAAGACAAATATATGATGCCCTTCAACAGTTCTCCTTCTGAGAGGATGATGAAATTCTCTCATATTAAACTAAATGCTCTCCCTCTTTGTCTCTTTGTACTGAGCCTGATACTGAATGCTCATCCCTGCTGTCCTGAAAACAGCAATCTGGTGCAGTAAATCTAGCCCTGGTGTCTTTGCTATAGTTTAGAAAAGAATCAGTATTTCACCAAACTGACATATGTGTTCCAACGGAATTAATGGTCTTAGTCATTTTTAACTTGCACGCATAAATGAATAGTTACAATATGGTCTGCACAAATAACAGTGTTGACTAATGAACACATAAACATAATTTATGGCTGTATTTATGCAGTAAAGTTGGTTTTGATGCAGTTCTATGAGAGGTGGGCACACCTGTGATGTGAAAGGAAGGAGAGGCCATGCCGACGTACAGGAGCATGTGCTGCAGCAACCGTATGAATGGACTGGTTGCTGTCAGCTCAGGACCCCTACAGCACTGCCTCCTTGTACCCAAACTTGACAAATTAGCATCAGCTTTGACTTACCTCTGTTCAAAGGGAAAAAAATAAATCAGTTGCCTAAAAAACAGGACTTGTATTATTAGCTCATCAATAACAGAACTCTTTATCAAACACTGAATTTAAGTAAAGACTGTCCAAACTGATCCCCCGAGCTTTTCTAACTTTGAAACATATTCCTCATATTAAACTAGAGAAAATAAACCCCCTGTGAATAGGAACATTTTTAACTGTAGGAGTAAAACTAATGATTATATCACTCTGTATCACTTAGAATTTCTAGTCACTTTAGCTGAAGTCCCTTATAAAAACTATTTTAGCATTTGACAAGAAGTACTGAAGAATTCATCTTGTAAATTGGAAAAATACCAGAAGAAAAGGTTGAAGGTAGCAATGGAAGAGTGGGAACGTGCTTAGCAAGAAGTCTCATGAGAATGCTGTGCTGAAAGATCATTCCTATCCTAAATATAAACCTTTAATACGTTAGCTATCCTGGCTTTAACATCATAGAAAATATTCCAGTCTGAAGAAGAACCAGCAAGACAAGATGATTGTCTGGAATTTACCCTCTTACAAAGAAGGTTTGAAATCATGGTTGGAGGTTTTAGTGCATTTTACACACAGGTATCTTAATTTGTGTTCTGCTTTCTTCTGTTGATGCCAAGCAAGAGGACAAGAGGCAACAGGCAGAAGCTGGAACACAGGCAGTTCCACCTGCATGTGAGGAAGAACTTCTTTACTGTGTGAGCAACCACACACTGAAAGAGGTTGCCCAGAGAGGTTGTACACTCTCTTGATATAATCAAAACCCATCTGGACACAATTTTGAGTAACCTGCTCTGGGATGACCCTGCTTGAGCAGGGAGGTTGGACCAGATGACCCACTGTGTTCCCTTCTAAGCTGACCACATTCTGTGATTCTCTGATCCATTTTCTTTCTGTTATCTTGAAATGTCTAACTAAACTTGCCTAAACCATAAGGGTCAGATAAGTTTGGGTCTTGATCTTTAATATACTCAGGACACCACCTAAAATAGTCAGTTTAACTCTAGGAATAGTTAGGAGAAACACTGTTTGTGATGTCATAAGTAGAAAGTCTGCCCTTGTTGCAATTATTTTTATTCTGTGTCATTCAGAGTTGGCTTTTTCCAAGTACTGCATATTTTCTACCTACATTAAACACTTAGTACAAGGGATGTCTTCTTTTGTTAAGCCAATTGTCACTTCTATGTGACAAAAGTGGCTAAGCAGAACAGGTGCCAGCTCTAGTCAGTCATCTACGATCTCTAAATGGAGATATCTTGTGTTATTTCATAAAGCCTTTACTTGTCACTGAGAACTCTGCAGCAGCAGTTCACTGGAAGATCAATGAAATACTAATCTCAGAGATTACTAGAGAAATGAAGAGCTAAATGTGATCTTAACTAGTCATTACCTGAGAGAACAATGACTCACAGCAACTTCAGAAAGTTAAACAGCCTTTTAGAAACTGTCATGACTCACGAGTACTGCACACACACACACACACACACACACACAGAGTCTTACTCTCCTTTCAAAGCATTTAGTTCTTCTATAGAGAAACTGAGCTCTCTTCACCTTGAACCTGCAACAGCCTTATATTAATGTAATTACCTTGACATCAGCCAGCTAATTGATTCAGAGAGGTAGGTGCTATATATGCATTTCTTGCTGAGTGGGTTACATAAATTGTTGACCTATAAACTGCTATGAAAAAACAACATAATAGAAATTAAGTCCTTTTTTTCTAACAGATTTTGTATGAGTTTTCTTCGGATTGCAAGTAAGGCAACTCTCAAAATCAAACTAACTCCAGGCAGGTTTTCTTTGTGGACATAGTTTTCTGAAATAAAAATATTTTCCAGCAAGTATGCAGGTGAGGGGTTATTATGCAGGTGAAGGGTTATTTTAGCTTCTGAAGCATTCATTTTAGTGACAGCAATTCAGTATCCATTGAAACAATTAACATAAGCACAGCTGAAGCTGACCAACCTAGGGGATTAAGGCGGGGAATGGAAACAGATGATATTTTAGCAGTACTGGCATTTCCAATTCATGTTAATGATCTATCAGTTACTCTTGTAACTTATATATATATGTGTGTGTACGTATGCTACCTTCTGAGGGGTACTTTGAACATTCAAATAACTGAAAATCAGGAAGCATTTTTGCCAATTCAAGCTGCAAAAGGGTCTTCCATTGCAATGATCTCAGTGTGACTAGACAACACACATGCATGCAGTGGAGATCATACTGCAGGAAAAGGTAATGCACTGAGCAACCTTCTGAGTATTCTTCACATATTTGTTCTGACCCAGATGGAGAAGCTAATTTGTGATAATGAGGGTGTACATTTCCAAGCACTGCAGCTTAGCTGCCCTAGTTCCCAGTAAGGCCACTTTGTCTGTTAGGAGCAAGTAATTTTGCTTTGAAAGTACTGTAAGCTATTTTGCCTTTAACACTGAAGTTAATGTAAATTCACACTCAATGTGGATTCCTATTAACTTCCTTCTGTTAAAACACCCATAAATAGGGGAGGTGGCTCGTAGCAGACTGGTGGGGTAATAAATGCCCAGAAAGAGAAAAAATCTGTAACACAAAAGTAACAAAAGCCACTAAGAAAAATTAATTTACATGGCCTATGTCCACAGTGTTCCTGAGTTCATTTTCACCTCAAATAGAAGGGACTAGTACATCCCAAAGAAGGAGGCAGAATGACTGCAAATGAGTTTAAGTAGCTGAATAAACAGTTTGATCTGCCTACCAACTAACTACTCACCTGAGTAACTGATAGCACTGAACACGGCAAGGTATGCCCACACTGCACTGAGCCCGACACAGCAGAGGAGAGAAGTTGTCCTCTGATGGTTGTTTACCAGAATGTCTGAAATAAGCAAATTCAATTCTTATTGGAAAAGTGTCTGCCTTGCAAAACTCAGAAGCCTGAGATTCCCCTGCTAATCATTGTGGTGCAAGCGAAGAGGAACAAAAACTTAATTACCCTTCTGCTCCAACAAATGGTACCTCCCCACTAAAGCCCAGAAACTGCACTGGGGAGCGTCTATACCTTTACCCATTCCAGAATTATCCTGCGTGGATTATTTTATCCTGGAGGATTGCCAGGCCTGAATTTAACCCAAACACAGTACATTGTTTGCAATTCTTTGATTGTATTTATCAATATTCTGTGTTACCAGGTTTAAGACTTTAAGTCAATAAAAATATGCTTTTAACTGAAAGACTGCATGAAATCTTCCATTTTCCCCACTACGCAGCCAGGGTTTTCTCTAAAAAGATAACTTTGAGTTTAGAAACTCCAGTCATAGGAATATGAATTTAACAGTGCTGCAAGGCAAAGATATATTCAGTCTGTTTGAACTCCTAGGCGAAGTGTGAAGCCAAACTAGGAGGAATCTCCAGATAAACTAAGAGCAATTGTCTGACAGCATTTCAGTTCAAGACTGCACAGACCATAGTTGTATAAACTCACTTTACGCACAGTCTCTCTTATTAACTTACTCAGTGTCTTCTGTGTCTGAACATCGCATGTGAATTCCAAACCCTGCAATTTTGGGCCTCAAATCTAAGGCATCTGAATTTACTGTCATGTGATATTGTGAAAATAGATCGCCACACAACTTCATATCTGAAGAGCTGACAAATTCATAGGTGCAAATAGCAGATAGTCACCCTTCTGTCTATACATATTAAATGAAATTCTGCTTCAATATGCAAATTTTATGATATCTATATATATTGTGAAAATGGGCTTTTCCAAAATAATAACTAATATTTTACTATCTATGACAGCAACAAAAATGTTTCTTAAATACTACATCTGTGAGACATCATGAGACAGTCTGAGATATGCATGAAATGTCCCCACAAGAAAGTCAGTTTATTTGAGGAGACTGGCACGTATTTCCAGCCTGCTTTATATTTTAAAAGTTGCTATAATCTCAGATTGACTACATATTTAGGAAATCCTGAAAGACAGAAGACTAGTAAAGATTAAAACCATCTTAAGAAAAGGGGATAGCCTTGGAATGTTCAACATTTTTGCATGTTTCATTCTTTAGTCCATTGTTTTTCTGTTAATTTAAATTACACAAGTAACCAGAAGACAGCAAGCAATAGCAAGGACAACAATGAATCAAGGTAAAACTGTATGAAATTAAACAAAATTCTTTCCATAACAAAGTAACAGGTCTTGAGAAAAGGAACAAACAATTAAAGTCATATATCCTAGCTCTGTGGTCAGTTTCACAGTGCTGATTGTTCCCACTCTTAATATTGTGTATTTAATTATTCCTACATAAATGAAGTAGCTCTTGCTCTTCTTTGTTGAGTTGCATATACTTTTCACACTGATTTCTTAACTTGTCATGATGATTCTTAATTTACATCCTACCCTTTCACAGGCAGTTAAAGGATCCTTTGCAGCTGATGGCTGAATGCTATTTAATAATACTCTCTACTGTGTTATCCAAAATATTAATGGGAGTTTTGACTTGTGCTAGATTTAAGGTAGAATCCTACACAATCCCATGTGCAAAATCCTTCATTTTGACAGTGAATCATGAATAGCAAAAGCAGCTGCATTTTCCCAACATGATGCGGCAGTACTCAGGAAAATAGCTGCATGTTCTATCACAAATGGAACAAACGGAATAGTACCAATCTGGAATGAAAGCAGAAAATATTGTACTGGGATATATAAGCCAGAATGTAGCACTGAAGATGTGAGGTAGTGACATTTTGGAACATTACACTTGTGAAAACTGTGTTCATGTGTTTGAGATAATTCAGGAGATATTAGAGATAGCAGCCTTGAAGATAAGGCAGAAAGAGCTGATCTCATTCCACCTTAAGAAAACTGATGTCACATATGAATACAGTCTTCAGATATGTAATGGGATAGTGAGTGTGGAAATAGATTATAATATTCTTTGCCCTCTACAAATAGGGTAAAATGTATTGGTTTTAAACTACAAGAAGTGATTTAAACTAAGAATTATAAAGAGTTTTCTATTGGTAAAGACAAGAAAGTGAGAATATGCTGCTAAACTTGCATGTTCCCAACATGACATTAATAGTCATATAAAAATGTCAACCAAAGCATGCTTCCATAACCTAACTTTGGAAATGTCAGGCACTCTGCATCCAAGGTTCAAGACTGGATGCGTAGCTAGATTTTGGTTATAAAATACAAACCAGAGACTCAGTACCTTACCTAACACACTGTAAGTCACAGTATAATAAATAGGTTTAGGTTGGAAGGCTCCTTTAAAGATCATCTAGTCCAACCTCCTTGCCATGGGTAGGGACATCAAAGCCCCATCCAGCCTGACCCTGAACACTTCCAGAGATCTTCAAGCTGACAAGGTGTAAGAGCTATGGAGTCAGAAGAAACACAGATGATTACCTGCAGATGACCAGAAACCATCCAGATCTCTTATTTAGAGTCCTACGCAGTTTCTGACAGGTGACTGTAAAATGTGGTTTAGATATCATTATTTTAACCTGCTATTGTGAGTAGGACAAATGAAGCCAAAAGTTCAAGGTTGGAGACTCTCCCTAAAGAAGTCAGTGGTGATGTAGAACCTGTTTACACTAGATATTTATGGAATCCCCCTTATGGCAGTATCAGGACTCTTCCCAATATTTAATGTACTTCTCTTTACAATAATGCTGTAAGGTCAGTGCATGTGTGAAACTGCACAGTCAAAAATACAAGATTCGTGAACCTCGAGAGAAAATGCTTGCTAAACAAATAATGAAGAGTAATCCATTGACAAGATACCTCCTTGAAGGAAAGCCCACTTGATGTCTACCTCCTGCTTTTAACATTTCAGATCTGCCAATACCGCTGAATCCAAATACACTGGACGGACTGTACACGCACAGATCAGCCGAGCATATGCCAGCAGCTCAGCACAGAGCATGGCAGGTGCTGGTAGACAGCCACCAAGCTGTTACCATGCACATTAATGTGCAGTTACTCTCAGCTGAGCATTGGTCACCCAACAACAAGATGTTCTTTTCCTGCTTGTCTGAAACAACAGCAATTGCCTGTGAGAACACGCTGTTCTTGGCAGGGTTAGCAGGTATGTTGTTTACCTGTTTTATCCAATGAGTAATTGCATTTAAAGGAGATAAATAAGCCTGGAAGCACCACTTACCTAGGTGTGCACCTAACCAGCTGAACTTGCAATTCAAATAACTAATTATTTTGTGAATCTGACACTAAAATGACTTACCAGAAACAACAGAATAAGAAGTCATGTCTCAGACCTATGTTTTCTTCTTAGTTGAATGACTATTTATTCTGTCTTGTTATCTCTCTCAATGGTCTGATTTTTCAAAGAAAGATTTTAAATTTAGAAGAACAAAAATCCAAGATTGGGGATGCAAGCCAGAAAGAAATTATGTGATGACCATCTCAGCAAGGTTTGAACACATTTTTTCATCTTCCTGGTCCTTGGCTGTAACAGAAATATCCTATTAGTAGCTCCCAGGTAACAGATTTCTCAGTGTCTGTCAAACTGCAGTGTTACTTTTCTTTATATGTTACCAGATGAGGATCCAACCCTGAAACACTTCCAAAATACAAATAATAGATACATATTATATATGCAAATAATAGGTTTTATTTTTCTGAGTGTACCCACAGATGTTTCATGAGTGTGAGCCACTCACATGAAGAAAGCTTTTGAATCAGATCCATCCTCACAGATTACATTTAAACCAATACTCAAAAAACCGTGAGTTAATATATTTTGTGTTTCACCCTCATTTTGCAGAGGATTTCTTAAATAAAAATTTGAAAGAAATCTGAGTTCCAGCTTCTGCAAAAGAACAGAGGCAAAGTTAAGCTACATCTCTATTCTAGGTCCATTTTGCATGGCAATTGAGAAGTTCATTTCACTAGAATGTCCAACACTTGTGATTTCAGCACAAACTCTTTTCACAACACCGATATCAGGATACTTTGTAACTGAATAGCAAAGCCTTCAGTTCTTTAAATACAAATGGCTTCCTGAATTAAGTATTAGAGAAAACATCTTCCTGGGCATGAGCTCTGGAGCCTACAACACTATGTAGGGAAGGGAGTGGGATGACAACTGGCAGGAGAAAGGTCTGATACTGGCCTAGATACGTACATTATGGAAATTCCACCTCCACTTTCACCACTGTAGCTCCTGAGAAGCACGCAGGTATCTTGGAAAACATCGGTGCCGGAATGAAATTCCAGATATTAAACTGAGAGTATGCATAATAACTTCAATTTTCTGAGCATGGACCTGGATGTTGTAATTTTAACAGAATTATGCAGATTTGGTGCCCCCTGCTGTCTTTTAGTACCAGAGTGACCCACGAAAAATATGAGTAAGCGCTTAAATACACTGAACAGCACAAAACACTCCTAAAGTGCAAACTAAGGATGCTGCTCAAAAAGGCACATTTGAGCTAGAGTGTTAGTCTACAGGCTGCTTTGCTGAAGCATCCAGGCGCTGAGAAAAGCAGAGCTTTGTGTTGGTAATGATCACAAAGGGAAAAAGCATTGAGGGCACCATCGCCACTGGGAACCACAGAGACCCTAGCTTCAGCCCTGGCACTCCTCCAATGCTTGGAAGCAGGACCACAGAAAAGACTCAATCTCTTGTGGGGATAAAGCCACATGAAATCTTCCTTTGTGGTCTCCTTTTTCTCACTCTGCACTGGGTCTGCTACATTCCTGCCTCTCAACCCCAAACAGAGAATTTAAACAGACTCTACTTGCATATGATGAAAAGCATCTAGAGATCTCAAAGAGTATGAGTACCCCCAGGTACACACAGGGTACATCTACATAAGCTTTTGTTATCAACTAAACTGAAGACATGCTCCAGGAGCATGAATACCTGATACAGCAGGCTCCTGCAGAGCTAAACCAAAGCACCAGCCTTCCAACTCTCACAGCACAGCTGTTGGGGTGGCAGCACAACTTGCTTCTCCCTACTGACCAACCCCTCCTGGGCCACAGGAAAGGTACCCACTTAAAATAAGACCCACCTGCTGAATTTACTGCCACTGAGGGCAGTTCTCCAACCTCTCCATCCCTCTTGCTGCTTGTTCCCAGTCATTCCACTTCACTAGCCCCAGCAACCTTCTGGCAGCACAGTGAGCTTGCTTAACTTCCAGACTCAATTAAACACTAATATCTGCTGCCTCTTTTTTTCCTCCCAGGGCTGTTTTTCAGTTGGATCAGTTTATTGTATGGTCATGTGGGTGCCTGGTCTGATGTAAGAAGGGGGAGGAATGTCCCTTTGGCAGCAGTACAGTCTCAGACTGGCTTAAGCTAATCATGAAACTTCTGTCCTAAATCAAATAAGGGCATGAGGTGCCAATTGGTGCAATGGCTTGTCGAAACTAACAGAGCACATGCAAAGCTATTCTGCTACAATCAGTGGCCGAGATTTATATCTCTGACTTCTTAAAATTTCTCTGCTGGTCTCTCGCCCCTTCCTTGTACTCCTCCTGGAATACTGCACAATATAAGTGTTGATGTAGCAAAGCAACAGTACCCCATCTGAGCCTCTGCAAAGCAGCTGACAGGACTTTTGGAGGAAAAATGTCTAAGTGATTTCCTACTGCAAATCAACACTAGGCTAACAACTGATAACTATGTCGGCTTATGCTCAGACATTTCCTTAAAGGGGCCTTTGTTTAGTAGTCACAACAAGTGACCAATCAGTCTGTTACTTCTTCCCTTGGCTATCTGTGCTTGAAGATGAAAACAAAACAAATAAAAAATTCCACAGAGAAGGGACAGTCCTGTCTTTCTGCAACAGGGGTGTTCAGTGTCTGTATACCTGAAAATAGGATGCTAAAACAGCACTGTGCTGTACTTCAAGCAGATGTGCAGCAGAGGAAGCTTCATCATTTCATATTCTCCTCATGTTGGAAGGCTTTTAGGACTGACATTAAATCTATGAGTCACTGACACTTCTGGAAAGGCTTTCTGGTGAACGAGATGAAATTTCTGTCACTTGTAGTGTCTGAGAAGGTTTTTCAACTTCAAGAAAAAAGAATTTATTCAGTTTCTCTGACACTTATTTATACATCCACGTTCTAAATGGCCGGTTTCAACTCTTGAACTCCTGTGACTTAGTGAGATGGTATGATCTGTATTACATCTGCTGTAGCAGTATTTAAACAAACCTCCTTTGTAAAATCTTGCCCACTCCCACCACCTAGAAATCCTATTTTGTATTTCATACATTTTACTTTTATACCTCAGCATTCAAACATATTCAAACAATACATTCAAACCACCAGAAGGCAGGAGTTTGGCCTGGTAACCAGTTGCACCCTGATACAAAATCAACTTGCTTACTACACCCTTCACACTTGTTATTTTACTCAGTGAACTGGCTGCAGGGGCTGTCTGAAAATTCATTTCTATCTCCTCTAAACGTTGTGTAAGCCAGCGGTCTGTCCTCTATTCACCTCTTTTCAGGGTGAAACACAGCCACACACAGCCACGCTAGGGGTTGTGCAAGAAGAAGATTATGAGGGTGGATCCACTTGTTTTGATCTCCCGACAGAGCACCGTGGCTCACTCTGCTGCCAGGCTCCTGCAGCCACCTTCTTGCTCTTTTTCCACTCCTAATCTCTCTTCTTTCCCCTTTTCTGCATATCTAGCTGCTACCACTTGCAAAGAGCCAGAACTCGATGCCCTTGAGAACGAGGAGCCAATTTTTAACTACTGAAACGAACCTGAGCCCTGGAAGAGCTCATTTGTCACAGAAGGGAGTTGTGCAGAGAGATGAGCATGGAGGTTTAAGTCAGAAGGCCTTATTATCGCTACACCTCAGGGCACTGGCTAATCAGTAAGGGTGTAGCTTTATTGGGGAAACTGTGTTTTATGATATTTTGTCTGTATGTGAAACATTTGGTTTCAGTGAGACACCAGAGACACTTCAGGAGCCACTGGAGTGCTACAACATAGCAATTAATAACAATTACCAGGAGATTCTCTTCCAGGGCATGCCAGGCCTCAGTGTGATAAAATAGATCACTACTTGTGTCTTTCAAACATGCTTTTCCCAACACATAAACTGAGATGTCAGACTTCTTTCTTGTCTCAGCATACTCTTTTTCCTGTGCTTCAATTATTGGAACACATTTATTTAATCTAGCACGTATCTAGATATTCTTTTACCTAAAAATGCAGATTTGCACATTGTAAATTGTAGCTTTCTTCTCGGAGGATAAGCCAACCCTCTTAGAATAAAGAATACTGAACTGGGAAGTAAAAAACTCCCAACTCAGTCCACAATGTAAACAAAAGACCTTACACTTACTCCACTTGTTAGACATCCTGTCTAGAATAGGATGGCAAATTGCCCAAGGCTTTGTTTATGCTGGCTAGCAAAATATGCTATAAAAAAAACCCAGAAGACAAACTGGTTTCTAATATGATTTGTCCAGTCTTTGAGGAATAAAAATCAAACTTCTTAAGGCTAAAAACCAAAGCAAACAAACAAACTAGTGGAAGGATTAAAATGATCTACATGTAATATAAAAAACCAAAACAAACCAAAACAAGAGCAGGCATGAATGACCCAGGGCCAGAATCCAAGTAATTTGAACATAGAAAAAACAGTGGAGAGACACTAGGCAAAACGAAATTTCTGTAGCAAATATCCATATTTCAGGGTTAAAGAGCAAAAGGTCCATTCATGATCTCCTTCTGGACACCAGACTAGAATTGTGCCAAGTCTATACATATGTTAGTGTATCAGTAAGCACCAGTATATATTCTTCTGTTAGAACAACATTGGATCACATATGTTTGTTCTTATCAGAAGCTGAAAGACAAAAACACTCTTCATACTGCAGTTAGCAGAACCAGGTGACAATCTGCAACACAGCAAACAGTGCACTTCATCAAGCACTATTTAATTTTCTTTCAGCAAACTCTTCCATTTGTTTCTATCTTTTTGTGTCCTTGTAAATATCAGGGCAGTGGGGTGTGAAACAAGACTTGTAAATGTTACAGAATTGCAAACGATGACATATAAAACTCTGTATTTTTCATGATAAAGAAATTTAGCTCCAACATGTGCAGGGTTTTTTAAGGCATTTTCATCTTGAATTCAGCATTTAAGGATTTAATGACGAATATTTCATGCGATCCTATTAAATATGAAACAGTGCTGATCATAAAAATAGATTAAAAAATAGTGTGAAAAAATTAATATTGATGTTCTTACAAAGTGATGCTGTAACACAGCCTTTCAGCTTGTGTGTGTATGTGTCAGTCTGTCTGTCTGTCTGTCTTGGTTCTCTCCTCACTCTGATATAAGTGGACTTGCCAGAATGTCTCATTGCTCCTTTTCTGCCCACAGTTTCTCTGCATGAAAACTGGGTAGGGTAGAGATTAATAAATGTGGGAATAGAGATGTCATCCCAATTCTGGATGTAGACAGGGTGCACACACTCAGGGAGCTGAAGAGCACTCCTGAGGCACACAGTATAGCTGCAGCCAATGCAGCCAAAAAGAGGGCCTCAGGCAGTAACTGACTTTGCAATTCTGCCTAATCTCCAGATTTATAAGTGGATGCCTTCTGACATTACTCCTTTTGCTGTGTAACTCTTCTTACCTGAGTGGTTCCCTGAGACAGTCACAAACAATAGATGTAGTAATATATATGTATAATGGGCATGTGCTGCTTGGTCCACTGCAATTAGATATTCTGAATTTTGATGGTATACCTTTATTTAAAACGCACCACCAAGAGTAAATATTTTATGATCAGTGATCCCTAAACAATACAATTTAATTTCTCATTTACCAGGCATATGTATTCAGTGCTCTGTAATAAAACACAGCTCATAAAGTAATATTATGCTTTGGAATATAAATATGATGCATTATACACAGCATATAATTTAATCATTCCTGACTATGGCATGAACGGTTGGAGGTGAATGCCACCTAGATTAATACTAATTACACCTTGCACCTTTATGAACATACTGACTGAATTACTTATCAGCCATGCACACAAGCAATTTGTTCTAAGCCACACAATGAGCCAGTGGAAAACAAAGAAAAGGAAACAAGGTTCCTTTCTTTCCCAGACTTCTCCTGAGCCAGCTTCTTGCCAACAAGAATTAAAAGCCATTTCATATTTCATAGCAATAAAGTTACTTTTTGTCGGTGTTTTACCAGAATTGTAACCTCAGTCTCACAATGTATTAAAATACCTTGTACAAGTAAATACAAAGATATATATATCTGTGTGTGTGTTTTAAATATGGCAAAACATAAACTAAACATTTGAAAGGCTCACAACTCCCAAAATAGCTTATTTTTACTATATGTATGGATTACCAAGGAAAAGAGTACTACTCTTAAGAGCCCACATTTATTGTTTAAACCACAGTATTTTGTGTAGCCTTTAGGTTCACTGCAGTCGTCTGTACTACATTTATATAGTTCTTTAAGTAACCACTGGGTGTCACAGTTAACAACTGAAAACACTTGCAGGACTTTTCCAAGTTCATTTCAAAACAGATGCATATAATCAGAGATAACACCAATTCCTATACCCATAATATTAACAGCCACTCCCATTCCAAGACCAGGAAATGCTTTCCTCAATAAAAATAAAATTCAGTCAGAGTTAATAAAAACTGTTCTTTTAGACACTAGACACTAGCAAGATAGACATTTGTCTTTCAGATTTAGCCTACAGGTAAGATTCAGTCATACCACATATTTGTGAAGTATGTTCACTGCTAGAGGGGAATGAGGCAAATCTAGACTCCATGGACTTGAGGAATAATTTCCATAGGTTTTCTCTTTCAAAAATTAAGAGGCATGAGAAACTATTTCCTCTCCACTTTGTAAAAAACCCCATTCACTCAGAGAAAATCTAAACATTTTAGCAGTATACACAGCACTATAGGCTTATGCTTCAGGTCCCAGCTCTCAGAGTTACACAACTAGCAGAACATGAGTTTTCACAGGTTTTATTTTAAAAGTAAGTATGGTCTTCATCACAGAAAAGAAAATGTGACTCTAGTAGAATCAGGTTTGCAGACAACAGCTTTAAATCATGTGAACTGCCTCATGTCTTTGTTCAGATATCAGCTCCAAAGGACAAACCAGTGTCCACCCCACAAACACCCCCATGAGATGAGGAGTATACCTGGTTGGCTGGTTTCACCCACTCATGGAGTATGCCTTACACCTGGAATACTGAAGAGCTGCTCCATGCATCCAAAACATTGGCAGCACCAAGTAAATTACCTGCAATTATACAGACTACCATATATGTAATCTAAATTATATACCATAAAGCTCCATGTTAGACTCCAAACACTTTGAACAAATATCACGAGGAAAGGCTGGCTTGGCTGTGGGCATTTGGGATAGGACAGAGTGGATAGTCAAAGGGTGTTATGACAAGCAGGTTGGTGCTCCTAAGTGCTTTGGAATGTCTGTAGGATGCTTGGGAAGCCTTTGCAGTACACATGCTAAGGGGTAGTGGTCTGGACCACATGCTAAAAGCAGTCAGGGACTCATGTTTGGAATAATTCTGGACAACAGAGTTTTGGGGACCTTTGCCAGGACCTGTAAGATGCGAAGAAGGAAGGAGTATTGGGTATTTCTTGGGTATTTCCTATCTGGCAGTTTAACATTTGAGGGCTGAATTAAGGACTGTGGGTTGGTTACCAGCTGCCACATTTCTCATTCCTTACTTTTTCTTACCCACTTCTGACTTCTGAAATGGAGAGAACCGAAAATGGAAACAGAGAACTAACTTAATCCCTTAATATCAGGCTCAACAGAAGCACCTACAGTTTCTGGCCACAATTCAGGTGACGGGTGAGAGATACAGGCTGAGACACAGGCAGGTGAGACAGAAATGCCAAACAGGCACTGTCATAAGAGATGTGTAACACATGGCAGCCACCAGGCTCTCTTTCATGCACTATGTTTAGGGCCTCAGATTGCCTTAAGCAAACCACCCTGCCCTGCCCAGCATTTTCCAACTCCTCCATTTTAGCCACTTGCTGCCTGGTTGGCTAAAATGACTGTCTCAGCCAGAAATGCAATTTTTTCTCATTTTTTCCTTTAACCTATTTTCATCCAAGTCCAGATGTACACAAAAAAGCACACACAGGAGAATGAAGCATTATCTAATACATAAAAGATGGATGCAGAGAGGAAGAGAATTAAGCTGTTCTTCATGCCCAGCATGGCACGATAAGAAGTAATGGGTGTAAACTGCAGGTGGGAGTTTTAGATTAGATATTAGAAATGGCTTTTTTTACAGTAGGCATAATAAAGACTTGAATAGATTGCTTGAGGAGGCTGCGAAGGATTTCAGAAATGGGTTAGACAAACAATTATCAGGAATCACATCAGTATACATATTTGCAGACTGGAGCAAGGAATGGATTGCTCAAAGTAAGTTCCAGTCCTGTTTTCCTGTGATTTTATGATTCAAGGATGTCTAGTGGCCTATTTTTTGCTAGAGTTTGGTCTTAAACAAACCTCACAGTCTAAAAAAAAAAAAGGTCAGCAAAATAAATAGGAAGGCTTTTTTTTTTTCTTTTAAATAAACATTATTCCAATTCCCTCTTTTCTTACTCAAAACTCCCTCCCACTCTGCAACACATTCAACTACAAAGCTGAATACAGTCAGTAAAATACTGAAAGTATTAGCAGAACTGATAACACTGTGGCAATAATACAGCAAGCGATCTGAAATCTGTGTTTCTTTTGACCAAGTTCTTGCCCCTTATACCTTTCTCTCCTTCTCCCCACTCCAACATAATACCCAATTTTCTAAATTACTTGGGCTTTTATGCACACTTTCATTAACATAGCAGGTGCAGTTATTTAGACCATTAATGTCCTAGCAGTAGTGTAAGTTGGGAGTGACCCCACTGCAAATTAACAGTTCAGACACAAGAGGTGAATGGTGCTTTAAAATGCAGCTGGAAATCTTCCACTGTACCCAAACAGGACTTGGTCCAAGGTCCTTGTCTGAAAGCTGCTCCCTTAACACAAGTCACTTGAGCTGGATGAGAAAAGCGTTACAGATTAATTCTGGTTTGTGGAGAAAAGAGGGTCTTTTCTTTCAGCTGAAGTTAAAAGCTGCCAACAAACATCAGCAACCTATTTGGAAATTTTGGACTGACTCCTCATGTGATCTGACCATGGATTTTTTCTCCACTTGCTATTGTATTATTTCTATGAAGTCAGTTACCAAAAGCTTCTCTGAATCAAATTTGTTCTTTCTGCCATTTCTCTTCCCACTCCTGTGCCACTATTTGTCTTCCCCTTCCCTCAATGACTTCTAATAGTTTGAAAGACCAATGCCAACGTTAAGAAAAAAACATACAGTGGAATTCCCCCTATTCAAACTGATCTGTTTATATTACTTTTCCATTTTGTTGCCTCTTTATAAACTGTAAGTTTACAGGGGCACGGACAGACATTCACTTTATGCTCAACCTAAATACCTACAAAAGCAGGGTTTACTTTCCCTGCGCCTATTGGCATTACTGGTACATGCATGTTAAAGATATTGTGTTTATGTACTGTAAATAATGCATGTAATGTAATGTTGGATTGCAGCTACTACCACATACCTTCCTAGGGAAACAGAAAAAATAACCTCCAGGAATTCTTCCTGAAATATTACAAAAAATTACGAAAAACAGGAGATGCAAAAAAGGACAGCATGATACATCATAATGAGAATGCTCCTGTGCTGTCACAACCCCACATGTCAAACCACACTGACAATTACTGGATCCAGTACTGGCCACGGAGCAGGGGCCCACAGTGTGTGTTTGGCAATTGCATCACCTGTGCCACATATTGTGAATAACTTTGGTTTAGCTACCGGAGTTATTACTCATGTAAACCTATAGTTAAATGTAGGATATGGCTGCACAGCTCAGCGCAGCACTCCTACCAACTAACTCCAAAACAAGACGCTGTATAGGTGTGTCATCAGGGCGCTCCACCCCAGCTAATGAGCACAGCAACCAGCTGGGGAGGCGGGCTGAGGCGGGAGACCTGTGTCTCCTACAGCCCCAGCCCCCAGCCCGGTGGCCCTGGGGGGACTGGAATGAAGAACAGGCCAAACGTTAGACCCATCTCACTTCAAAGACTTTAAGTAACAGCCTTTTGATGCCTATGTAGCACATATGAATCTGCTTCTCTTTTAACTGAGGGACCTCTCTAAGTCGGATTCTGGTCCTTCTTGTTCACAGCCACTCAAACTGCTCTTCTTCCACAGAGCTAAAAGCATGGCAATGTGATCAGAACTCACAACAAGTCGAGTTTTATGTTGTTGATTAGTTACATCATTCAGAACATTCTAAGTTGTTTCAATGGACCCTACTGTGACCCTACACCAGCACGAATTACAGAAAAAACTGCAATGAAGCCAGTAGACTTAACAGGTCTTAAACCAAGGTAAATCTTATTTAAGTTAACAAACAAGAGGCCCAATATGTCATCTGCCTGAACTTATTAAAATAGAAATCTATACCAAATATTATTTGTGTTAATCACCATGAGTCAGACCCAGTGCACCCCGTTCTGCTATTCCTTATTCTTCCCCACATAAAACTTGTGCAGTGCAAAGAAAGCAGGATTAAGCCAAACAATTCCATGAGCTCATTAACTTCCCGCCACAAACACGAATCAGACACGCGTAAGAATAAAGAGCCAGTTTGGCAAGATACCGTGATGCCAAGTCAGGTCAGTCAGGTTATAATAATTTTTAATTAACACTCTTCCAAGTTTCAGTGTTATTTATTTGCATGCCAGTGTCACTCAGAACAATATGAGCCTCTTTCCTCCCTATGAAAACCTTGAAAAAAAACTGAAAGAAAAATTTGCAGCCTGACCTGTACAAAGAGAAATCCAATGTAATGACAAATAAACATGACAGTTGAACTTGAATACACTTAATGAAAACATCTTTAGAAATGAGAACACTTATATATGTCCACTGATCAAGAAAAGCAAAGCATAAATCAGCACAGGTTGAATACCACTGAAGACATGATTTCTACATCTATTTTTGATTATGCTTATCCAAGCAGCAAAAATTTCCCATCTCTGAGGCTTTATATTGCCTTGCCCCTGAAAATGCTTCCTTCTGAAACATGGCTAGTGCTCTTCCCTAAGGATTAGAAAGGCCCAATGTAAAATTCAGCAGGTTGAGCATTCTAGAAGGTTTCATCAAAAAANATTTCAAAAATGCCTAATAGTGCAATAACTATGCAATATTATTCATAAAGAATTGTATCAAAACAAAGTCATGGAAGCAGTTGTTGACAACCTGTGCCTCAATTTACTGTATTCAGATTATCTGCAGCTGAAAAAATTCAGACTAAATATAAATAGGGTTTGTTACAGACATTAAATTATTTACCATTTAAATGAATGTTTATAAGTATACATGTTAAATAGGTAAAATGATAAAAACCACTAAAAGTGTTGAAAGGCATATTTAAAATTGTTATGCCTATGAAAAACTTCAGAATATATGTAAAGAAGCATATTTTTCACATATTTGCCATATGTTTTATTAACATTATTACTATTTTCTTAATATGGATAAAAATACAAATAGCAATAAATTATAAAAGTAAGATGTATAGTAATACATTAGTTCTGTGTAGGAGACGGCTTAAGGATGTTTCAGCATCAAATATCTCCTAAGATTTCAGTTAAGTCATAATGTGTTGATAGCAGATATTTTAAGGTATCTGCATGGTCAAGCTTTTATAACAATGAAGTAGATGCTCCTAAGTCTCTTCTCAGTGTTGAAATAATGTTATCAAAATACGGCTGAAGAAGGCATGCAAGTATCTGTTGTGGGGTAAGTGATCGTATAAAATATAAAAATTAATATGAAAAATGAGTGGGTTTAGTGAACCAAAGGTTATATTTTAGAGGTTTGTTGAAAAGGCTTTATTTCCAAGACATGATACCTGACATCTGTATTTTCTCTTGTTCTTATCAAGGAAAAGAGATTGTGGGAATAATGAGACACCGCTGGCAGTTTTGTATACTCAGAATGCTTACTGCATTTAATCAGGAAAGGTTATTAAGCTTTCATCTTGATTTTTGTTCCTGTGCATGTATCACAACATTTCTATAATAATTTTAATAGTGCGCATATTTTTAAAGCAACAAAACTAATTGAGCAGGAGTGACTACCCTTTACTATTTAATGAACTGCATACATTACACTCCAGCTAGGCCCAAGAGTCAAGAGACACATACCCTGAAGAATCAAGAGGATGGAGAGCCCTAGGAGTGACTTCAAGGTAAGAGGCAGAATTTATCTCTTTTAACTCTACTCACCCACGAGTTAGTGATGTACTCTAATGTAGGTGGGCTAGGCTCCCCCAATATCACTGTAAGACACCAGAGTGTGACACATCCCATCCTACGAGAAGTATCTGGGACTTTGTGGCACGTTTGTGGATACTTCCACCTCTCCAGAAGAAGCCTAGAAAAACAACGTGGGCCAATGCTTAACTTAGAGATGTATAAAGTCAGGCTAGATTAATATAATGAACTATGTTTTTTAAAAACAAAGTTCTGTCAAGGTTTTCCTGCTAATATCGTTGTTACAACAAACAACAGCAAGGCAGATTTATCAAGCTACCTACTTTGCATTTGTGTCAATGCTCCTGGCAAAATGAAATTAGTTCTGTTCAGCTGTGTCTTTGGCACTGCACATCTTTGGCAGGGGGCTCCTAACAACACATGGGGATTTTTTTAGCTTCAGGGACAGGAGTCTTTGTTTTTTAGGACAGAAAGCTTGAGCTCATTTCAGGATGCATTGTGAGGTTTTGAAGTGGCCATGGTGTGCAATATAACTAGTTACTCTGAGGTGACAGATTTGTTATAATTCCTAAAACTAGGTTCCAACTGTGAAAATGCAGTGAATAGTACTACCCACAGAAGTATGTCTACACGTGCACTGAAATATTTAAAAGACCAAGCCTTTGATCCTAATTTTACAAAACTCCCCTTTCCTCCTTCCAGCTGGAACTACTTCCCACCATGCCTCCCAGCTCTGACTATCCAGCAAGACACACTCCTCTCTCAGCCGTGGCATTCTGAAAAAGTGCTATTAAACAGGACTTGCTTACAAAGAAGGTGTTAGTATTTATAGAAAACAAGGAACTACCTCAAAAATGCTACAGATGTAATTGTATCTATTATATCATCTTGTCCCAGTAGATAAAAATAGGAATGACAGTATCTAGGGTGCCCTTCCCATTAGTCAAACTGGTGATGAGTAATGCAGCCAAACGAATGTCAGTAAAGCCTACCTACCACATTATGCTTCAGAAATTCTCTTGGCACTCTTCTTTAAGAGAGAAGCCACGAAAGAATAAAGGTTTAATCTGCACATATTTGAAATTACTACATTATTTGTGAGGCAGAGATTCAAATAAGGTCTATTAGTTGCTCCAAACGTGTCTCAGCAAAAACTATCTCTGCCTATAGTCCACAGATTGTAGCCTCTTAGGAAAAAAAAACAAAAACAAAGCCCCCAAGTATTATAGAAAATTGGGTGAATGTTACACTTTCAGTTTGAGAAACCAGGTTGGTTTAGTACCAAAGGCCCAAATGTATTAGTCAAAAACAGAAATAAAACCCAATCAAACAAACAAGAAAAACAAACTCTAAGGTACCAGGAGCCTTTGGCAAAGGATCTGAAGAAACTCTTCTGGGAATCATATTGTAATGTCTAAAGGTCACCAGATCACATGGATTTAACATCTGCCTGCTGTTAGCCTCAGAAGGAACTTCTGTCTTGCATGAGTGTCTTTCTGAAAGCTTGAGTGATCAGCCTTTAATACGGTGCAATAGTGCTGTGCCATGACACTGCTTCCCACTCCTGAATCTCAGGCCAGTCTAGTTCTAGAATAAAGCTTTTTCTAGCATGCAGGAAACATATTTCTGGGCAGGATTATTTGGTGGTGTCTTAGGTTCTTTATTACAGTAGCTGTTTGAAACTTTATGAGGTCTTAAGCCTGAGAGCAAGTGTCAAGCTGATGTACATGCAAACAGTTACAAATTAGATGAAGTGGTGAAGACTTCTTACTATATAAATGTACAGAGCCACACAAAGGAATCTTCTCTAATTCTGTAGCTCTTTATTTCTGATGTTAATACTATGCACCAACAAAGATGGATAAGCTTTTACACTAACAAGTATTTTAAGCAAAGGTACAGTTGCAACAAAACCAAGTGATTTCTCTTAAAATAAGGGACACTTAAATAGTAGTGCAATGACAGTCTTGTGACACTAACCATTAATCTCTTACCCAAAGCAAATAAGGAGGGTCTGGTTCACTTGCTTTTTTAAACACAGACTTGGAAAACCACATATTCCTGATTAAGAAGGGGAAAAAATTACTAAGTAATCCCAGGG
Source organism: Scytalopus superciliaris (assembly GCA_013400415.1). NCBI lineage: Eukaryota > Metazoa > Chordata > Aves > Passeriformes > Rhinocryptidae > Scytalopus > Scytalopus superciliaris. The sequence continues at coordinate 542,986 of VXBX01007596.1, forward strand.
CTCCAAGGAGCTATTCACAAACTTAATGTTAAAACGTAATCTGGTGATTACGTAATAATTTCGCCTCTCTGCCCATTCAAGAGTGGATGAGATACCACAGTCTACATGCCTGGTCTTGAATGTTTAGTTCCAGGTGTGAAAGCTCATTGCAATATAACCCTCCAGAGAAAACAGAAGTCCTATCGAGAAAGGACTAAAGTACATGTCATTCTGGGAGAGACAGGTCCTAATTCAAAGGACAGGCAATAGAAGGTATTGTGTTACCCCACTCAGGGCTAGGCTTTAGGAGCTATGTGGGAGTTGGCAGACACAATTAACAAGTCTGAAATAACAAGTGCCTTGAGAGCCAGCAAGAAGTAAAAGGGGAGCGGCCCTCAAGTAGGAAAAGTAAAATAACTGCAACAATAGAAGGATAAATCTAATCTCACATGAAAACACCAATAGCCCATCTGAGACCCGGATGTGAAATCGACACACCAATATTAAGGAACACAGACCACAGGAGACATTCTAAACAACAAGCATGGAAAGCTTCATGGAACAAAATCAGTGATAGGCTTTTCTGTGGAACACCTGCCAGCTCCTGCTGCACACAATAGTCAGAAGGGGATTTCATAAAGACAGAACATTTATGTCTATCAAGATGTGGAGAAAAAAAAACCAGAAAAGTGCAAGCACACTGTTATTCTGTTCGCTGCAAGCCCATTGAAGCACTGACATGGTGGCCCACTGTCCTTCCAAAGCCTGTCTACATGTAATTTCCTAATAGATCTGAAAATGAGTGCTATATCACAGTATACTCAGACAGATTTTACAAGATGGTATCTAGGATAGTCTCGCAGACGGATAAATCATGCATGCAAAGCAAGTCTGACATGTCAGATTCACAGCATATGCAATATTGTCTTGCTGTACATGCTCAGAGAAGTTGCACAGTGTGCATCAGTCTGGCATTGCACCTCTCATACATGCATGTTTTATCTGCCCATATAGGGAAATCTGAGTTCTTCCCAGTACATTGCATCCAGCACATCCAGAAAGACACCCATAGCAACAGAAATACTGGGAAACCATGCCATGTATGCTTTTCTATGAAAACTTGCACTGACCAAGTAAAAATATGACACACCCTGTATTAGACAGGACGTTCTGTGCCACATGGGATTCTCAGCACTTTCTGTCATTTATCTTTGTGACCATGCTGATTGCCCAGGAGAGTGCAAAGGTCAACATCAGTGTATGTACATGAGTTTCATGGACAGAAGACAGAGTGATTACCTAATATTTAATTAGGTTGCAACAATAGCACAACTGCTCTTAACCTTGCCGCGTGAGCTCATCTGCAAGGCAACATGATGACCTACTGAAGCTTTGGGACACAGTATCAGTAACCCCTGAGACATGACAGTACTGTTCTCCCCATACCACAGGGATTCTTCTAGGAATTGGATTTATAACCACAGAAAAATTCAAGTTGCAGATCACTGATTTAACCTCCTGCTCCAAACAGGCCTATGTTCAAAGCAAAACTAGGTTGCTCAAAGCCTTGTCCCATCTAGTTGTATCTCCATGGATGGAAAGTCCACAGCCGCTCTGGGAAAGTGTTCCACTACTTGACCACTCTCACTTTTGAACTTTTGTTTTCTTATACACAATTGGAATATCTCTGGGTGCAACGTCTCATTTTTGTCTGTTGTCCTGTTGGTGCTCATCTCCAAAGAGAGAAGCTTTGTGCCGCCTGCCCTGTAATTTCCTCTGGAAAGGTGAACACTGTAATTACGTCTTGGTGTAGCCAAACCCACTTCCTCACACAGCACATGCTCCACCCCTACCACCTGAGCAGCCTCCACTGACCTGGCTGTTGCTGGAGGACACCAGGCTGGACAGTGGGTATCCAGCGTGGCCTCACCAGTGCTGCACAGAGAACACGTACCTGCTCGGTATACCCATAATGCAGCCCTGTAGGTGTTGAACTCCCACAAGGAATTTCTTTTGTCCAACAGGATGGCCAGGCCCTTTTCTCAAGCCAGTTGGTTCTCAGCCTGTCCTGTTCTATGAGGATAGTCTGTCCCACAGTCAGGATTTTGCACTTGGCTCTGCTGACCATCACAAGGCTCTCACTGGCCCAGTCCTGCAGCTTGCCATGGCTACTCTGAATGGCAGCTGTGGCCTCCAGTGTATCAACTGATCCCCCATCTTGGCATGGAGAAAAAGCTGAAAACTTGCTGAGGGTGATTCTCTCCCACCCGCCGAGTGGTGAATATATCAAACAGGATTTGGCCCAGTACTGATCCCTGATCCCTCCTAACTGGGCACTGGTCAGACTTCAAACCAATGAGACACCACCCTTCAAGCCTGGTGGCACAGTCAGTTTTTCATGCATATAGTCTGCCCATTCCATCCACATCTCCCCAGTTAAAAGGTTACTGAGGAAGCCTGTCAAAAGCCTTAACAAAGACAAGTTAAATGGCATATTCTGCTTTCCCCTTGTCAGTGACAAAGTCAGTGACATACAGTCAGACACAAATGAACTTAAATGTGTAACATTTTCCTTTTCTTCAGTCATCTGCAGTCTTCTAAACACCACAGCCTTTCAACTGTCATAGGGAATGAGCACACAGTAACTCTGGCCAGCTCCCTCAACACTCAAATGCAGGTCATCTGGTCCAGTGGACACTCAGCTTTCTGTGGGTTTCCTCCCTCCCACACCAACCCTGCTACCAGCCACAGTAGCTTGGGAGATGTGTAAGGGGTTTTTTCCTGTAAAGCCTAAGGTGAAGGAGTCCTTGAGTATCTCAGCCTTTTCCTTTTTCTTGACCTTTATGGGCAGTTCAATGATCCAATTCTGCAGCAGGCCTGCATTTTCCCTTGTCTTCCTTTTGCTGACAATTCACCTGTGGAAGCTCTTTTTGTTGCCTTTCATGTTGTCTTTCAGTTGCAACTGCAGTCAAGTTTTGGCTTTCCATATTCCACTCCTCTACTTAAGTAGGAACCATCCTCTGCAGGAAGTGATGGAATCTCAGGACAGTGTAATTTGCTTACTATCTGTTGAATGCTATCTAGAAACACTCTTTTAAGAAAGGCAGTTGTCTTTCATCCATATCGCATCATTTGGAAGTTGCAAACATAGCCAGGTACCTGTTTGAGCATTTATTTAGCTGGTACTGCAGAAAATGCCATTGTTCTAAATTACTCTTTCTTCCTATGTTCTTTGTTGCTAATTGGTTTGTTTCCAGTAACCTCAAATATGGTGCAGAAGAAAAGTGCACACACATACACACCCAATAGGAGGGAGTCAAATGATTAATTACTTTCATCATGCAACTTTGACTGCTGAACCATCTCTCCAGGATTTTCTCTAATATTTTGTAGTATTTCAGCTCTGCTGAAGCAGCCTCACATAGTTATTATCAAATAATGAAAGCCCTTAATGAGAGTTCCTTCCTATTATTCAGATCTGGACTTCTGACCCAACCTCCTCTAAGATAAAATGGAGAAGAAAAAAATAAAGAGACAAAAACTACCCAAAGTTTTATTAGTTCTAGTCAGGCTATAAATGATAAATTGAAGCTTTTTTTTTTTTCTTTTTTAAATTTCCAGACCTAGAAAATGGAAGTGTTTCTTCCTGTTCGAGCACTTACATTTAGTCTAGAATGTCCCAAGACACTTTTCTTACACTTAGAGATAGCACCTGTTCAACATATTCCACATTGGTCACTTCACTGGTTGTTTTTGATAAAGAATGATGGGTCTCTTCAGTTTTCTAAACCGTCACAATAATTAAGAAGTGTTTCTGTAACATTTTTCAGTTAAAGATGTGGGTCTCTACAACAGAAGTTGTTTGAATCACAATATAGTCAGAATTGTACACATTCTGAATAGTTATGTATTATGCCTCTACTTCAGTAACTTGGCTGATATTACAGCAACTGTATTCAAGAGTGCCAAAATTTGTCTGTAAAATTCCTCTTCTGGGTGTTTATAAGTTTTTCACCTTTTATAGCTGAATTGTTGCATTTATTCTCTACTTTTGGAAAACTCTGAAGATGCCTGAATAAGATGAATGCATACTTCTGTTATTATAATAGAGTCATCTGTTACAAGCGTATTTACCATTTATTTGTCTAATTGCTCAAAAAGCTACATGCTTACTTGGATTATTACATCTGCCCTCTCTCATACAGGTGTGGAATAGGATCAGGATCCAAACCAGGACTCAACTGATGAAAGACTGACAAAGCTGGTGCCATTACCCCTTTCCCAATCCCGTTTCCTTACTGTGGCATAGGGAGGAAGGTCTGCTAGCCACAGACCTGTCTCTCAAGATCCCCTCCTGATAACTAGGAAAAGCCTAGAAGGAAAAGTTCTTTCCCATGACTAGGAAAGCCATAGGTGACAAAGAAGGACAGGAGTAGAAACTGCTCCAGGAACTTTACACACATGGGCTAGGATCCGGCTCACACGTGGGATTCTGAATCATTCCCTTTCTATACCTTTATGTCACCTGTGATCCCAAGAAACTTTAAGATGTCTCATCCCAGCTCCCCCTGGCACAGGAGCCACGGTCTGTACCATTCCAACAATACTGAGTTCCTTCCTCCAGCTCTTTGTATTTCTGTTGGGACATCTTCTCCCACAAGGAAGGAGACTATGTGTGGGAGGAGTGGAGGGGGCGAACTTCTCTGGCTTCATTTCTTTCATGGATTTTGTCCCTCCACAGACTTCTCTACTGGTCTTCTCTACTGGTCTTGGGCTCGTTAAGTTTCCCTTAGTCAGACTTCTTCAAAGTTCCAGTAGAAAGAAAACACTGTAGTCCAGACTTCCGAGTTTAAACCTAAGTTGGTGCTCCTAAAACCTCAGCTTCTGAAGTGGAAGATGATTAGAGGTTAATCTCAGCTTTCATTAAGAAAAAAAAGGTTTTGTTATTTCCCTTGGGGTTTTGGAGAAAAGCTTGAGCATACCAAAGGTAAAAATTATAGACTCTAAACCAAATAACATACAATGTATTATTACAAGATGCTATTTTTAAAGACCAAAATTTCACTTATCTCATGACTTTTGACCAGAGACTTGGCTGAGGATTTGAGTTAGCACAGGAAGAACAGCAGGGAGACACCTCAGGTCAGAGATTGGGATCCCCAAAAATTCCCAGTGTCTTCCAACAGCCTGTCCTGACAAATGTGCCCCAACTCTCCACATTTCTGAAAGATATACAGCAAAACTGCCGTTTCCACCCTTTTTCTGTGCCCACCCATGCAGTGACAAGGAAAGACAAGACCAACGTGGGCAAGGCCAGGATGTGACTTCATTGAGCATTTACCCTCTTTTAAGAAAACCCAAGCACAGAATCCTACAATGGTAAGGGCTGGCAGGGATCTGAAGGATCACCCAGTCCCAGCCCCGCTGCCATGGGCTGGGGCACCTCCCACCAGACCAGGCTGCCCAAGGCCTCACCCAGCCTGGGTTGGGGCATCCACAACCTCCCCGGGCAACCTGTGCCAGCCTCTCACCACCCTCACACCAACGAATTTCTTCGGAATACCCAACCTAAACTTCCCCTTTCGGTCTGTGCCCATTGTTCCTTGCCCCAATCGCACCAGGAAATTAATTACCCGATGCCGGAGATTGCCCGGCCCCCCCCGGGGTGTGCCAGGGCCGGCCGGGCCCACCGACCCACAGGCCGGGCGCCCCTCTCGCTCTGTGGGGCTGGGGCGGCGGGGACACGGCGGGGACCCCCCCGGAGC
>VXBX01007596.1:549828-560789 GCA_013400415.1 Scytalopus superciliaris
CTGCATGGTCGGCGCTGTGGGGGGGGGGGGGGGGGGGGGGGCGGCTTTTCGCAGATGAGCTCCAAGATTTGGCTTGTCAGCTCGCAGGAAGCGAGCACAAAGTAAACTGCCACTTAAACAGGCTCTTTGGTCTCACTCTGAAAACCTTTGGCCCTGTAAATGGTGAAGGCCTCTGTGGGTTTGTGCTGGACACGTGTTTTTGGTAATAATCTTACTTGTAAACACGAAACGAATGTGTTGGCCCTTTCTTAAAGTCAAAACGGGGAAAATAATTTCCCGGTAGAGTAGGGGAAGTCTTTAGGTATTTCATCACAATACTCACTTTGTGAGTAAAACTAAAGCCAGCATGTCATGATTTTGGAAGGGCGCTAGAAAAGTCCTGTAAAGTGCTTATGTACTACCATAAAAGAAGCCTTCAAAACACCGCGGAATGGGTCAGCTGTAAAGAACTTATCACATTAAATAAATTGCCTCTGACACAAGAGGCAAGTTTACAGCAGCAGACAACTCGTGACTATTCATAGGCGACACCACAGTAAATAAGCTATTTTTAGTATAAAAGGGGGAGGGCTGCAGGTTCACGAGTTTATTTTTTTTTTTTAAGGATCGAGTCTTTTAAGATGTGATGAAGAATNCAGCAATGGCAATATGGAAGTCGAGTTGCACACCGATAAGGGTAGATCAATACAAATGTGTTAGTGGGGGAGNAAGATGTGATGAAGAATTAAAAATTAGGCCTGTGATAGGTGTCGTAGCTCTCTGTGTTCTTTTACGGGGGGAGGGGGGGGGCAGGGGGTAGCAGCCAGTAGGTAACAGCTTTCTAGTCTGTATCTTCCTTCATGAAGTTTATCTTCTGTGCAGGGCTGGCTGTTTGTGGTGGCTGGTAAGTCACAGACTTTATGGTACTTCAGCGAAGCTTTCAAGCTTATTGACAACTTGCTTTAGAGAGAGGTAGCTGTTTACATGTCTCAGGCAACTGAGATCATCTTTTTGAACGAGCATCTGAATCTGGTCATAGTATTCTTGTTTTCGTAAATTTACTTTGAAATATGGTAAACTGTTATCATAGCAGGCGGTGTATTTGTGAGGGTAAAACTGGTCGGGTTTTTTTACACTGTATCTCTCCTGCAGCCAGACTGTTGATCTCCTCATGCAAGAGTCAGGATGTCGTTTAGAACATCCTTCTGCTACCAAATTCCGCAATCATGTCATGGAAGGAGAATGGGATAAGGTAACGTAGGGCTTATAGGACTGTATTAACCACTGTTTAAATTTATAGTATCTGTGAGAGAATTCAAAATCCCCCCTCCTTATATGCTTTTTTTTTTATGCCAATTTCTGCAGGCTGAGAACGACTTGAATGAACTTAAGGCCTTAGTGCATTCTCCGCATGCAATTGTGGTAAGAGGCACACTTGAACTCTTTCAGAGCTGTGTAGTTGGACTAATTGTAGTGGTGTAATCTTTCGCTATGGAATTGGTTGTCCATAGTTCTTGTTTTCTTTTTTTGTTTACTTTAAGCTGCTTGCATGCTATCTCAAACGTCATACTAATCTGAACTTTTTTTTATTCTGTTTTAGAATGTGAGATAGGCAGCCCAAAAGTATTGAGGCTAAGATTTGGTGTACTGAATGTTTTAAACTCTGTTAAACATACCTGACTGATAAAATATAAATCCTGTCACAGTCCTAAAATAGGTCAGTTTCTGTAGAAACTGCCTATGTTGAATACTAATTTCAACCTTGAAATACTTCTCACAATCTCTGTGTTTACCAGAGTTGGGTTTTCTTGAGGGAAGTGAAGTTTAGAAACAAAATGCAGTAATACTCATGTGAAGTTGGCTTTGTAATAGCACATTACAAAAATATAGAGGCTGCTATAGACCATGAACAATACTGTTGCTTTTCCAGATGGCTTTTAAAGAGCAAATGCATTTGTATTGCTGTTTGGGATTTTATTTAGAGCTTTTTCTCTTTTGCTTGCTTTTTTTTTTTTTTCCCTAAAAAAAAAAGATAAACCTAGAAATAGAAGGTTGGTAGATCCTGTGACTTGACAATTACAATATGTGTTGTTATGATTTCAGTTGCTTTGAGTAAAGTGTTTCTTGTTTTGATTTTTGTATCTCAAGATGAAAATCATTACTCTTCAAAAAGCTTGTTCTGTTGCGTTTAAACGTTTATTTTAATTAAATGAAGTTAGAACAGCTATGGTCACTTAAGAAGAAAACAGTAGCAAGGCTTTTTGAAGTGTCTGTAAACAATGAGGAATCAGCTGATGGCTGCTTAGTTCTACTTCTGGCTGATTCATTTGTTGTCAGGACAATTTCCTGTCTGGTGGGGGAGGGAGAGAAAGAGAGAACAGGAAGTGAAGTAGGAAAAACAGATGTTTAACAAAACATCAGAGGGTACTTGACAGAAGTTGACATTCTTTTCTATTAATTCGGTCAAAGCTTAGCACCTCTTAATTAGACCAGTAGTTTGACTTTCTCTTTTCTCAGACTTGAAGTAGTTTAGAATGTTGCATGCAGCTTTCAATAGTTAGTGCAAACTGAAAGTATGAAACTGCTGTATGCGAATATGAGTGGTCATTTGAAACAGATTTTCTCATGTTTCTGACATCTGAAGCTATGAAGTTTATCATAGTATTAGTGTTTTGCATGCCTGTGAGTCAAGAGGCTTAACTGAGTATCAGCATTGCGCTTTTTGGAGAACTCAGTTTGAGGAAAAAGGGGGTGTTTTCCCCCTCTGTTGTTCTGGAGGGCTCTGAACGTGTGCTCTTCTTTGTTGTTGGTGTCTAATTGCTGCCATAAAACTTGGTGCAATAAAAATACTTGGTTTAGACTGAACTTTACCTGAACCAAGTATTAACTCTTTTCTTTTTAAAGCTGCTGTCCTTTATATAAACTTCCTATAATTTAAAACAGGTAACAGTTTCAAATGTCTTACATATGTGGGTTAGTAAGACAACATGATTTGCAAGGCTAAGTTGTGCTTGTGTGTCTTCCACTGTGTGCACACTGTCTCTATCTCCCTCCCTGTCCAGCTTTTTTGTACACAGCTGAGGTTAGGGGTGGGTATTAGTGTAGTCAGCAGCTGGAAGACTAGTGAAAGATCCTTACAGGTAAGGAGGGATGCTTTATGCTCTGTAGGTAATCACAACTGCAGTGAAGTCAGAACTAATGAAGGTGATAAATGTCTTGATCAGAGAACATCCAAACAAGATGCTGCAAGTAACTCTTAAAAAAACTCACAGAAAATTAGATTTTGGTTTTCCTGACTCCTGACTTGTGACTCACACTGTATGATTAGATGTGTCAAAAATGTGTGCATACAAGAAGAATGGGTGCCTAAAAGTTTAGATGACACAGAGTATTTAACAAAGTAGGGTGTGTGTTTTGTGGTTTGTTTTGGTTTGTGGTTTGTTTGACTATTTTTTCTCTGATAGTTAATAATGACCTGGACAAAATAACCAGGATACATAGCTGCCTTTGAAATGTCTGGTCAGTGAAGGGGATATGTATGTATTTTTAAAATACTACTCATGTTTAATTTTCTTACTTCTGGGAAGTGTTTTAAGTTTTACAGGTGAAAACACTAAACATGAAATGGCTGATCTCAGTTTTTAAATTTTTTATGCAGTGTGTTGATACGGGCGGAGTGTGGTAGCACACAGGACAGTTTTCTATTTCTGTTTGTGTCAACACAACTGAGTGCTGTATAGTATGTGATTAGTCATGTTTACTTTTCCAGTATATAAGATACAGATGTCTTGAGACAATCTGTAGGGTAACTCCGTAGTTGAATCAAGCATGATGTTTTTCCTTGAGTAACACTTAGAAAATGTCAACTTCAAGCCAGCCTGAGGTTTAGGTTACTTTAGGGCTACTCAAGCATGTTAGGGCATCTATCTTGGGTAACTAATTGAACCTAGGAAGAAACCTGGAGATTATTACTTTACAGTCATCTAGAATATACTTGCAAATTGTCCTCTTCACTTGTTCTAGAGGTATACAGCCTGCAGCAGGCAATACAATAAAAAAATGTGATTTATGTATTGTTTGGACAAAGTGTTCCACCTGCCTGTGTGGTGTCCCGCTTGCTACCAGCATTAAGGGCAGCTCCCTGTTGGAATTAATTACTCTCCATGCGTCAGGACTTGGTATGGTTGAAGCCTCATTAAATTCCTTGCTATATTCTGTAGACCAGAATATTTTCTGCCCTTTACATATGAAATCCTACATTGAAGTTTTGGATCGGTTTTAAGGGCTTTCATCAGTGGTTTAGAAGACTTGTCAAAGCAATAGGTTACAGAATAATGAAAACTGAGGTCTTAGTTCTGCAGGCCATAAGTAGATAGCTACTGTGTTGAGTTTGTTTTGAAACATCAGCTGATAATTTCAGCATGTCTTTTAGTTACTTCTTTAACTTCAAAGAACAGTTGCTTCAGCAATATTTACTTACTTATTTTGAACTCTTAGGACAGTAATAAAACTGTGGTGAAGCTTGTTAAAATATGCAGGTCAAAAATAACACCAAAATCTAATCCTAAACCTAGGTTATTATGCATTTTGCTTGTTACACTTCTGAAGATTCGCTACTGTGACCAGTGACCAAAACGGTCCAGTTTTTTGACTGTGGTAGTGTCCTTGTCCTGTTATTTTCAAGTTGTGTTTGCTGAGGTTTTCACCTTTGGTTACCCTGTGCTGGTGAATTATTGTGCATGCCAGACTTCCTAGAATTTAAGATACTGGAAGGGGCTTTCCTACTAACAATTAGGAAAATGAAGGAGTGTGGTACTAAGCGTTCATGATAGTAATCAAAGGCTATAGTTTGAAGAAAGCAAAATGCTAATAGTACATACATTAAAACAAACAAGGCTCCCCNCAGAGTTCAACCTACACTTAAATAATATCTTGTAGAAGCGTAATGCACTTTATCCTCATCCTCTCTATGGAGCTGAAAGACGGGATGAGGTACTAATAACAGCAAAACCAGCCAGACTGCGGTGCTGAAACTGTTCTTCCATAGGTCATTCAGGGTGAAGGATCTTTGCTATAAGCTAAGCAATGGCAGTGTCTGAACTTAAGTTGTTCAACAGTAAAGAGTGTGATGATGTTGAATTTCTCTTGCAAACACTGAGATAATAATGGGACTATTTAGATTATCATAATCTTGATTCCTCTCCTTTGTAAGGCAGCTAGAGAATACGGAGAAAGAATAAGCTGTTGCATCACATGAGTTTTATACTCACTCAGTTCTGCTTAAATAGTGAAGTTTGCGCTTTGTACAGTGGTCAATATTAACAGTTCTCTTTTCTTCTAGAAGAGGTTGTTTGGGCTCTAGAAGAGATGATGTACCCAGAATGGTTTTGGATATTGTGAGAAGGTGGCACCGAGAAGAAATTAGCAGTACTATTTAGTAGAGCATAAAGTAGTTGAGAGAAAATGAAGATAAAATTCAGTTGTTGAGTGAAATCTATTTGTCAGTAAAGTCACTAGTTGCACAAGAAAAAAAGAAGTAGGAGGCAGTGAGTGTCCTGATACTAAAAAAAATTACTTGAAATGTGGTGTCACTGGAGTGTGACTTCTGCCTTAACGAAATTTATGCTGTTGTTTGAGTATGCTGTAGGGCAAGTTTCAGAGCAGTTACCAAAATAGCTTAGCAAATCAATTTAATTTCCTTATCAACACTTTATTCCTTTCCTTTTGCCATAAATAAATTACAGTTTCAAACTGCTAACCTTTTATTCTAATTCTCCATTATGGGAACAATAGATTCCTGCATGAAGTGTAGAGTACTGTGTTGTTCTAAAGCCTTTATATTCCTGGTATGCCTAAGTCATACATGGCACTGATGACTTTTTTTTTTTTAACTATACTTTCTAACCCAAAACGGAAATTGCACCTCTTTGGATAACTTGGCAACAGTATTATGCATGGTAGTCTTCCTGTAATGCTTCCATGGAATTGTTGGGACTGGTGTAATAAAGGTTGTGTTTTGGTATTTTCTGCTCTTTTTACTTTTTCCTCTAATGAAATGAAATTAATGTGATAAGTCTTAAAAGCAGGGAGGGAGAAAGAGTAATTAGATTCAGAGAGGGCAAGTTATTATCACATTTAATGGAAATATAAATTTAATAAATATTATATGCAGTGAATGGAGAAGGAAGAGATGGAGGGATTATAGTTTTTATTACAAATTGGAAATGTCAGGCTGTTTTTTTTAATCTGGTGGTGATTATCAGTGTGAGGTGACCAAGGGGAGTGAAATACAGTCTGTGACTGCTACCTGAGCATCTCCAGGCATCCTAGTGAGCATGTGCACAGCTGGTAGAGGAAACTCTTATCCCTCCTGCTGCTGGTATATAAGCAAACAGCGTGAGGTCTGCTGGCCTACTGCATGGAGCCAACCACTGAGGTTGTAAATAATTGGGATGTCTTTCTTTTGGTTTTTCACATGTCAGAACATCAAAAAGTGTTGTCTCACCTGGAAAAACTGTACAGTGATGGTCTAACAATTTGAAATTCAAATAACATAAAGAGCTGGATAGGGAGTGTAATATGGGTTTGTCTGTCACAGAGCACTGCAGACATGTTTGAACATAAATCTTTACTGTGACATGTTTTATGGTTCACAAAGCTGTGTGGTAAGTTAACAGCAATGTATGTGGAAACTTTGTTCTTCTGGAGAACTGTGGAAGAACTGCTTTATGTTTTAACTTTGGATTTTACATCTAGAAAGCCTTAAACTTTCACGTGAGCTTCAATAGGACAGGAACATCTTAAACTTCACAATTATCCCTCTGCTTAAGGAGGCTGGCAGTGCATTTGAAACTAAGTAAACATTGACCAAATATGAACATGAAAACAGTGAGGTGCCTGAGGTCTGATGAAAGCAAAGGAAACTGGTGATTGAACTGGTGGTGTATTCATTACAAAAGCCAATGTAATTTGCTACACATAATCTCCAGTCTGTTTCTCACCACTATGTCTAAACACATACATTTTCCTCTTTAACCTGGTGAGTTCTGTGGACCAGAAATGTCATTTCTGCCTGATAACTGCTAGTAGAGAAAGAACATGTGCAAACATAGCATAGTTGGTTTCATTCAGAAACAACCAAACTATGTTTCTCCCGAATTGCTATTAGAAATTTCTATGAGTTATTTTTTTTAAAATATAGTAAATTTTTACCTGACTTTTTTTAATCCACAGATATTTTTTGCTAGAATAGCAGACTTGATTATTTTTTCAAAAAAGAAAACAAGCAAAAACTATGCCCGGTGAAAGGAACACTGTGAAATAACAGTGTGTTATTCAGAGAGGTGGGGTGATTCCTAAATATAGGAAACTATATTAGTTCTGTAATCCTGAAAACACCACCCAAAGAAAACAACTTAAGGTAGAGCTACAAAACAAAACCTCAGGCAGTGTCAGTTTGTTACTGCTATATGTTATGCAGCTATGCAAACAATCCATGTCAGCTCCTGTGTAAGTGGTGTGAGAACTTGTTGAGTTGGCCTGGTGCGTTCTGTGCTGTCACACGTATGTGAATAACTGATTTTGGGCACTTTCTTGATAGAATCTTATACTGGAAAGCCTGTCCAGTTCGGGGTTTGAGGAATGATGCAAGTTAAAATGAGACAAGTTGCAGGGGGATCTGAGGAATGAGATAGGAATATACTTGGAGCCCTATCAGACAGGGAGGAAATTCACGGATAACTCAATTGCTGCAATGTTGTTGAAAACCCAGCAAAAGAAATTAAGTAATGAAACATTACATAGAGCTGTATTTCTGAAGGGCATAGTAGAATGGTTTCTACTGTTCTGTTTAGGCTCAAACGTTTTCTGAAACTTCAGTCAACCTTTTTCCCCTGACTGCTGCTTTCTGTCATGTCAGAGGATGAAGTTTTTGCTGCTGCAGCAGAAGTACCTGGAATACCTGGAGGATGGCAAGGTCCTGGAGGCACTTCAGGTTCTACGCTGTGAACTGACGCCTCTGAAATATAATACAGAACGCATTCATGTCCTCAGTGGGTAAGTGGTTGGACTTTGAGAGCTCTTGCAGTGAAGTTTGCTAAGGAATTCTGTGGCTTTTGATAGCTGATGTTGTGAGGACTCGAGCTGTATTAAAGCTATTATCCTGTTGATTAATAAGCTGAAATGAGATATGATAAAATGCTGAGGAAAGAGTACTATTCAGTCGACAGTATTCTGTTTCAGATGCTTGAAAACAGCCTGATGATTATTTATTTTTATACTGCTAGAACCTAAATACATACATATGTATGGTCATCTGATCTTGAGAATTATTAGCCAGTTACCTCATAATTGTACTAAGTAGGTGAATGTAATCTGGTTTGTTCTAAGATGAAAATAAGATGTTTCTACGTTCCCTATAGTTGCTTATTTTGTTTTCTTTTTCTATGGCCTGTTTGTAGATGCTTGTTCTAAAGATGATGTGTGTTTCTGTGAAATAGTTTCCTGCCCTTTTTCATATTGGTCTCAAGCTTAAGTCACCTGTTTCCAGTTCATTAGGAATGTTATGATCTATATCACGCTCAAAAGTGAAAAGAATGATTCCAGAAAGACTTGGTCTGTTGGTGTCTGTGCGCTTTTTTTAAACAGGTACCTGATGTGCAGCCATGCAGATGACTTGCGTGCAAAAGCAGAGTGGGAAGGGAAAGGAACAGCTTCCAGATCTAAACTTTTGGACAAACTCCAGAGTAAGATGTTCTAGTGTTTAGAATTTCTTCTCGCCTCTGTAAATCCAGTATATCAATCCAGGGAATTGACTTCACCTGCGTTTGCTGGTTGTTTGGTTTTTCGGTATTTCTTGGTTAACGGGAATGCTTTTAGGTGCCTCAAACCTTTGATCTTCTGTATCTAACCTTTTGCTGTCTGTGATAAACTATTTTGCAGTAGCAACTCTTATTTCTTAGCTCTGCTTCATGCAGTAATGGTTTAACTTGGTGATTAAATGTGTGGTTTGGGAAGCGGAGGGGTGTGTATTACAAATGTCTGTTCTAATGAGAGGTGGAAACTAAGCGTGACCTATAACCACTAATGATATTAGTACTGGTTGATAGGGGTCTCAGCTTTGCTATGAATTATGGTTTCTCCTCTCTTTCTTGTGGTTGTTGTAATACTATGTATCAGAGTTGTAAACCCCACAGTCGTCTTTATTTTCATAGTTTTAATAGGTAATTCCTTAAATGAACACTGCTGATACTATTTTATAATTTTATGGATTTTGTTAAATACGGAGTTTTGTGTTAGCTTGTGTAAATGGTGCTTGTTAGCCTGGACAACATACTCTATAACTACAAATACCATGCATACGGCTCTGCTTTCCAGGATTTCGCGCTTCTAATTCCAGGTGTATAGCTGTAAATTTGACAAGCTGTGTGCTTTATTTACTAAGGTCTCTTCCAAAAACACTCAAATCACAGTATGCTCTTACTTGTAACTTGCTTTTGGTAAATCTTTTTTTGTTTTTTGTTGTTTTTTTTTTTTTTCATGTGTTTGTTTTTTCTTCATAACTCCTCTAAAGCGTACCTACCCCCATCAGTGATGCTTCCTCCAAGGCGTTTACAGAACCTGCTTCGTCAGGCTGTGGAACTACAACGGGACCGGTGCCTATATCATAATACGAAACTAGATAGTAATCTAGATTCTGTCTCGCTGCTAATAGATCACGTTTGTAGTAGGTAAGAAACCCTCGTGACTTTTGAGATGGGCAACAGTATCTTTTCTTTGTCCTTTAAAGTAATCTGATTGTACCTACTGTTAGCAGGAACGCGAAAACTCTTCTGAGCTGGTTTAACAGGATTTTACTGGGAAGAGACAATTCTCATTAAATGGCTGGTGGAGGTGGGGAGTAGAGAAGGTGTGTCTATGGCATTTTGGTAGCTGGAAATGGAGTAGTGGGGTCAGACTAAAGCTTTAAATTTTCATTGGATGGGTATGAATAGAAGATATTGCTATGCTAATCCTTAGCCACTTGTTTCTTATAATTTTGGGCAGCCTGTCTATTTATGCATCAATGTATGGTTGCTGTGTTTTTTCACTGGAGAGTCACTAGCATGTTATTTATCCAGACTGTCCTCAAGGTTACTGGAGTGCAGAAAGCCTACTGAAGCATACTTCTATGAACTCAGCTTTTAGCTATAACTTGCAATAGTGGACACAAATGCTTTTAGGACACAAAGGTTAAAACAGAGGAGAAATGTGCAATAGATGTTTGATTTACATAATATATAATATTAATAATATAAAGAACTATTTTCTCAGATTTGTAAAGTAGATTGTCTGTCTTGTATACCTTTGTATTGGCTCTTTAGACTTTCTAGATAACTTTGCTTTTTGTTAACAAAACGGATGCTGCTTCTGAACCTTCAAAATGCTGTACTGTAGTAGACATACAGAAGGAAGAAGTTTGTTTTTAACAAATGACTGACCTGAGTAGTTTTTCCTCATCCAGCAAGACTGTGCCAAGTACCTAAAAACTCAGGGTAGTTTTTATGGAAAACTGCTGTGTCTGGTGCAATAAAGGGATGAAGGCTAGAACACCTAGAAATTAAGGGGTTGTGTAGGATACCCTTATATGTTCATGTAACAGGCTAACACTTGGGCTTACAGGGGAGTTATTTCCATGTTAAGGTTGGCTCACTTGAGGAAGCTAATTAAGAACTGATAAACTTGCTGATAGAAACTTTCTGAACTCAGCTGCTTTGACTTACACTCTTGCGCTTCTTGGAATATCTTTTTAAAGATTCAGACTTCCGTAGTACTTCACTGTAGCTATCCTAAGATTTTAGAATTATTATCTCTAGCACTTCTGTATTCAAGTAACTTTTTTAGCTTGCAGTTCTGCTACATCACGTTGTTTCAGCAGTTGTGTGTGTATGTGTGTGCAGACATTTGACTGTTGCCCACTTTACCTCATGGCTAGGCTTCGCGAA
>VXBX01007597.1:0-50206 GCA_013400415.1 Scytalopus superciliaris
CCCTCAGCCACTCCTTGTATGACTCACAAATCCCACGATGACCAAACCCTCGGGAATAAACTGCCTGGGAAAAAAAAATCCAACCAAACCACCAACTCCTTTCTTTTTACTGTTTCTCTGGAAGAATAATGAGGAATCTGAGAGAATCCAACTCACCCTGGGACCGGGATGGACAGGCTGGGCAGGGAGTCGGAGTCCTGAGGACAGAGCTGGGGCCGAAAGCTTTTATATGTGGCCGAGCTCTCTTGGGAATGAGGCATGTCCTGGGAATTAATAGCCGAGCTCTGCCACGGCCATGTGTGTGTGTGTGTGTGTGTGTGTGTGTTTTTTCTGGCCCTTGCTGTTGGATTAATCAGCCCCAATTAGCATCTCCCTCGACGGAACGTCAGCTCAGCTCCTTTGCATATGCAGTGTCCCATTATCTAATTAGTTCTCCCACTGGTCATGCTCAGATGTTACCTCGTGTCATCAGATGGGATCCTGGGATAGGGATACCTGGAATACCGGGATGCTGAGTGATGTGCCCAAAAAGGAGACTCTGGTGGTGATGGGAAAACCACAGGAAGGCTTGGGAGTCCTTCCAGGGCACGGGGAGGGAATCCAGGGTGACTTCAGGACCGTGAGGAGCAGCAGATGATGCTGCCCTGTGTGTGGCTTGCAAGACTTGAGCTCCAACCACGGGATCCCTACGGACATCGGGAGCAGGGATGGACCAGGTCAGGCTGGGGGTGGGATGTTTATTCCCTTCCTTAAATGAATGAATTCCCTTCCAAGTCAGGGAATGAGGAATTAATTCCCTTGGCACCTCAGCCAGGTGAGTGGCTCCAGCAAGGAAAAGCCTCTTATGTGTGGAAAATCTGCTTTTATGTGTGGAAAACCTGGAATGAGGACACCCAGAGGAGCAGTGACCTCATGGACCAACAATTCCAGCATGTCCACCTTTCTGGCATTTTCCTTTGACCCATTTTCGGTGAAGCTGCTCCATTAGGCGTTTCTGTGGATGGTAGGGGCGTTTTCAAGGAGCAGGAAAACGTCTCTCCCTGCAGCCCCCCAGGGCAAGAGGCATTTCCATGCGCTCCCTCCACGGTGGAGCCTCTCCAAGGGATGCTCAGAGATCCGTCCCGAGGAATTTGGTTCTGAATCACCGGGAAAAGCATGTGCAGAATTCCGGGGTGTGGCTCGGACCCGCTGCCGCGGAGATAATTTATTCCAGAGCTGCAGCAGCGCTGCAATTGCCTCGAAGGAAGCAGGGAAGGATGGAAAAGGCTCGGGATCTGTTTGGGACAGCGAGGATTTTAGATTCGGAATGTGTTGCCAGAGTCCCAAGATTTTCCTGGGTTTGGATTTAAAAGAGGTGTTTTGGAGTCACTTCCCTTCCCGAGGATTTCCCAAATACTCAGGTGCAAATATTCAGTTTCTGCATCTTGCCTCTTAAATTTTCCCGCATTTAGTAGAATTCCGGATAAATTAGGTATTATTTCTGAATCCTTCAGGCTGGACTTCTATCTGGGGGGTCTGAGCAAGCTGGTTTGGTGGGAGGTGGAGGGTGGAATAAGATGATCATTAAGGTCTATTCCAAACTAAACCTTTCTGTGATTCTGTGATTATTCCCATGACCCCCTCCCTCCGTGCAGACCACACTTCTCAGTCTATTTAATCCTGCTGACAAGACAATAAACCTTTTAAGGGGTTTATCAAACCTTTTAAATCTCAACAAATTCCCTGGAAAGCATTTCTTTAGGAAGAAGGACCTTTAGGTCTGGCTTTAGGATCACAGGGAGGCTTTGATTGCAAACTGTGTCTTCAGAATCAGAGCAGGGGGAAGGGGATGAATTTGGGTGTCCAGGGGATGCTCCTGTGGCTGAGATAACTCTTAACAAGTCATATTTTCCTCTGGATAAGAAACTGACCCGGGATTTTCACCACGCTGGGGTGCTGCCATCAGCAGAATGACAAATAGTTGCAAAATTAATTGTATTAAGAAATCGAGCAACTGCTAAAAGCACCCCAGACCGGAGCTCTGGTTTAAAAGAGAAAGATAAATGAAGAAATGAATAAACATAACCCAAGAGTTTGCAGGGTAATTACTGACACATTTTATTGTGATTCACGACTAATTGGAGGTTAGAGGAAGGAAAGGGAGAAGGAGGATTCACAGCACCGAACATCCCACACACCCAGGGGAGGAGGGAGGAACAGCAGGACCAGGAGCTCCCACCCGTCTCTGGGCAGCCCCACAGCGGGCGAAGGAGAGGAGATCTACAGTCTCTGAGCAAAGGACGGGTGATGTCCACGTCCATATCCGTGTCCACATCCATATCCGTGTCCATATCCATATCCATGGCGGGGGGGGCAGCGGGCGGGGCCGGGGGGGGCTCAGCAGCCGCAGCCGCTGCCGCAGCAGCCCCTGTTGCTGCTGATGGTGTAGCAGGTCATGGGCATGCAGCAGGACTGGACAGGCATGCAGCAGGACATGGGCATGCAGCAGGGGCTGCAGCAGGGGCTGCAGCACTGCATGGGCGAGCAGCACATGGGGGTCTTGCAGCCCTTGGAGCTGGTGCAGCAGGTCACGGAGTAGCCGCCACCGCAGCCGCCACCGCAGCCGCCACCGCAGCGGCCACCACAGCCGAACATCCTGTTGGTTGGGGGGGTGGGCAAAGCTGGGGAGGAATCACAGAATCACACAGTCTGCTGAGCTGGGAGGGACACACAAGGACCATCCAGCCCATCCCCAACAATCCCACCCTGTGCCCCAGAGCATCACCCAAATGATCTCTGAACTCTGGTGCCCACTGCCCTGGGGAGCCTGGTCAGTGCCCACCACCCTCTGGGGGAAGAAGCTCTTTCTAATCTCCAGCCTGACCCTGCCCTGGCACAACTTCATTCCCTGGGTCTGTCCCTGGTCCACACAGAGCAGGGATCAGTGCCTGCCCCTCCTGAGGAAGTCTGACCTGCAGAGTTTGTGTTTTTCCCTCTGCCTGAAGCTCCTCATGGTTTAGGCAGCTTAAAGCCTTCTTACCCCAAAGTGCACAGCCTGTCCCTGAAATCTCCACATTTTTGGGTTGGACACCCATGAATTTGGCTTATTGTTCAGCACTGGCTCCATCAGGGAGAAACCACCACCCAGGAAGGAGCAGAGTCTGTGACTGGGAGCAGGAGAGTTGAAAATACCCAGTTAATTCAAGGCTCTGTTTCTGCTCAATTTGGAGGTTCAAGGAACTGAAACTGAGGGGTGTCTTGTTCGTAAATCTTCATTGCAAGTCTTCTTCTTCTTCCTGCAGTGCAGGTCCCACCTACTCATCCCAGGGCATCCCTAATTTCCCAGGCAGAGTAACCCAGCTCGGTGCACACAGTCCGGGCCCTCCTGGAAGGTTCTCCATCCCTGTGCTCTCCATGGCCCTGCTGATACTCCCAGAGCCTCCTTTAACATTTCTCGTCCCCGTAACTCCTTGCACAGAGTTTACAAAAGCCCAACTCCCAAACCCCATCCCAGATCCCCACTTAGACCCCGGTACTGTTATCAGATATCCCAGATTTCCTCCAGGGAAAGGAAGGGAGATTCAGAAATTCTCACTTACCCTGCAGAAGAGCGAGAAGAGCTGAAGGGAGGAGAGGAGCGAATGAAACGAGCTGGGCCAGGACACCTTTTATAGTCCTGAGCACCTTCCTGCTGGAAGTGAGACAACCATTGACCATCCCAGTTTCCCTGTTTACCCACCCAAACCCATAGTTTTTAGCCCTACGTGTCGTCCGGTATTTGCATTTCACCTTATTACTTGTGATCACCACCTTTGTTCGGCCTCCTAATTGTTCAGCCTGCAGATAATCAAAGGGCTCCTATGAATGCTGATGAATTTGCTCTCCCCACAACCTTCCCAGGGAGCCAAAAAATGCGCCCTCCAATCTGTTTGACCCGGGCGGGCTCGGAGGGCCGGGGATGTTCAGGGACTTACTCAGCAGCTGCCGGTGCTGAGTCAGTGCAGGGCTCCACACTGAGCCCCTGCCTCGTGTCTCTGCCCCGTTCCACCCGCCGGGCTTTGGAGATGTCACGGGAATGAGGGGGTTTGTTCCTGGTGCCGGGAATGGGCACGTGAGGAGGGAGCGTTCGGGATGTGCCCAGAGTCATCCCGAGCTTTGGGTCTCAGTCACCTGCACGGGACTCTGCGCAAGGTCGTGGAGTCATGGAATGCTTTGGGGTGGGAGGGACCTTGAGGATAATCCAGTGTCACCTTCCACTAGCCCAGGGTGCTCCAACCTGGCCTTGGACACTTCCAGGGGTGCAGCAGCCACAGCTTCTCTGCCCAGCCTGTGCCAGGGGCTCCTCATCCTCACAGGGAGGAATTCCCTCCCAATATCCAACCCAAATTCTTTCAGTCTGAACCCACCCCCCTTGTCCTGTCACTCCAGGCCCTTGCAAGTAGTTTCTCCTCATGTTTCTTGCAGGATCCCTTCGGGTACTGAAAGGCCACAACTGGGTCAGCCTGGAGCCTTTTTTTTTCACCAGGCTGAACAATCCCAACTCTCCCAGCCTTTCCTCATAGCAGAGCTGCTCCATCCCTCTAATCACCTCTGGAGCTGCTCCAGCAGCTCCATGTCCTTGCTGTGCTGGGCCCCCAGGGCTGGATGCAGAATTCCAGCTGGGGTCTCCCCTGAGGGGGCAGAGGGGCAGAATCCCCCCCTGCCCTGCTGCCCACGCTGGGGGATCAGCCCAGGGCACGGGGGGGCTCTGGCCTGGCTCATGTCCAGCCTCTCCCCCACATCTCATCCCCATGCACCCCGAGAGCATTTTGGTGATGCCAAACCCATCTTTGTCCTTTGGTTTGCATGAACTTTTGTGAATCTTCCAGTCTGGGGGGGTTCAGATTTGTGTGCAGGCACTGCTGAAATGAGGTTTGGGTTTGTGATGCTTTGCTGGGATTGCTTTCCCAGAAAGCTCTGAATCGAGTATTCACTTCAGAATATCTATGATTTTATTTTTATTATACTTTTATTGGTATCTCTCGTTTGAATAAAATATTTAAGGGGCAGCTTTGCCTGTCAAGCAGCAACAGAAGGAATGCTGGCTCTGGGGCTGGGTGTGATGCAAATCAACACATTCCTCCTGCAACCTCCCCTTAAAATCCACTTTGATAAGCCCTGGCCACCCCAGGGACCACCCTCAGCTCCCCACCAGGGAGGGAGGGGCTTTAGGTTGGTGCAGGACCCTCTGTGGGTGTTGGAAGTAGAAGGAGCCCAGAATGAAGCAAAGGGTGAGGAGATTGAGGTGGAAGAGACATGACCAGCAAACTGGTCCTAACTGGGCTCATGGAGCTGGTGGGAGGGAGATGAAACTCTTGGTTGAGATGAAACCACAGTCTGGGAGGGAAGGAGGAAGGGAGGAAGGTCAAGGTAAGGCAGAGCCCTGGGCGGGGTGGATGAACCCTTGTTTAACACTTTGCTGTGGGGCTCAATCCTGGCAGGAATGGGGGGTTTGGGAGGAATTTTTTCTAAGGTCTGAAATTGCAGCTTCCATTTGAGCTCCTGAGAGCTGCCTAATGAGAGGATGGAGGAGCCTGCCTGGCGAGTTCCCTCTGCTTCCTGACATCCTCTGGGATCCCTGGGGAGGTCAGGAGAGGGGTCCTCTCAGGTGAGATGCCACCCCCCCAAAGATGGTCACAGTGGCCTCGGTTTCGTTTCTGCCCAGCGCAAGGGGGAGCAGGTTGAGGTTTCAGTGCTGTTTCACCCCTGCAGGAAATGCTGCCAATTCCTTTCCAGGCTTCCCTGGCATGGGAATAATTCCTTGAGTGAAATATTGGAGAGGCCACACATGGAATTGCAGCTTCTCCAGGCAGGGTGGAAGAACACGCGTGGCATTTCCTTCCCAGCAGGTCCCACTTCCCAGTCCATTAGAACTGATTAATTTATTAATTTACAAGGAATTAACGGGGCAGAAGCAAAGGGAATCACTTAAGTTGTGCCTCCGGAGGGAAATTTTCCATGGGCAAGTCCTGCAACTGTGAGAAATGCTGATCTAGGGGGGCTTTTCCCCCCCAGGGGAGTCGTGTAGGGCTCTTGGTGTAACTGAGGTGCCCCAACCATCTTTGGGAAATGGGATATGGATCATCATGGAAAGAAGGGATGGAGCACTTTGCAAACCGAGGGAGAAAAGGGCATTAAATGCATGAAAAGGGCCGAGGGGCAGATTTGGAGTGTTTTGGTTCAACTCCAACCGGTCCTGTCGCTCCTTGAAGGCAGTGGAGCTTTCTCAGGATTTGTTCTCCCACTTCAACTCAAAACTTCCATCTCCTGAGTGTCAGACTGTTTGTTTGGCTGCCTGTAGGTCCTGGGGTAGATCTCTGGGTAGTGGAACTCCAGGGAGCTTTCCTGTGTCAAACTAGTTCAGAAGTTATTCATGTCCTTCTGGAGTTTATTGTATGGTTTGGGTTGGAAGGGTCATTAAAAATCATCCCATCCCCCCCCCTGCCATGGGCAGCGACCCCTCCCACTATCCCAGGTTGCTCCAACCTGGCCTTGGATACTCCCAGGGATGGGGCAGCCACAGCTTCTCTGGGAAATCCATTCCAGTCCCTCCCCACCCTCACAGGAAAGGATTCCTTCCCAATATCCAGCCTAAATTTCCCCTCTGTCAGTCTGAACCCACCCCCCTTGCCCTGTCCCCCCAGTTTGTGATGAACAGCCCCTCTCCAGCTTCCCTGTAGCTCCTTCAGACCCTGGAAGGTGCTCTGAGGTCTCCACACAACCTTCTTTTCTATTTTCTTCCTACTTCTTTGTTATTTCATTTGAATATTGCTCCCAGAGGTGCCAGAAATCCCTCTGGTGTTTAAACTGAAGCATCAGGAATGCCCTGATTTCCTTTGGGTAGGAAACGCCCTCTCCCTTTAACACCTCGGAGACAGGAAAGTCCCAGCCTTGGGAAAACACCAAGGAAAAAGCTTTTTGGATCCACCAGCGAACAACCACACCAACACCAGGAGCTTTGCGGGGTCACAAACTACGATTTATTGGGGTTTTTAAGACAGATTGAGGCAAAACAGAGATGAAAAGAATTCAACACCCCACACCCTGAGAGGAAAGCGAAGGGCAGGACCGGCGCTCGCGAAGGGAAACCGCGTTGGTCGCTGGGCAGCGACTTCAAAGCGCGTCACCAGCGCTTGGCCGTGGAAAGCACGAAGAGAAGGGGAAGTCCTACAGTCTCCAGAGAAAGGGGGAAGATCCACATCCATAAATATCCGCATCCAACCCGGGGCGGGCTCAGCTGCTGCCGCAGCAGCCGCCGCTGCTGCTGCTGCTGCTCCCGCCACAGCAGCTGCTGCCGTTGCTGCTGATGGTGTAGCAGGTGGTCATGGGCATGCAGCAGGACATGGGCATGCAGCAGGACTGGGAGGGCATGCAGCAGGACATGGGCATGCAGCAGGACTGGGAGGGCATGCAGCAGGGGCTGCAGCACTGCATGGGCGAGCAGCACATGGGCCTCTTGCAGCACTTGGGGGTGCTACAGCAGGTCACGGTGTAGCTGCCACCACCACCGCCGCAGCAGGACATCTTCTTGGGAGGGGTGTAGGCGGGGCTGGGGAGGAAAACAGAGTTTGGGGGTTATTATTTTGGTGTCTGATAGCCCAGCTTAAGGCATTTGGAGCTCAAAGCGGCTGGGGAGGTCCCTGGTGCTCAGAATCCCAGCACAGCCTGGCCCTGAGGTTGTTTTTGAGTTGGACACACACATGGCTTTAGAACGTTGCCCAGCAGTGGTTCCATCAGAAAGAAACCACCCAGGGGGTGCCCAAACCCACCCTCTAGTCCCAAACTCAGTCTCTGGTCCAAAATGCAGCCTCTGGTCCCAAAACCAGTCTCTGGTCTCAAAACCAGTCTCTGGTCCCAAACCCAATCTCTGGTTCCAAACCCAATATCCGGTCCCCAAATCAATCTCTAGTCCCAAACCCAGTCTCTGGTCCCAAACCCAGTCTCTGGTCCCAAAACCAGGCTCTGGTCCCAAAACCAATCTCTGCTCCCCAAACCAGTCTTTGCCCCCAAATCTTCTGCAGTGCCTGATCCCAAACCCAAAAGTCCTGCAGAGAAACCCATGAAAACCCAACAGAGTCCAAAAATAAAGGCAAGGAGCAAACTCCAACTTACCCTGATGACCAGAGAGGACTGGAGAGAAGTGGAGATGAGTGAGTGAAGACCCTTCAGCTGGGGAGCCTTTTATACTCTCCAGAGCCTCCCCCCTGGAAATGAGGCACTCCTTGGCAATTCTGACTCCAGGATGGGTCACCCGGGACATCCTTCCCACGTGGCTTCCGGTATTTAATCTTTGCATCTTTCCTTTTGCTCACCACCTCAATTTTGCCCCCTAATTACTTGCTCAGGCCAACAACAGATGCAAATTTTCTAATGAATTTGCATTAATGGGACCGGAGGCAGCTCCGGGGAAGCTCCACTTCCCAAGGAATGACCTCGGGACACGCTCAGCAATGTGCCCGGGGCCGGGTGGGTGCTGAAGCAGTGGGACAACCATGCCTGGCACTTGGATCTGTCACCACTCAGGTGTCCCCTCTGCCCTTGACTGGGATTTTTGGGGACCACTGGAAACTCTTGGTCAACAGGAATCCTTCTTTTCCTGCCTCTGTGGTCAAAGTTTAGGCTGAGGATTTTCTCCTTTCTCGGTCCTGCTCTTGAGTTTCCCTTCAGGGTGTTCGGTCCTCATAATTCCTGCTTCTTATTTCTGTTATATATTATGACTTTTCCTCATTTTCATGGATAGATTAAACCTAAATTAATCAGCTTTCAAGGCGTGAGTGGACTTGTGAATATTTTTCCGTGTTCTCTCAAAAAATCCCATCTGTTGAGGTTATTCCTGAGGTTCGTGAGACCGAGACAACTTGTCACAACCACATTTGAGTGTTTCACGCTCTTTGGTTCCGTGTCCCTGCAACAAACACGAGGAATTATGGCCACGTGCGGAGCCGGGACAACCCCACGTGAGAAGAAGAAGGTGTTGATGGTGTTTTCGTGTGATGAGAGGGGCCACCAATGAAAGATGAGAGTTCCAAGATGCTGAGGAAGCGCCTACTCATGGCAAATCACGCTCAGCAGACTCTGACTGTGGGGCTGATGCGGTGGCAGGTGATCCCTGGTGGCTGGGACATCATGTGTGTTCCCAGGATGCGACCGTGACCTCCTGTGACGTTGGGTGTCCCTCTGGAATTTTCCCCAGGGGAACATTGTTCAGGTCACTCCGTAATAGCCAGAAACTTGCCTGCAGGAAGCAACGTCCTGCCCGTGTCAGCCCTCAAACATCTCCCCTGAGTAAGTCACTCAGCACGTTTTTATCGGGCTTTATTGTTGTCACGTTGGCCGAGATGGTCCCAACCGTCATAGAAACAATAATTCTATAATCGTAGAAATATAGAATGGTTTGGGATGGAAGAGACCTCAGGAGATCATCTGATCTGACCCTCCTGGAGGGGCAGGGACACTTCCCATTAGCCCAGGTTGCTCCAGCCTGGCCTTGGGCACTCCCAGGGATGGGGCAGCTTCTCTGCCCAACCTGTGCCAGAGCCCTACCTGCCCTCCCAGGGAACAATTCCTTCCCAGTATCCTGTCTATCCCTGCCCTCTGGCAGTGGGAAGCCATTCCCCCCTGTCCTGTCTCTCCAGGATCTTGGCCAAAGTTCTTCTCCAGCTTTCCTTGAGCCCCTTCCGGCTCTGGGAGGGGCTCTGAGGTCTCCCCTGAGCCTTCTCCTCTCCAGGCTGAACCATCCCAACACTCTTGGCATTTATGGAACTTTTCCTGCTGTTAAATGTCATTTAATGTACAGTTGGGTCAGAAACAAGATCTCCATGAAGGCCCTTTTACATTCCATGCCCCGTTCTGTGAATTTGAGACCTGCGGGACCTTTGTGACTGAGGCAGGATCTGACCCTGCAGCTTTTCCAGGCTGCATGGAGCTCTGAGCAGCCTGGTCTGGTGGGAGGTGTCCCTGCCCACGGCAGGGGGTTGGAACGAGGTGATCGTTAATGTTCCTCCCAGCCCAACCCATTCCATGATTCCACGATGGCATCAATATCCACAAGATTTCCTTAACCAATGCACTTCTGTGCACTTTATAGCATAAAATACCCCCCTGCCAGTGCATTGAACCCGATTTAGCCCTTAATAAAACCCTCCTGAACACCTGGGAAATGTTTTCAGCAGAGTTAACCAGGTAAAGAAGATGATTCGAGTGCAGACTGAGGAAGCAATCAAGCCGGTGCTCGAGGCACCTTGCCCAGACGTGCAATTCCGGGCTGAGTCCTGCATTTTAATGGCAAAGAAAGTCCCAGCCAGGTAGGAAAGGCATCCCTGACTCACGGCTCTGCTATTTCAGGAATGAAGCTTTTAAGTTGTATGTGGAGCCCTGGGTTTCATTCCAGCGCCAGGAACCCGCTGAGGGAACGCTCTGCTCTCGGAGAAATAAATCCAGGTGGTTTCTGGGCTTTTATCTTTGGAAGATGGTGGTGGGAGAAGATGTGCCTGTGTCCAGTGAGTAGTGAATTCCTTTCCAAGAATCCCCTTCCAAGAGCAGGGATGAGTTCCCAGACACCTCACCGGGGTCTAAAGTTCCCTCACAAGGGGCTTGCTGGAGATCAGGGAAAGGCTCTTCTCCCAGAGGGTGGTGGGCACTGACCAGGCTCCCCAGGGCAGTGGGCACAGCCCCAAGGCTGCCAGAGCTCCAGGAGGGTTTGGACAGGGTGGGATTTTTGGTGTCTGTGCAGAGCCAGGAGTTGGGCTTTGATGGTCCTTGTGGGTCCCTTCCAGCTCAGGATATTCCATGGCTCCATGATTAGTGGAATGGTGGAATTCTGCCTCAATCAGACCGTGTCTTTTGAGTTTTAATCACCTTAACCTTTAAGTTTTATAGTAAATAGTGAGTTGTGGCAGGCGGTCAGAAAGTGCCAGAAGGGATCTTAGAATCGTGGAATGGTTTGGGATGGGACACTGAAGATCAGCCACTCCCACCCCTTTCCACGGGCAGGGACACCTCCCACTAGCCCAGGCTGCTCCAAGCCCCATCCAGTCTGGCCTTGGACACTCCCAGGGATGGGACAACCAGAACTTCTCTGGACAACCCATTCCAGTGGCTCTGTTTGCTGCCTCCAGACACGACCTAATTTGTGCCAACAGACCGGGCAGCTCTTTCTTTCCTGAACGTTCTGCTGTGCCACTGGAGCTCTTCTGCAGCCAAAGGCACAGAGCGATGATGAATTCTGGGCAAAGGGGTGGAAGAACAACCAAAAGACCAGATGTTGCGTTTTGCTTAATGCTCAGTTTATTGTCTACAAGTCAAGAGAGGAAATGAAGAGTGATCACATCAACAGCAGAGTCCCAACCACCAAGAAGAGAATTAACACCCCACTAACATCTAATGGATGATAAATACAAGTGTGTTGAACACTATAAATTAAAGAACAGACAGAAGCAGCAGCTTGGGCTGGAAAGAAGAAGAAAATCACTACATGTTGGCTCCATCATGATGAGAACCAGAAGCACACGAGAAGGTTTTCATCTCCCGCTGCTTGTTCTCATCCCACACCAGAGATGGAGCTGGCAGAGGTGCTTCACCACCCAGGGCTGGCTCAGCAGCACTTCTTGATGCTGGCACAGCACTGCTGGATGGGGATGCAGGGCACGCAGCACTTCTTGACGGGGGTGCAGCACACCACCACGGGCTTCTTCTTCACCACGTAGCAGCAGGACACGCCCCCGCAGCCGCAGGGGCAGCAGCAGGACCGGGGGGCACAGCACACGGACTTCTGGCACACCTTGGTACAGCACACGGGCTTCTGGCACGGGGCACAGCACACGGACTGGCACGGGGCACAGCAGGAGGACTGGCATGGGGTACAGCATGAGGACTGGCACGGGGTACAGCACGAGGACTGGCATGGGACACAGCAGGAGGACTGGCATGGGTCACAGCACACAGACTGGCAGGGATCACAGCAGGGCTTCTGGCACGGGTCACAGCACACAGACTGGCACGGATCACAGCAAGGCTTCTGGCATGGGTCACAGCAGCAGGACTGCTGGCATGGGTCACAGCACACGGTCTTGCATGGGTCACAGCAGGGCTTCTGGCACGGGTCACAGCACACGGTCTTGCATGGGTCACAGCACACAGACTGGCATGGGTCACAGCAAGGCTTCTGGCACGGGTCACAGCACACAGTCTTGCATGGGTCACAGCACACAGACTGGCAGGGGTCACAGCAAGGCTTCTGGCATGGGTCACAGCACACGGTCTTGCATGGGTCACAGCACACAGACTGGCAGGGGTCACAGCAGCAGGACNGCATGGGTCACAGCACACAGACTGGCACGGGTCACAGCACACAGACTGGCAGGGGTCACAGCAAGGCTTCTGGCAGGGGTCACAGCAGCAGGACTGCTGGCAGGGGCTGCAGCACACGCTCTTCTGGCAGGGGCTGCAGCAGACGCTCTTCTGGCACGGGCTGCAGCACACGGCCTTGGTCTTCACGACGGAGCAGCATCCGGTGGAGCAACATCCAGTGGAGCACATGTTGGTGGGAGTGTGGTTGAGGGTGGACCGAGACAGGACCTGAAATGCAACAGACTCTCAGATACGACCCATCTTTCCAAGTCTAGTGTTTGCCTTGGCATGGAAATGCCTCTGTCTTGAGCCGCGGGTGGTACCCACACCCCACCCTGCTCCCTACTGAGCCCCTTGAGGTGCCCAAAGAGATCATTCCCTGAATTTCCACCCCAAGAAGCTCATTTTCTACTCTTCTCTCTCTACGTTTTGCAAGACACAATAGCCCAAGAGGCTCAAAAAGATCTGGATTTCCTAGAGAGCTGTAAATCATAAACCCATAGAACAGTTTGGGTTGGAAGGGACCTTTAAAGGTCTATCCAGTCCAGCTCCTTGCAGAGATGAGACACAAAGACACCTCTCAATTCATTGTAGATCTTAAACCCATAGAAGAGTTTCTGTTGGAAGGGACCTTTAAAGGTCTATCCAGTCCAACTCTGCTGCAGAGATGAGACACAAAGACACCTCTCAATTCAATGTAGATCTTAAACCCATAGAACAGTTTGGGTTGGAAGGGACCTTTAAAGGTCTATCCAGTCCAACTCTGCTGCAGAGATGAGACACAAAGACACCTCTCAATTCATTGTAGATCTTAAACCCATAGAAGAGTTTCTGTTGGAAGGGACCTTTAAAGGTCTATCCAGTCCAGCTCCTTGCAGAGATGAGACACAAAGACACCTCTCAATTCAATGTAGATCTTAAACCCATAGAACAGTTTGGGTTGGAAGGGACCTTTAAAGGTCTATCCAGTCCAACTCTGCTGCAGAGATGAGACACAAAGACACCTCTCAATTCACTGCTTGACCAAAGGCCAAGCCATCACCACCGCTGCTGGAAGGTACCACTTACCTTACAAGCTGAGAGGTGAAGTTGTGTGAGGAGCAGAGGGCTCTGGAGACCTTTTATTCAGCTCGGGGTTGCCCTGCCGGACATGAGGTACCCCCCAGCAATTCGGGATTTACGCACTAAGCCTGTACTTATTCACTGGATGGGCCTTCAGATGTTTAGTCTTTGCCTCGTGGGTTTTGACCAACCCTTCAATTTTGTGTCATTATCAATTTGCTGTGTGAATTTTTTACAATTTTTTAATGTCAAGTTAATTCTTGTGGGATCCTTTAAAGGGGTTTGGGTTTTTTCTGCTTGGTTTGCATATGGTAACGCTGCTACGTTGGGATGCTCCGTGGCTTGTTCAGCTGGAGAGTGCTTAATTAACATAAAAATCCTAATTAGGATTGAGGTGCAGGAGATTCCAGAGGTTTCTGGACGTCAGTTGCTCCTCGATATGATTTTTAAAAGAGAATTCCAGGAAGGGCAAGTCCACAGCCCCGTGTTTTGTGCTTGAATAAAGAAATGGTGAAGCCCCAGTGGGGTCTCTGGTCATCAGAAAGGCAAATACGGAACACCAAGTTCTTGGCATCTCATCCCACCCGTGCATGGGAAGACACTTGGCCTTGGAAATGAATCATGGAATGCCCTGGGTTGGAAGGTACCCACAAGCACCATCAAAGCCCAACTGCTGGCCCTGCACCGCCCCAACAATCCCACCACTCCCTGAGCTCTGGCAGCTCCAGGCCTCGCCAATATCAGACATTTTGGGTGTGCAAACTCATGGGGGAAATTCGGAGTTCGGGTTGAATCGGGGTCCGTCTTTTCCCAATCCCTTTTTGGCGTGTTCAAACCAAAGCCAAATGCAAAACCCCTCTGGAAGTTTTGCATCCTGTTTATGCTCAGCATAACTTGATTTGCAAAATTCCTATTCAATTCCTTTTTAAATTCGGCTTTGCCCTCGAGTGGTGGAAGATCCACCTACGGATGTGATTTCTGGAATAACTCTGCGCTCATCCCTCAGTCACCCATGGGCAGCCATTAGCGCCGGTGTTAATGATCACGTTGTGATTATTCATTAATGACGGGCGCTAATATTTTCCACGAAGGCCTCCTGAGCATCTCGAGGATTTCAAATTAAACCACATCTTTATAAAAAATTATCTCTCTGCTGTCAGAGGAAATTCACGGGACCGGGGACCGCGACTGACGTGGTCAGATGTTTGGTGTCTGAGGTCACCCCAAGGAGAAGGGCTGATCCTGCTGCTGTGGGGCTGCACACCCTTGGCCACCCTCCCATTGTGTCCTGCAGCTTCCCT
Organism: Scytalopus superciliaris; assembly: GCA_013400415.1. Taxonomy (NCBI): domain Eukaryota; kingdom Metazoa; phylum Chordata; class Aves; order Passeriformes; family Rhinocryptidae; genus Scytalopus; species Scytalopus superciliaris. Next base: position 14,730 of record VXBX01007597.1, read on the forward strand.
GGAGACACCCCGATGTCTGCTGAGGTGAAGGAGAGAAGATCTAGGCTGTGTTTGCTCGTGCAGGACTAAAATCCGGGATGTGATAGCTCATCATGAACATGAAGTTTGGCTTGTGGTGACACGAAGTCTCCGTTCCCACCCAGTCCTGCTGGGAGCTCCTGCTGAAATTCGGCTGCATCGCAGCTTTGAGGAGCTGCTCTTGCCTCAAAGGATTCAAAGGACCGTGAAGTCACCACTTCTCCAGGCAAGGTCTTTCCAAGGTCACCGTTCCTGCTCCCTAAAACATGGGCTTAATTGAGTTCGGCTTCATGCTAATGACCAGTTGTTGCTGCCACACATTATCATCTAATTAGTGATTGAGATTTACACCAGCAGAGAATCAAACTCCTCCAACAACCACGGGGGTCTCAGGAGACTCCAACCTTGGAAATGTGGGGAATCCTCAGCAGGGAGGTAAAGTAAGAGATGCTGGTGAAAATGGGGCTGTTTTCTGTGTGAATTTGTGTGGATTTGGTGCATTGCTTCATCCAGGGAGCTAAAAACCCCACTGTTAGAGCTGGGTGTGAATACCAGGAGTGTCTAAAGCTCTGTGAGATGGGTCTGTGGGGACCTGGGAGACCCATCACTGCTTCTGCAAAAGAAAAGATTCAAATTAGAGCCACTAAAAGAGCCCAATTAAATTTTGCCTGGAGTGAAGGGACTTAGGAGGCTCCATAAGATGCCCAGAGTAGAGTAACACCCCTCTGCCTGTTTGGATTGGAAAGTTATGGATGCAGGGAAGCAATCCTTGCTGGGAAACAAATTCCTCCTCAGTCATCCTTAGGGGTTTCCTGCAGATCATCCTGGTTGTGGAAATTTGTTGTTACTTTATTTAACACATATTAGGCAGAGCAGAAATGTCCCTTTAGGCTATTTAGGGTATCAGGGAGAGAGGGCTTCTTTTCTTGCCAAATGTCTGTGGTTCTTAAAGGCTTTGGTCCTTGATGTTCCAGGTGTTAAACCTCTCCAGGGCTCACAAAACCTTGGGATGGGATGGAATAGAAACAAGTTTTGCTCTTGTTTCACATTATTGCTGCTGTTTCTTGTCCTCAAGTGAAGAGGAACTTTAAGCTTGAGCACAGCAGAGAAAGTAGCCAGTTCAGGGGTCTTGTTCCTTTCCTGGGCTTGGAAAAGAAGTTATGGAATGGTTTGGATTGGAAGGGATGTTAAAGATCATCCCATTCCACCCACCTGCCATGGGCAGGGACACCTCCCACTATCCCAGGTTGCTCCAACCTGGCTTTGGACACTTCCAGGGATTGGTATCCATGGAATAACCTATGCCAGGGCCTGCCCTCCCTCACAAGGAACAATTCCTTCCCAATATCCAAACTAAATTCCCATTCTCTCAGTCTGAACCCACCCCCCTTGCCCTATCCCCCCAGTTTGTGATGAACAGCCCCTCTCCAGCTCCCCTGTGGCCCCTTCAGATCCTGGAAGGTGCTCTGAGGTCTCCCCACAGCCTCCTCTCCAGGCTGAACATTCCCCACTCTCCCAGCCTGTCTCCACAGGGGAGCGGCTCCAGTCCCTTTATCAACTTTGATTCCTCCTCTGGACTTGCTCCAGCTGAAGAGGAAATAAAATATTCCATGGTCAGTTGCAGAGGAGAGAGTTGGAGTGCTGGGGCAGTGAGGGAAGGTCTCAGCCTGAAGGCAAACCCACTGCCGTGGCCACAGAGCTTCACTGACTCAACACCCACCTGCAGGGAGGAGAGGAAGGGGAGGAAACCCACTTCCTAATGCACCTGCCAAGGGTCCTGTGAAGGTGAGCCACCTCTTGGCCACGCCAACAACCCACATGCAGCTGATTAATTAATTAATTGCTCTCTGTGTCCCATTTGCAACTTTCCCTTTTCATCCTGTTCCTCTATAATGACAATTTTCTCCAGGACCCATAAATAGCTAATTCCAATTACTTACAGGACTGGTCATTTATTGGGCATTGCAGAGCTCGGCTCTTTCCGGGCTGTTTCCCACGCCCGGGATGGTGGATGAGTCACTCCAGGGAAACCTTCCCTTATTTCACACCGGAGAAGTTGTTTAATTGAGGCTGTTCCAAGGCAAGTTGCAAACCCTGCAGGATTCGCTTTGTTTCGCTCCAAATACAGCAATGGAAAAGTGGAAACGCTCAGGAAAAACGGGAATCCACAGGTGAGGCCCCCCAGTGCTGGAAATCTGAATCCCCCCAAACTGTGCTGAGCTCAGGGCAAGGATTTGTTTCCAATTAAGCTGGCGTGTTCCTCCCAGCCCTGGAATCAGCTCTGGGAGCTGCAGGCGTTTTCCATGGTTTTCGTGTTTCTTTGGCATCCCTCCTGCTCGAGCTGCTTTCACCTGGGATTAAAGTGCAGCTCCGAACCCACAAGAAAACACAAAGAATTCCAGAACTGCTAAGATTCCGAAAGACCTCCAAGCCCATCCAGTCCAACCTGTGCCCCATCCCCACCTTGTCATTCCTTGGACACCTCCAGGGGTGGGGACTCCCCCACCCCCCTGGGCAGCCCCTTCCAAAGCCTCCCCACCCTTTCCATGAGGAAATTCCCCCTCATGTCCCACCTGGGTTTCCCTTTGGCCTGTCCCTGTTTCCTGGGAGCAGAGCCTGACCCGCCCCGGCTCCAACCTCCTTCAGGGAATTTTAGAGCCAGAAGGTCCCACCTGAGCCTCCTTTTCTCCAGGATGAGCCCCCTCAGCTCCCTCAGGACTTCTCCATTCCCTTCTCCTGCTGTTCCAGCCCCTTCCCATCTCTGGATACGTTCCAGCCCCTCAATGTCTCTCTGGCCTTGTCCCAACGGGACATGGCACTTGAGGTTCCACCCAGCTCAGAAGGACAATCCCTGCTCCTGTGGCCACTTTATTTTTGTTCCAATCCAGGTGCCCTTGGTATTTTAGACCCCTTGGGCACGCCTGGGCTGTCACCAGCATCCCCAGGGCCCTCTGGAGCTCTCCAGCTACTCTTCCCCCAGCCTGGAGCTTCCCATGGGGTTGCTGTGACCCAACTCTTGGCCTTGTTGAACCTGGTTGACCTTGGCCCTTTGATCCAGCCTGTGTGACAGAGTGTTGACTGAAAACATCCAGAGCTTTTAGGTTGGCTTGAAATACCATTTTTATTGACTTGCTTGGAGGGTGAAGCAGCAAAGCAAGAAGGAAACCCTTCCCAGGGGAGAGCGCGCGCCGCGTCGGCAGAAAGCGGATAAACAGCTCCAAGCTCCTGAAACTGAGAGGCTTCATCCTAAAACAGGGTCACCTCTGACTGTTTCAGGAGTGTTTGCTTGGAGAGAAGGCTGGAAAAAGGCTGGGAAAAAGGCTGGAAAGCTGCCATGAGCACAGAGATGAGCTCGAGGCTGTGGGCGAGGAATGAGCCGATGCATCCAAGTGCTGGAGCCGGATTCTTCTTCAATACTTGGGGTATGTTGGTGGCATCTTGCAGATGTTCTTGGTGTACTGGGGGCAATAACGCTGCATGGGGGGGCAACAGGGCTGCACGGGGGGGCNAGTGTGGGCAGAGCTGTGTGGGGCAGGAGATCAGCGTGGTGAGAGGGGGCCCAGGTTCGCTTCTAGTCCCCCTCTTTTTCTTTTTAATAATATTTTTCTGGAGATCTCCGGTCTTGGAGTCTCCAGGTTCTTCTTTTCCTGCCTAATCCCCAATCCCTTGGGATCTGCCAGGCGTGCTCTGGGAATTGCTGTGTGAAATTCAATCCCTACAAGCCAACTGGAGCCCCCTAAGCCCATTCCAACCCCACCTCCCTTGTGAAACTGCTCAGAGCTTGTATCTCCCCAGGATCCCTCCGAGTGCCTTTGCTGCACCTTCCCGGTGATCCCCATCCCTCCATCTGCCATTCCCTCCTCCTCAGGGGCACAAGCAGGAGGGATTTAACGAAGTGCCAACTCTCAGGAGGTCCATAAAAACCTCTCATGGAGGTTTCTTCTCTCTCAGCAAGAACAGGCAGAGTAAAATTGGTCTTACCTTCTTCAGCTGCAGCGAGAAGATTCTGGAGGCGAAGGTGAGTGACTGAGGAGGACTGGGCTGAGCGACCTTTTATACCCTCCAAAGGTTATCTGGGATATGAGACACCGCTGTGCAATGACACTTTAATTGTTTCCGCTCTCAATCCCTATTTTTGGTGTTTCCTCTTTGCCACATCACGCTCTGTCCCGTAGGTAATTCCTAACACGGGGATTTCGGATGGCGTTTCTTCCCCATTTCCCGGGGACTGACACTAATGTGACGGGTGTTAATTAGCTCTCCAAGGGATAACTGGGATTGCATCAGTGCAGGAGTGACAGAAGAGGTCTCAGAAATGCTGACTCCTGGGGTAGGTCTCCCGTTGGGCGCAGGTGACAGCTCAGGGTTTTAATTTAGGTTGTCGAACGCCAAGAGGAAATGGGATTAGGAGCTGCAACTCCTGGGCATGGCACAAAGCTGGAAAATCCGGCGGGATCTCCTAGTGTGGCAAAAAATAAGGTGTTTCTGGCTCTTGGCAGATGATTGGGCTGATCCCATCAGGTTGTTCCACGTGAGTCAAAGGTATTTAAGATCAGAGAAAAACAGCTGATGAGGAGCTCCGTACAACGTATGAGTGGATTTAGTTTTCCCATTCCTTGGGTTCTCTTCATTGATTTTTTTAGGCTTTTTCCCACCCAAGCTCACCTGCAGAGACGTGTGGAAAGCAAAGGATTCAGAGAAAAGGAGCTGATTTTGAGCAAATATTGGGTTCTGTCACTGGAGGGGAAAGTGTGGCCACCAAAGCTGGATTTGTAGCCCTGTTTGGCTCAGACTTTCAAGTGTGAGAAAATGAAACTTGTCAAGTTGGGAAAATGTTGCCCATTGGAGCAATTTATTGACCAACGAGAAGATCCTCCCAAAGTGTGGGTGTCCTCCAGGTTTTCTCCAGGCCAGAGGCCACGTAATTGCTTGTGGTGAGTTTTGTGTAGCAAGGGAGGATTATCCCAATTCCTCAGGGACGTTTTGTGACTCAGTTGTGGGTCCCAAACCAAGACCTGCATTTGCCCAATTGGCAAAGTCGGTGCTGGTGTGGCAGTTCTTTCCTCCAGGCTTTGTCCTGGAACATCACACTGATGTTCCTCCAAAATCTGCCTCCTCAACAGCCTTCCAAAGATGGGCTGTTGTTGGCTACACCCACTCAGAAAGTATCTCTGGATGTTTCAAATTCAGGTCCTGATGAGGAAAATGTGGTTTCTAAAGGGTTCTCCTCACCCACCACTCACAGACCTTTCAGGGGGCTCAGACGTGTTGAGATATTTGCAAATATTTATATGCCCAAGGTCTGAAATTGGGCTTGGAGAAAATTATTGAATGTTGAGAAAGAGCAACAGTGACCTACTTACCCCCTTTTATTTAAAGAGCTGTCTCAGAATCCCAGGATCATTTGGGTTGGGAAAGCCCTCCGAGGTCACGGAGCCCACCCTGTGCCCCATCCCCACCCTGGCACTCAGTGCCACATCCAGGATTCCTGGACTCCCCACCTCCCTGGGCAGCCCCTTCCAAAGCCTCACCACCCTTTCCATGCGGAAATTCCCCCTCATGTCCCACCTGGGTTTCCCCTTGGCCTGTCCCTGTTCCCTGGGAGCAGAGCCCGAACCCCCCGGCTCCAACCCCCTGTCAGGGAGTTGCAGAGTTTACATTTGAGTGTCTTTGATCTCGTTGTTTTCAAAATGATGGGACAAAAGTCCCCTAGACCAGAAACTCTGCTCTGCTCAGCCCTTATGGTCATGTAGGTTTCTGGGAGTTGAGGGCTTTTCCCTCTCCTAATGTGTCCTCCGTTCATTCCCAAATGAATGTGGGAATTATTTGCCACCAACTATCAGGATAATTTGACAATATGAGGAAATCTGACTGAAAGCCCCATAAAATATAAAATAGAAAGGAAAAAAAAAATCAAGGAAGAAGAAAGCAAAGAAATTCGAAGACAACGAGGGTCTCATGATTTGCCAAATTTATTATTTCCCACACCCAGATGAGTCCAAAACAGAAAATGCTCAGCAGAGAAAGATCCCCAACATTAATTAAGCCCTGAATAATTAGAAAGGACATTTCCCGAATAATTAGAAAGAATGACACCACGAATGTTAATTAGGGGAACACTTAATCCCAGCGAGGCACGTGGCAGAGGCCCAGGATTTCAGGAAGGAGGAGACGAGCCGTGGTCAAGGGAGGAGCCGGTCCGGGAGCTGGGCTTGGATCCTGTCAATACTTGGGGCAAGTTGTCGGCAGGTTCCAGATGTTCTTGGTGACCTGGGGACAGTAGGGGACCTGGGGACAGTAGGGGACCTGGGGGCAATAAGTGACTGGGGGGCAATAACGCTGCCCGGGGGGGCAGCAGGACCCCACGGTGGGGTAACAGGGCGTGACGTAGGTGCATTTCTGCACCGTCTGCCTCTGGACGGGGTAGTGGCAGGAGGGCTCCGGGTCGTGGCAGGAGGAGCGGGATCTGAGGCAGGAGAACCAGGATCTGTGGCTGGAAGAGCGGGCTCCGTGGCAGGAGGACTCGTAGTCGTGGCAGGTCCCGCGGGAGCACATCGTTGTGGAGCGCCGGGAGCTGGAGGGAAGAGAGGGATTGTCAAGATGACCCAACTGTGACCTCCTGCATTAATCTAGGCTCTTGTTCTCTATTGGAATGGGAAATGTTGCTCTCCTGTGTTCTGTAATATCTGGGGTATCGTGGCTCTCACAGTGATTCCCCCTTGGCTTTTGAGGGATGTCCCATGATGGTCCAGCTCCGAAGGGAATTTCCCTACAAAGACACTGCTTAAGGTAAAATTTACTTCTAAAGCTGCTCTGACTTGTCTGATCTCTCTCCTGCTCCATCTCCAGATCTTTTGGGAATAAATTCCTTGCTGGCTCCCAAAGACTCTGTGTCTTTGTGGTTCTGGTCCTTCAATTCCTCCTGTTTTTCCACATCTGTGAGCAAACCACGAGNGGGGGCTCAGACGTGTTGAGATATTTGCAAATATTTATATGCCCAAGGTCTGAAATTGGGCTTGGAGAAAATTATTGAATGTTGAGAAAGAGCAACAGTGACCTACTTACCCCCTTTTATTTAAAGAGCTGTCTCAGAATCCCAGGATCATTTGGGTTGGGAAAGCCCTCCGAGGTCACGGAGCCCACCCTGTGCCCCATCCCCACCCTGGCACTCAGTGCCACATCCAGGATTCCTGGACTCCCCACCTCCCTGGGCAGCCCCTTCCAAAGCCTCACCACCCTTTCCATGCGGAAATTCCCCCTCATGTCCCACCTGGGTTTCCCCTTGGCCTGTCCCTGTTCCCTGGGAGCAGAGCCCGAACCCCCCGGGTCCAACCCCCTGTCAGGGAGTTGCAGAGTTTACATTTGAGTGTCTTTGATCTCGTTGTTTTCAAAATGATGGGACAAAAGTCCCCTAGACCAGAAACTCTGCTCTGCTCAGCCCTTATGGTCATGTAGGTTTCTGGGAGTTGAGGGCTTTTCCCTCTCCTAATGTGTCCTCCGTTCATTCCCAAATGAATGTGGGAATTATTTGCCACCAACTATCAGGATAATTTGACAATATGAGGAAATCTGACTGAAAGCCCCATAAAATATAAAATAGAAAGGAAAAAAAAAATCAAGGAAGAAGAAAGCAAAGAAATTCGAAGACAACGAGGGTCTCATGATTTGCCAAATTTATTATTTCCCACACCCAGATGAGTCTGAAACAGAAAATGCTCAGCAGAGAAAGATCCCCAACATTAATTAAGCCCTGAATAATTAGAAAGGACATTTCCCGAATAATTAGAAAGAATGACACCACGAATGTTAATTAGGGGAACACTTAATCCCAGCGAGGCACGTGGCAGAGGCCCAGGATTTCAGGAAGGAGGAGACGAGCCGTGGTCAAGGGAGGAGCCGGTCCGGGAGCTGGGCTTGGATCCTGTCAATACTTGGGGCAAGTTGTCGGCAGGTTCCAGATGTTCTTGGTGACCTGGGGACAGTAGGGGACCTGGGGACAGTAGGGGACCTGGGGGCAATAAGTGACTGGGGGGCAATAACGCTGCCCGGGGGGGCAGCAGGACCCCACGGTGGGGTAACAGGGCGTGACGTAGGTGCATTTCTGCACCGTCTGCCTCTGGACGGGGTAGTGGCAGGAGGGCTCCGGGTCGTGGCAGGAGGAGCGGGATCTGAGGCAGGAGAACCAGGATCTGTGGCTGGAAGAGCGGGCTCCGTGGCAGGAGGACTCGTAGTCGTGGCAGGTCCCGCGGGAGCACATCGTTGTGGAGCGCCGGGAGCTGGAGGGAAGAGAGGGATTGTCAAGATGACCCAACTGTGACCTCCTGCATTAATCTAGGCTCTTGTTCTCTATTGGAATGGGAAATGTTGCTCTCCTGTGTTCTGTAATATCTGGGGTATCGTGGCTCTCACAGTGATTCCCCCTTGGCTTTTGAGGGATGTCCCATGATGGTCCAGCTCCGAAGGGAATTTCCCTACAAAGACACTGCTTAAGGTAAAATTTACTTCTAAAGCTGCTCTGACTTGTCTGATCTCTCTCCTGCTCCATCTCCAGATCTTTTGGGAATAAATTCCTTGCTGGCTCCCAAAGACTCTGTGTCTTTGTGGTTCTGGTCCTTCAATTCCTCCTGTTTTTCCACATCTGTGAGCAAACCACGAGCACCCTCCGTGTAGCTGACATGTTCAGGCACCCAACCCCCAAACCCAAGGAATTTCTAAGACAAAGGCAAGGTCTAAACACAAAACTGCTCCTTTATAAGCTTCTGCTGCTCAGGAGTAGATAAATCAATGTAATCCAACTCACCCTTTGCCGGAGCAGGAGGAAGAGCACGGAGAGCCGATGCTGAATGAAGGAGGAAACAAGGCATGGCCAACTTTTATATCTTCCCAAGGGTTGTCCAAGAAATTAGGCATCCCTTGGCAATGCTGACGCAAACACTCCTATTCATATTTATCTTCTGTGTCTAGTTTTGAGCATTTCCGATTCGACAGAGTCAGGAAAACCAATTATGACTTTTTCCTCAACACTATAATAGACAGTGAATTTCCCAATCTGCTTATAAGGGAATTCTGAAGGCCGAGGCACATTTGCAATATTAAAAATGCACCTAACCCTGGAGTTATTAAGTGGTTTGTCGTTGGGCAACCGGGGTTGCAGCAAGGTGCAATTCAGAGGTGGTGACTCCAAGCCCAGGTGCTGCCCCTTGGTGTGCTCAGCACACTCACAGTTTGATTGAGATGTGTTTTTTCCCTGACACAAGGAACTAATTAACAGGCACAGCTCCCAGGGACTTGATTAGAGGGAGGTCCTGTTGACCTGACACCGGAGATGACGCCAAAAGGACGTTCCCCAATTCCAATTTTTGCCATTCCCTTTGTGAATCCACCGACCATCAGCTGTTTCTCACTCGTGCTGCAACATCACCCTGGTTAATTCCTCCTCCTCCGAGCAAGGAGAGGGTTTCCAATCCTCTTGTGTGAGGATTTTCCCTCTTGGTCACCTCTTTTCAGACCCAGCTTGCTTTGTGGTCCCATCTTATTTAAGCAGTTTTGTAGTTTTTGCTTCTTTCTTCACTTCCAGGTTTCTCTCACAGCAGTCTGAGATTTTAGGACTATAAATAAACAAAATAAAATAAAATAAACCAAAATAAAATAAAGTGGGTGATTGTTCCTCTCCTGGGACTTTTATCCAGTCGAGTGCAGCAAAAACAACTCAGGGGTTGAGGAACGAGATGCTTTTTAAGGTCCTTTCCAACCCAACCCATTTTATGACTCTCTGACACTCTTTTTATTTACTTTTTCAAGGGAACCAAAAGTGTTTGAGAAAACATTTCAGACCCAACCTTGTTTAGGAAGATCTGAACCTTTCTGAGAAGTGCTGTGAGTTGTAAACGATGTAGAAACGGTTCGTCCGGGTTGATAAAAACCTTCTTGGGGGAAGAAGCCCTTGTGTCAACTCTCCATCCGAGAGGGTGAATTCAGGGGATGATTTGGGTTGGAAGGGATCTTGGAGATCATCTCGTTCAGCTCTCAGCCTTAATGATTGAAGCTGAGTCTGGTTGTTGAGCTCCTGGTGAAGCTGATGCAGCCAAAGAGGCGCCGGCAGAAGGAGCTGAGCCTGTTCTGGAAGAGATGTCTCAGCTGGACGTGCTGGTGACTGGGGAGATAAGGACAGCCTTAGGTGGCTAAAAAGATTTAGCATTTATTTTTAAGTGCCTGCAGTTTTCGTTGGAAACAGCAGTTTGAAGCCAAGGGAAAGAAGGAGGGTTGGGAAAAAAGCCACCAAGTGCTTATTTGCATTTATTAAACACCTCAAAATGTTTGTCACTCTGAGTCAGGGTGAGAAGTGGAGCGGGAGGTGCTGCTGGGGGAGGGCACTGAGCAAGGCAGGTCTGAAATACAATCCTGGGATGGTTTGGGTTGGAAAGGACCTTAAAATCATCTCATTCCTCCCCCTCTCATGGAGAGCAACACCTTCAACCTGGCCTTGGACACTCCAGGGGTGGAGTTTCCATGGAATAACCTGTGCCAGGGCCTGCCCAGGCTCACAGGGAAGGATTTATCCCCAATATCCCATCTAACCCAGCATATGGAATCCTGGAATGGTTTGGGTGGGAAGGGACCCCAAAGATTATCCAGGACAGGGACACCTCCCACTATCCCAGGGTGCTCCAACTTGGGCTTGGACACTTCCAGGGACGGGGAATCCATGGAATAGCCTGTGCCAGGGCCTGCCCACCCTCCCAGGGAAGGACTCCTTCCATATATAANGGGATCATTCCCAGCTTCCCGGTAACCACCACCAGCAAGGTCTTCTGTGCTGAATAAATGAAACCAAATGGGATTTACATTTTGGAGGAAATTCTAATCACAGGCGACGAATTCAAGGATCAAATCAAAGCTGGGAAGAGAGAACCACCAATCCAACATTTAGGCACTGAGAGCATCCGAGAGAGGAGGGAGCTGGAGCATCCGGGGCCAGATCCTCTTAGTACTTGGGGCATGTTGGTGGCATCTTGCAGATGTTCTTGGTGTACTGGGGGCAAAAGGGGGCTGGGGGGCAATAACGCTGCATGGGGGAGCAGCAGGACCCCATGGAGGGGCAACAGGACCCCATGGAGGGGTAGTAGGACCCCATGGAGGGGTAACAGGGCGTCACGTAGCTGAACTTCTGCACGGGCTGCCTCTGGATGATGTAGTGGCAGGAGGGCCCTGAGTCGTGGCAGGACGAGCGGGACTCGTGGCAGGAGGTCTCGTGGCAGGACCCGCGGGAGCACATTTTGGGTGGAAGATCGGCAGAGCTGGAGGGGAGAGACAGAAACCTTACATCGGACACAATCACAGCAACGTTCTGTAATCTGCTGTGGAATTCCCTGTTTTCTCCCTGATTTCTGGTTTCTCAGGGGTAAGAGAGTGATATCAGGGTTGGGTGGGAGGTGATTTATGTCCCACATTAAACTTTTTCAGATGCAACTTGTCTTTCAGAGAAAAGCTGGACAAAAGCTCAGTTTCCCATGAGCAGTTCTAGACCCTCCAGTGCCTTCTACTTGACAAAACTTGAAGTCCCTTTTCCACAAACTTTTCCAGAAGGGCAGTCCCTGCCTTCCCTCCCTCTGTATTTTCCACTAAATCCTCTGTCTCTGCTCTCTGTATTTCCATTAAATCCTCTGTCTCTCTTCTCTCTGTATTTCCACTAAATCCTCTCTCTCCTCTCTGTATTTTTCCCAAATCCTCTCTCCTCTCCTCTCCCTGCATTTCCCACCCTCTCTGTTGTTTAGGCTTGATTTGATGCCCTGCTCAAGGCCTTTGTTGTCATAAACCACCTCCTGTGGGCACCAAGAACTTGATGCCCAGCAGGACCGAAGCCCAGAGGTGAGGAGTGAGTATCCTACTCCAACTCTACCAAAACTCGCAGGAAAACAGGCAGTTCCATAAAGAAACTCCAGAAGAGGAGAAAAATGGGACTTACCCTTTCAGCAATGGGGATGGAGAAGTGTTGGAGCAGAGGAGTTGAGTGAAGGCAACCGGGATGAGGAACCTTTTATACGTTTCCAAAGGGTTATCTGGGACATGAGACACCTCTAATTACACATCCCGGCCCATTTCTATCCGCTGTGTTCAGCTTCCCGTGTTTTCCCTTTGATGCTCTGCGCTTTTGGGATGGTAATTGGCCCATAAGTTATTAATAGCACCTTAATTCCTTTGCCTCCCTGTGAAAGAGATTGGAAGGTATTTCACGGGAAGTGACACCAATGGATCTGGTCATGGACAACGTGTATCGAGCCCGGGAGGGGTTTGTAATCCAGAAGGACCAAGTCCTCAACGTCACATGGACCGGGAGCTCAACGTGATCGACCTCCATGTGAACGAAAAATGATGATTAATGTTAATCCCTGTGGATTATGTTCAGGGCAGGAATCCTCCAGCTGAGTTGCCCAATGGGACCGGATGTGAGAGCTTTGTATTAGCCCAAATATGCCCTTCCTTGGTAATTCCAACCCTACCAAGGATTTATCTTATTCTTCTTCCCCTTCTTGGACCCTGGTTGGGCATCAGGTGCCCACCAAAGTCCTCCCCCAGTGCTGGCTCCTCTCTCCATGTGCCCACAGGTCCTGCCCCCTCTGTAGATCCCCCTCCACCAAACCCAACGTGTGGCTTTAGATCCTGTTTTAGTCTAATTCTGCACCATGGTGGTGATGGTGTCAAACCCTGGAACAGAATGGCTTGGGATGAGCAGAATCCCAGGATGATTAAGGTTGGAAAAGACCTCCAAGACCATCAAGTCCAAGCTTTGGCCAACCCCCACCTTGCCAACCAAACCAGAGCCCTGGGTGGCACATCCTCGAACACCTCCAGGGTGACCCAAGTCCTGCTCACGCTCCCAGAGGTGATTTGGTTATTTTCTTCCTCCTGTTTTCTTCTACCCTTCTTTAATTTACTTAATTTCCCCCCAGATTTTCAATAAAAGCTGATTTCTTTCACTTCCTGAGCTGTGAGAAGGGGGGTTCGGGGGTTGCCTCCAGAGTGAGAGTGAGGATCTTTATTTCCACAATGACGCTGAATTTGGACTATTAGTTGGGACAAAGTGCTGGTGTTGCTGCCCTGTTTTCATTCCTCAGCCATGGCATCTCTGCAGCTCCTATGGAACAGGGATGATTAGACAGGGATGAAGCTCAAAAAACAAACAAACAAAGCAGTGGGACAAACTTCCGAGCCCGGATTTTCCCGTGAATCACGGACGAACTTTGCTCTCCCATGCCCAGGTACAAGTCATGCCCATCTAACCCATCAATTACATTTTCTTGTCCCATAAAAGGCAGGAATGTGTCAACACTGGGATGACATCGTGGATTAGATGCCAGGCATGAGGGATTTGGGGTGATGCTCCTCTGACTCACTGGGATCCCTCAGACTGCTCCGTTCACAGCCGAGCTCACCATGGACACAAGGGACCTGGAAAAACTTCTCTGCAAAGCTGTGTTTGGGCTGCAGTTTGGTCCAGAGAAGCTGTGGCTGCCCCATCCCTGGAAGTGTCCAAGGTTGGAGCATCCTGGGATAGTGGGAGGTGTCCCTGCCACTGGGGGGTTGGAATGAGTTGGGCTTTAAGGCCCCTTCTGACCTAAAACATCCTGTGATCCCCCCGTTTCAGGCCATTCCCTTCAGTCTGACTTTTCCCTCTGCCCTGTTGTTGTCTGAGGTGATCCAGGAAATAATCTGGAGTGTTTATGGAAAACCATCTGCAGCCTCTGTGTTTACACACTTGGCTTGGCTCTGCCTGAAACCAACCTGTGTGTTTGTTGTGAACAGTGCAAGAGAGACACTTTCCATGGAGTAATTAAATGTAGGGAGTTTCTGGGGAATATTTCCCTGCAGAGAGGCTTTTCCCATGGAATATTTCCCTGCAGAGCTTCCTCACAGCCATCACTGTTGCTGTGGTCTCTGTGGCAGGGAAAGGTGGGGACAATTCCCTGCTGGATTTTTGCAATCTGCTCTCCTGCTTCGCCTCCTGGATGTGCTGAGATAACAAAAGCCCAGCTCAGGAGAGGTTTGCTGTCTCTGCTCCTCGGGCTCTTCCCAAGTCTCTCCCCAAGTGAATGACACAACCTGAGCTTTGCCAAGAGCGTAGGTGAAAACTTGGATTGCTTAGAAAGGCTCCAGATTGGAGATTTTATCTCCCCTTCCCTCAAAGGCTTTCAAGCCCAGCCTGGAGCCTCTTGCCTGGCTTGGTTTCAACCTCCAGCTTGGCACAGGGTGGGTTTGGCACAGGGTGGGGTTGGCACTGCCCAAGGGGTGCCTGGGTGTTGGGGGCACAGGGACCATCTCTGGCACCAAAAACCCCCCTCATGGACCAGTCAGAGCCAAACATTTCTGAGCCTGATGTTCCCTCCCTGCACCTGCAGTCACGGGCCTCGCACATGGGAATGAGGCTCCTCGCTATTTTAATTAAGAGTAATAATAAAACAAGTGCTAATAATAAGTCTCTTGTTCCTTTCAAAGGTTCGGTGCGAACCCTTTGCTAATTAAATATCTGGTGCATTACACACAATGCTGCTCTCATCCCACAGAGCCAAGAATTCCTGCAGGGATCTGCCTGGGGGATTCTGGGAAAGAAACTGGGGATGGATCAAGTGCAATGGGACATAAAACAGGATTTTTATGGCCATTTCTCCATCTCATATTCCTTTTTCTTTCCCCTTACACCCACAAGGGAAACTCAGAGCTTTTGTGGTTTCTACTGAGAAAAGTCAATTTAAACCTTGGTAGGAAGTGGGGATATTTTTTCTCACTTCAAGAGAGACATTGAGNAACCTCAAAGATTATGGGATTTCCTTTTAGCAGTGTGGATTCCAAAGATTTGGAATTTTCAAAGAAGGGAAAGTTAGCCCCCAAAACAGATCTGTCTAACCCCATTTGGCAAGGTCAGAAGGAATATTAAGTACGACACGGTCCTCCCTCTGCCCATATCCCCTTGTTTATGGTGAGGAGGGATTTCCAGATTCCTAGATGGAGTCGGCTCTGTGCTCACCAGTGCAGATCACAAAGCCTTCCAAACGTGCCCGTGAGGGTCTGAGGCTCAGAGCCAAGGGCTGTGATCAGTGACAGATGCTGATCTGCACCTCCAGTCCCAGACAGCTTTGGAAATCCAGCACCTGGATTTGTCTGGCAGATTCCCAAGTGTGGGGACTGGATTGCTGAGCCATCCTGGCCCTTGGAGTGCAGAAGGAAGGGGAGGAAGGCGTGAAAAACAGCTCCTGGTAATCAGTTTAATCAGAGAATATTCTGAGTTGGAAGGAACTCAAAAGGATCAGTCGAGTCCAGATCTTTAAAGAATGGATAATCAGAGGGCTTGGGAATGATGCCAAAGATAAGGAAAACCAGTGGAAAAACACCAGGACGCAGCACTTGTTATGAGCTTTAGGTTTTAATATCACACCTTTGCTACAGAAGCAGGAACTCGGGAGGTTAGCAAGGAGGTAAATCACATTTCTGCCGCTCTAATGCCACTTTGGATTCTCAGGAGTGCGGGAGGGAAGGGGCAGGGGCCGAAGGGAGCAGTGCAGCCCCGGGGTGTGCGTTGAAGCTTCATCCTCTCCTCGTGCCTTCACTTCTGCTGCTGCTGTGGTGGCCACTGCACTGGCTGCTTGATCTGCTGCTGCTGCTGGCACGGCACGGGGGCCACGGGCACCTGGCCAGTGCCAGGGCACTGCGGGGTGAGGACCACCACGGGGGTCGTGTCCTGCACGGCGCTCACTTCGTGGCACACGAGCCCCTCGGAGCCGTGGCAGGACCTGTCGCTGTCGTGGCAGGAGGAGCTGCTGCCGTGGCAGGAGCTCTCGGAGCTGTGGCAGCCTCTGTTCTCACGGGAGCACATGGTTTTTTTGGTTGGGTTGGTGGGGCAAACCTTGGGAAGGAGAGAGGTTTGTTGTTAGAGACATGAAGCGCTTTTGGGGCCAGGTTTCTTTGCTGTGTTTATGAGCCCATTGGGGCCCAGCGGGATTTGCCTTTCTGCCTGTCCTATCTCCCCAGTTTGGGGCTTCATTCCAGTGCTGGATCAGCCTGGACCGTCTGAACACCCTCAGGAGTGCCCACAGCAGTCCTGAATCCCGTTTTTGCTGGGCTCAATGAGCTGTTTCCCTGTTCTTCCTTGAGCTGTTTCCTTCCTCTCCCCTGAGCCATTTTACTACTCTTCCTTAAGCCATTTCCCTGCTCTCCTTTGCTGCATCCTGGGATGGTCTCAGGGCTGTGTAACGGAGGATCAGACGCTCTGTGGAATTCCAGGATATCCTACACCAGCAAGAGGCACCTTGGCAAGGATCCCAGAATTTTGCAGCCTAGAGGAGCCCTGGCACAGCTGGAGAATTTACAGCCAGGAATGGCAGAAAATACTCTTCCAAAGCCGGCTGTCCAACATAAAGACCCTCCTGTGCCTTCCTCCCTGCTCGTGTCCCCTGTCCCTCCATTCCCTGAGGGTCTATGGGTGGATAGTGCCCAATTTCCTGAGGAAAAACCTCTGTGCACACCCAAACTCCTTTTCTGTGGATTCCTGGGATTTCAAGGAGGGAAAAGGCATCCAGGATGTGGCTGAGCTGAAAGCTGCTCAGGCTGCTCCTTCCTCTCCCTGTTTAAATCCACTTCCTCTATTCTTTCCTAAATTTCTTCAAGGACACCTTAATCCCTTCATTTTAAGGAGATTAGTAAAGGAATCAGGCTTATAAATGCAACTAAAATTCCCAGCTTAAACTCAAGGTTTCTTATGAAAGATCTGTCTCCCATTCATTCTCAAATCCCATTATTTATTTATCTCCATTCCCAGTTTGCCTTTTGGAAACCGGGAAACACTGGAGTGATCCAAATATATCCACAGGTGGTAAGAACAATAAATTTGGCTTCTCAGTCCTAATTTTTGAGAGCACAAAACAACCCCAGCCACCAGCCCCAGCAATTACCACCAGACGAGTCTTGCTGAGAGCAAAGCTCAGCTCAGAGCAGCAAATTTGAATCAGAATTAAAAGTTAGCGGTCGAGTAGCGACTTACCTGGGCTGTGAAGGCTCTGGAGAAGGAGTGGAGATGAGTGAATGAACTGCTCTCCCATCCAAGGACTTTTATACAGTTCCCAAGTCTCTTCCTGAAAATGCAATAACCCCCTGGGGAAAGATGACCAAGGTATTTACCAAACAGCCACACCCCTAATTACCCACCACCTTCAAAAGCTTATTCAACCCGATTTCTGTGATTGACTTGTCATGCAGTAGATTGTCTTCCTCGTTGTTACACAGCTTTAATTGCCACCCTGGCCCTTGCAGGTTGTAATGCCCCAGGAGTGAAAACCCTGTGGGTGGGTCGACTGTCTCACCCTCATGGCAGGATGAGTTTTAGGTTGCAAAATGGATGGCAAAGGTGGTGCATTTTTGGGTTCCGTGTCCTCCCGAAACCTCTCGCCTGGCAGGGAGCAGAGGTCACTCTGCCCAGTCCTCTCTCACTGGCTTTGGCTCTTAAACAGTGGAGAAGAAGCACAAATTTGGGGTCCTTGCCATAAAAAATGGCAAGTTCTTAGAAAGTCCTCATTGCACACCCTCCAAAAGCATCTTGAAGGCGTAGGACACCAGGAGCTCAGCAGATGAGGGTCCCTCTCCATCTCCTCTCTCTGACAGGGTCATTTCCCACAGCAGTAAAAGTCTGTGGCAGGTTCTGAGAGCTGTGACTGGGCAGTGACCTGGCAAAGGCTCAGGCTACTTTTGGAAGTCTTGGCTTATACCCGGGAACACCCAAAAGATGTAACGGGGCTTCCTCGGCACCAGGAAGGAAACTGAACACGAAGAACAAGAGGAGAACTCAACATGAGGAAGAACGTCTTTCCATGGAGGTGGCAGAGCCCTGGAACAGCTGCCCAGGGAGGGTGTGGAGTCTCCCTCTCTGGGGACATCCCAACCCCACCGGGATGTGTCCCTGTGTCACCCGCTCTGGGTGACCCCACCTTGGGCTGGGGGATCTCCAGAGGTCCCTTCCAACCCCAATTATCCCATGATTCCCGGATTCTGGGATTCTCTACGTGTGTCCATCTACTTCACATCCAATTTATGGCCATTTCCCTCTTGCTGACACAGTGACCACCAATTATCATCACTGACATTTTTCCTGCCCACACCCAAGGAGTCCCAAACCCTGAAAATCCCTGTTTCTGTCCCACTTTAATCACCTTTTTTGTGATGGGAAATAAATGCCCACAAAGGGCCCCCCCCGTGCAAACGTTGCGCCCGTGAGTAAGCCCTGAGTAAAACGCTCATTCAGAGCCCACGTAGCTGAGCTCACCCAGCTCTTCCCTGGGGCAGGGTGGGGGCATTTGAGTGCAGAGCAGCTCTTGCGACCCTGGGGTTGAACCATCCCTGCCACCTTTTCCTTCCCATCGACACCTTGACCATGGAATTTCAGCAGGAATCCTGTGTTTTCCACTCATTTTCCAGCTGAGCTCCCTCCTGGGAGCCACAGGGTTTGGTTGGGCAGAGAGGGCTGAAGCCAAGGGGTGGCTCCCACTTGTGTGCCTAAAACAAACCCTTGAGTTTCTGTCCAGAGGCACCACTTGGAGACTTTCATCCAGAGCTGTGTTTACCCCTCAGCCTGTTTACCAACAGCTCCAGAAGAGGGGCCAGGGCTCTGGCGAGCACGGACACGCTCGGGGATGAGAGTCCTTTGTTATCAGAGCTGGGCAGGATGGGGATGACTCATTCCTGCCCCATTGCACAACGAGACGGGAGGGAACCGATGTGTAAAACCCATCCTGTGCCTCCTCCCGGCCTCGTGCTGGTGACCTGTGGAAAAGGGTGGTGGGATGCAGCTCCTTGTGCTCAAGCTCTGGGTGTTAAGACCATCCTCCTCTCCCCTGGGCTATTAAACTCTCATGTCACCTAAAATTGTGGTGTGCTCTTGGCTGAAACTTCCAGGAATTGATCAGGAGGGACAGGGAATAAGAAATGGATTTTGAAGCGTTTTATGTTTCCTTTGGTTTTGGAGGGACTGAAATTTTTGGGTGGTTTTGGGGCAGTTAGTTGAATAGACAAGGAGATCTGAACCCTCTGCAGTTGATTTTCTGGAAGTCTCATGGAGTTTGTGGGAGATTTAGGGGTTCTTTTGCTACTTTTGAGGCTCTCAGATGGATTAGGGAAAAATCACAGAAATTGGTAATGAAGTGGTAGGTTTAAGAAATACACGTAGATGCAAATAAATGATAATGTTGCCTAATTTTAGAATGGAATTTAATCTGGCTGGTGACAAAATCTTGTGTAATGTTCCCTGCACAATGATCTTACAGCAGTTTATGACGTGAAGGATCCCTGTTGTGGCACCACACATGGGTTTAGAGCTTGGGGGATTTGAGTCTTTGGCGTTTTCCAAACATCAGGGCAAAGATTTCTGGACTTCTATGGAGCTGAAAGAGTCAAAATCCCCACAGGTGGGTGAAAGCAGAACAGTAAAAAAATAACCAGTGTGGTTTTATGTCTCACTTTTAAATGGGCGCAGAACTAGGGGTGGTTTTTTCCCCTCTGTAACAAATATTTGGATGAGTCAAACAAACCCCGAGAAGAGTCCTGGAAGATGAAGTGTTTGGCAGCCACCACAGCACTGGATGTTCAACCTCCCCGGCCCAGAGGAACCATCTCCTCCTAATCTGTGCCTAATTTAGGGCCTGATCCTATCAAAAAATGTCGTGAAGGAGTTGTGGAGCAGAAGCCAACGAGCTCGTTTGAGTTGCCTCACGCGTGAGGGTTGACGCGCTCTGGGTTACGCCATCCCCTGCAATTCCCTGGGACGGGATCCTGGCGTGGAATTGTGTCCAAGTAAACAACCTTTCACTCCCAAGGTCACGCTGTAAATAATAATCAGCCAGAAAAGCCCCAGGAGTTTTTGCATATCTCCTTAATTCGGCTCGTGGAGTGTCCCCGTGGGGAGGGTCTTGGCCAGGCACGGGGTTTCCACTGGGTGGGAACAGCTCTGGCTTCAGCAGGAGGCAAATGGACAGAATTCCAGAATTCCAGAGTGGTCGGGGTTGGAAGGGACCTCTGGAGATTCCCCAGTCCAAGGCAGGGTCACCCAGGGCAGGTGACACGGGGACACGTCCAGGTAGGGTTGGAATGTCCCCAGAGAGGGAGACTCTACCCGCTCCTTGGGCTCTTGTCCCACCCTCCATGGAAAGAAGGTCTTCCTCATGTTGAAGTGGAAATTGTTGTTTATTTTATGGCCATCACTCCTTGTCCTGTCTTTGGGCATCACTGATAAATCTGGCACTGCCCCCTTGGCACCTGAACCTTCTCTTGCTGTTGAAAACCCTGTGTTTTAATTCTGTTAAAACCAACATCACATTTAATCGTGGTTCTAAAATAAATGAAAAATACTGGGAGAAACACTTCGTGTTGTGGGAATCCCTTTTGCATTTGGGGTGAAGAGGCCAGAAATGAAAGAAATCATTCAGAGCTTAAAACTACCCACAGACTACGGAGTTTTATTTTCCAACCCATGATCCAAAGGAAATGGAGAGAAGACTCTTTTCCTGTCACCAACCACAAATCACTTTTCCCAGCAGCTCTTGCAGCACCATTGTCAGCACAACCCCATGTGAGGAGCACCAGGAATGTGCTTTTCCCGATGGAAAAACCACATCGTGGCTCATCCAGGGGCAGTTCTGCCCAAGCAGGGGCAGTTCTGGCTCAGTCACTTCTTCTGGCTGGGGGGCCAGTGGTTGCTCTGCTTGCACTGCTGGGTCTTGATGCTGGGAATGACCACGGGGCATTTCTGCTGCACCACCTGGGAGCAGCCACCACCCCCAGCGCTGAGCTCCGGGCATGAGAACCCCCCCACGGCGTAGCCAGACCCTCCACTGTAACCCCCTGACCCACCACTGACCCCCCCAGTGGTGAAGGCATCGCTTGGGGGTGCACAGTACCCATACCCAGACCCTCCTCCCAAATCCCCTCCGTGGTATGGGGACCCCTCCCCACACCCCGAGCTGCCCATGGTGTGTCCCGAATCCGCTCTGCCACATCCAGCTCCGCCCCCGGTGCCATAACTGGGCACTGTCCCCACCGTGATGCCCCAGCCAGATGTTCCCCCACCATCCCCGCTGGTTATCACGATGGATCCGTCAATGTCACACGTGTAGCCCCCTGAGATGCTGTAGGGGGGTGACGTTGGCACAGAGGGACAGTAGGAATGCCGTGGGCAGTAGGAGGGTCTCCGGCTGTAGCTGACAGAGCCTTCCCTGCTGTAGGACATGGAGCCGTGCCCGTGGGGTTGGGAGAAGTCCCCACTGCAGTACCCTCTGTGGTGCAGGGAGATGTCCCTGGAGTAGCCCCGGTTCCTGCGGGCGCATTTCCGTCGGAGAAAGTGGTAGATCTGAAAGAGGAAAGGAACAAAAAACCCCAAACACCCAAATTTGCAGAGTTTTGTTTGCGGTTTTGCACCGTGGCAGGTGGGGAGGTTTCAGGTGGTGGGGGCAGAAAAGCTTTGCCGGGGCTTGGGGCAACTCCAGCCTTCAAAACAGGGCACTGACAAGCTGTTGGAGAATCATGGAATCATGGAATTGGTTGGGTTGGAAGGGACCCTAAAGATCATCTGGTTCCAACCCCACGCCATGGGCAGGGACACCTTCACTAGACCAGGTTTCTCAATGACTCTGTTCTTCAAATCCTGGGATACTTTTCCTCTCTTTTATCTCCAGGGTGTATTGCCAGAGAACCAAAATCTGAGAGATGTCCTTTTACCATTTAAGAACTGCTTTCCCCCACTCATCCTCATGTCTGCAAAAAAAGACTATCCTTGCTCCTGCTTTCCAGCTGTTTCAAGCGCAGTGGATCAAAGTTTCCACGTCAGGCAACGTTTCTGGCTCTATTATTGCATCCCCAAAGGTCCTTTGTGGAAGGTAATTGGCCCAGACATAAAGCTTTGTGGCCATTATGAAGTAGAGCTCATTATTAAATTATATAAAAAATGACTCCCAGACTTTACAAGCACATTCCAAACCACAGAGGTTGTGCAGTCAGCACGTGCTGGTCCCACCACAGCCTAATCTGGGTTTTGCCCTCTGGCTCCCGGTCTGGTGGCTCCATTTCACCTTCTTCCCTAAGGATTTGGTGCATGCAGAAGGAACTGGCCGGATCCCAAGGATTGTGCTCAGGCAGAGGGGTCCTGCTCCAAGCACAGGGCAGGGTCTCAAAGGAAAGTGCCTCCCATGAATATGAGCTAATAAAGTCTCAGAGAAAATCAGACTTACCCTCTTGAGCCATCGGAAACACATTTAGAAGGTAAAAGTCGACTGAATGAGGAGCTTTAACAGCCTCGGGAACATTTATACGGCGTTTAACGTCTCTGGGAAGTGAGACACCCTCGGGAATGATAAGGATTATTTACCTGTCCCCTAAATGGGATCTCAGTGTTTACTTTGACTCATGGCAACCGATCCGTATCTCTCCTCGGGCAGTAATTGTTACTCCTGCCTAATGAGCCCATTCCTGCCCTCCTGCCCCGGGGTTTGGAGGAACATTCCGGCCCCCAGAGAGGTGGGGGAGACCCGGGGGAGGTGGGTGGGAATGTGGGTGTAGGGAATACAGAGGATTAATGAGCGCGGGGCAGAGGGCAGAGGGGAAGAGCATCTGGTGGCACTTTGATCCCTCCAGCAGCTCCTTGGTGGCTCCAGGGGCAGATTTGCTGAAGGAAAACATTTGCATCCAAACCAGAAGGTCACCAAAAGCGGCTGATTCCTGGGCTGGGAATTTTGGAAGGGTTCTAGAGATGTTCTGGAAAGTTCATTGTGGGGGTGTGAGTGTCCTCACTCTTGAACCCAGTGTGCCTGGATGAGGCTTTAATGAAGGATTATGCCTCCAAATCCCTCCATTCCTCTTTTTCCACATCCTTCCTCTGGCGTGGAAGGAGGGCTCCAGGTGATCTGGAGGGTTGCAGATCCAAGCTGCATCCCCCCTGTGCTCCAGCTCGGCCTGTGGAGTTTGGACCAGGTCTGGTCAGCTCCAAGGAATTTTGCTGTGGGGACAAGTCCCAGCTTTGGCCAAAGGCCATGTCTATGGGGCAGAAAGTCGTGCATGGGGTGGTGGTGCTGCCAAAGCAGGTTGTAAAAACCTTGGCTGGGATGGATTTGATGCCTGGAGGTGCCTTTGGGAGTGTGTTGAGCTGCCTGAGGGACTTGCTGCTGGTTTTATTTCCTCCTGCCTGAGTCAGGGCTGGTTTGGCTCCCTCAGTGTGTGGGGATTCCCTCCGGGTGCAGGTCTTGGAATCCCAGAGTCACTGAGGTTGGAAAAGCCCTCCAAGGTCACCAAGTCCACCCTGTGCCCCATCCCCACCTTGGCACTCAGTGCCATGTCCAGTCACTTCTGGACTCCCCCACCTCCCTGGCCAGCCCCTTCCAAAGCCTCACCACCCTTTCCAGCAGGAAATTCCTCCTCGTGTCCCACCTGACCCTCCCCTGGCACAGCCTGAGGCCACCATGTCCTCAGTTGCCCTGAGGTTTGCAAAGCTGAAGGGAGGACAGCAGGGATGTGATGTCACTGTCCCCCTTGGGCATCAGCTGCTGCTGTTGGGTCATTCCCAAGCCCAGCTCTTCTGGGCTGAGCCAGGTGGGCCCGATGATGCCGCCCAGCAGCTCCACAGGCGTGGCCATTGGGTGCTGGTGCCTCAGAGGACGTGGGGCCATGACCTGGGGTGGCTGCACAGGGACCAGAGGGGTGTTGGGTGCTGGGGTCACTTGGCATTTTGGGCTCTGCTGTTCCTCTGTGAGGTGGAAAGGGAAAGTCTGAACTCTCTGGGTAAGCTCAGAGCTTCATCTACAGCAGAGCACTGCCAAACACATCATCTCCTTCACAGAGAGCAGTGAAACATTCATCCTGTGGATTTCTACCTTCCAAGACTGTGAGATGTTGGTTAATATTACAAGAAATAAACAAACTTCCCCCAAAAAGGCAGATTTGAGCTATTATAACATTTATTAGACATAAAAGGTGCCTTTGGAGAAGCAGCAGGACATCATCAAAGGCCTCCCAACACCAGGAGCAGGGCAGCAGGGAAACCCTGGGGCTCTCAACACAGGGATGCAGCATTCAGGGAAGAGGAGAGGACACAGGGGTAGGATCAGGTGATCAGAGCCAGGTCTGTGGGTACAGAGGTGCCATGGCAGAGATGGGCTGTTCCTGCTGCAACTGGAGCTGCCCAGGGTGTTACTTCTGCTGGCTGGAGGGGAAGCAGCAGCTCTGCTTGCTCTGGTGGGACACAATGCTGGGGACCACAATGGGGCACTTCTGCTGGCTGGACTGGGAGGACCCTCCGCCGCCACCTCCAGAGCTGATGATGATGGTCTGGCCTGAGGAGCCACCACTGGATCCTCCCCCACAGCATCCAGAGGAGCCTCCACCGCCTCCACCTCCCATGATGATCTTCCCTCCTGAAGATCCACCACCATATCCCCCTCCCATCCCATAGCTGGATCCCCCACCACAGTATCCAGAGGATCCACCACTACCTCCTCCTACAATGATNTTCCCCCTCCAATTATGACCTTGGTTCCTGAAGAACCACTGCCATAACCACCACCATATCCTCCTCCCATGCCATAGCCACCACTGGATCCTCCACTGCAGCATCCAGAGGAACCTCCACTGCCTCCTCCTCCAATGATGACCTTGCCTCCTGAAGATCCACCACTGTATCCTCCTCCCATGCCGTAGCTGGAGGAGCCCCCACTGCAGCAGGACCCGCCCCCTCCACCCCCGGAGCTGATGATGATCTTGCCCGAACCCCCACTGCC
This sequence comes from Scytalopus superciliaris, assembly GCA_013400415.1. Lineage (NCBI taxonomy): Eukaryota > Metazoa > Chordata > Aves > Passeriformes > Rhinocryptidae > Scytalopus > Scytalopus superciliaris. The sequence continues at coordinate 39,545 of VXBX01007597.1, forward strand.
CCCTCCGCAGCAGGAGGAGCCCTGGGACTGGTAGCTGGAGGAGCTGCCCCCGTGGCAGGAGGAGCCCTCGCTGTGGCACCCGCTGGACTGGGAGGACATCCCATGGCAGCCTCNGACCCGGGGGAGGTGGGTGGGAATGTGGGTGTAGGGAATACAGAGGATTAATGAGCGCGGGGCAGAGGGCAGAGGGGAAGAGCATCTGGTGGCACTTTGATCCCTCCAGCAGCTCCTTGGTGGCTCCAGGGGCAGATTTGCTGAAGGAAAACATTTGCATCCAAACCAGAAGGTCACCAAAAGCGGCTGATTCCTGGGCTGGGAATTTTGGAAGGGTTCTAGAGATGTTCTGGAAAGTTCATTGTGGGGGTGTGAGTGTCCTCACTCTTGAACCCAGTGTGCCTGGATGAGGCTTTAATGAAGGATTATGCCTCCAAATCCCTCCATTCCTCTTTTTCCACATCCTTCCTCTGGCGTGGAAGGAGGGCTCCAGGTGATCTGGAGGGTTGCAGATCCAAGCTGCATCCCCCCTGTGCTCCAGCTCGGCCTGTGGAGTTTGGACCAGGTCTGGTCAGCTCCAAGGAATTTTGCTGTGGGGACAAGTCCCAGCTTTGGCCAAAGGCCATGTCTATGGGGCAGAAAGTCGTGCATGGGGTGGTGGTGCTGCCAAAGCAGGTTGTAAAAACCTTGGCTGGGATGGATTTGATGCCTGGAGGTGCCTTTGGGAGTGTGTTGAGCTGCCTGAGGGACTTGCTGCTGGTTTTATTTCCTCCTGCCTGAGTCAGGGCTGGTTTGGCTCCCTCAGTGTGTGGGGATTCCCTCCGGGTGCAGGTCTTGGAATCCCAGAGTCACTGAGGTTGGAAAAGCCCTCCACGGTCACCAAGTCCACCCTGTGCCCCATCCCCACCTTGGCACTCAGTGCCATGTCCAGTCACTTCTGGACTCCCCCACCTCCCTGGCCAGCCCCTTCCAAAGCCTCACCACCCTTTCCAGCAGGAAATTCCTCCTCGTGTCCCACCTGACCCTCCCCTGGCACAGCCTGAGGCCACCATGTCCTCAGTTGCCCTGAGGTTTGCAAAGCTGAAGGGAGGACAGCAGGGATGTGATGTCACTGTCCCCCTTGGGCATCAGCTGCTGCTGTTGGGTCATTCCCAAGCCCAGCTCTTCTGGGCTGAGCCAGGTGGGCCCGATGATGCCGCCCAGCAGCTCCACAGGCGTGGCCATTGGGTGCTGGTGCCTCAGAGGACGTGGGGCCATGACCTGGGGTGGCTGCACAGGGACCAGAGGGGTGTTGGGTGCTGGGGTCACTTGGCATTTTGGGCTCTGCTGTTCCTCTGTGAGGTGGAAAGGGAAAGTCTGAACTCTCTGGGTAAGCTCAGAGCTTCATCTACAGCAGAGCACTGCCAAACACATCATCTCCTTCACAGAGAGCAGTGAAACATTCATCCTGTGGATTTCTACCTTCCAAGACTGTGAGATGTTGGTTAATATTACAAGAAATAAACAAACTTCCCCCAAAAAGGCAGATTTGAGCTATTATAACATTTATTAGACATAAAAGGTGCCTTTGGAGAAGCAGCAGGACATCATCAAAGGCCTCCCAACACCAGGAGCAGGGCAGCAGGGAAACCCTGGGGCTCTCAACACAGGGATGCAGCATTCAGGGAAGAGGAGAGGACACAGGGGTAGGATCAGGTGATCAGAGCCAGGTCTGTGGGTACAGAGGTGCCATGGCAGAGATGGGCTGTTCCTGCTGGAACTGGAGCTGCCCAGGGTGTTACTTCTGCTGGCTGGAGGGGAAGCAGCAGCTCTGCTTGCTCTGGTGGGACACAATGCTGGGGACCACAATGGGGCACTTCTGCTGGCTGGACTGGGAGGACCCTCCGCCGCCACCTCCAGAGCTGATGATGATGGTCTGGCCTGAGGAGCCACCACTGGATCCTCCCCCACAGCATCCAGAGGAGCCTCCACCGCCTCCACCTCCCATGATGATCTTCCCTCCTGAAGATCCACCACCATAACCTCCTCCCATGCCATAGCCTGAAGAACCTCCACTGCAGCATCCAGAGGAACCTCCACTGCTTCCACCTCCAATTATGACCTTAGTGCCTGAAGATCCACCACCATAACCTCCTCCCATGCCATAGCCTGAAGAACCTCCACTGCAGCATCCAGAGGAACCTCCACTGCCTCCTCCTCCAATGATGACCTTGCCTCCTGAAGATCCACCACTGTATCCTCCTCCCATGCCGTAGCTGGAGGAGCCCCCACTGCAGCAGGACCCGCCCCCTCCACCCCCGGAGCTGATGATGATCTTGCCCGAACCCCCGCTGCCCCCTCCGCAGCAGGAGGAGCCCTGGGACTGGTAGCTGGAGGAGCTGCCCCCGTGGCAGGAGGAGCCCTCGCTGTGGCACCCGCTGGACTGGGAGGACATCCCATGGCAGCCTCCGGAGCTTTGTCTGGAGCACATCTTCGAGCTGTGACCCTGCAAGGAACGGTGCTGTCAGACAAGAGGACTTTGGAGATGCAGCTGAGCCTTCACAGCAGACAAAAAAATGGAAGAATAGCCAGGAAATGCCCCTTTTGCCCCATTTCTGCAGCTTTAAACTCCCTCACCCTCATGAGGCACCAGGAGGTGCCATGAAGGGCTGCCAGGGAGTGCCCTGCAGGTCACAACACCTACAGCAGAACTCTGTGTGCAGGAAGACCGTGAGTACTTCCAGAGACGTGCACACATGCCCTGACACGCTCTGAGCTGTCAGCCTAAAACAGTCAGCCCTGCTGGAGATCCTTCTGGATGTCTAAAAGTCACAGCAGCTGAAAACTCAGCCCTCAGAGCTCTGTCCTCTAAGGCTTGAAGGCGGCTCTGTTGGCACATCAGGCTGGGTTTTGGAGCCACCACAGTTCCCTCCTTCAAAGAACACTCAAAGACCAACTGGTGGAGGGACCTCCCTCCATTGGGGTTCCAAAATTTCTGTATCCAATGGCCTTACCTTCAGTGGAACTGGGAACTGTGCGATGCTCGGCGTCGGGAGGATGAGGAGCCTTGGGATGGGTGAGCTTTTATATCGTGTACATCGCGCTCCCGAGGGAAGTGAGACACCCTAAGGAATGCTGAGAGGTTTATTTACAGAACTTGGCTCTGGCTGCCTCCTTCTTTGACTCACTTGCAGCACGGAGGTGATGGGAAAGGAGACGCATCAACCACCTTCTGCAGCACAGTTTATAATTCTATTTAATGATTCGCTTCCGGGAGTCTTGCTCTGAAATGTTGGGGTCAAACGGCTTCTTGGGGTCTGCTGATGTGTTTCTGATGAGCTGCAGCGTCTTGGGTACTCAGCATTCAGTGGAGGCAGAGGAGATGCTGAGGGGTGGTGACTGGAGGGAGTTTGGGCCAGAAAGTGATGGAAGGACGAGGGAAAAGGATGTGCTGGAGCAGAGCCACAGAGAATTTTGGGGAAGGAAAGTTTTCTCAAGGACTGGCAAGGTGTATGTCCAAAAGTATGCCCAGGATGCCCTTTCCTGCTGGGAAAGGCTCAACAGGCCAGAGGCACCACCTCAGATGGAGCACTTCAGCTCAGACCCATTCAGGAGGATGCTGTGTGAGTGACAGAGACAAGGAGGACAGTTCCCCTCATCCCTTTGGGAGCCCAAGGTGGAAGCTGCTGTTGGACTGAGCAGAGAGGTCTGTGCTCATCTCCAGCTCCCAGAGGTCCCAATCTCCAGGCTGCAGCGAGGAAAGCCTTGAAATCCTTCTATTTGCAAAGGTGCATTTGAAGGCCATCAAGCCCCTACCCTTGAACGCTATGGCATTAAACATTTCCTCTGCCTCAACAGGACCCATTTTCTGAGGGTCTTCACCAACCAACCTGCTCACACCCAAGCTGGGGAGTCACCCAGATGTTGTCCTTGCTGGTGAGTGACAGTTTGTCAGCACAGCTGTCCCAGCACTGGCTGTTGTGTTGTGCAGCTTCATCCTGCCGCTGTGTCACGCGTGCTTGGAGCCTGACACCTGATCCACCCTCCTGGGACACTGAGTAGAGAAAGAGGAACAGGGAGTTTTAGCTGTGAGTATCCCTGACAGCAGCAGGAGGTTCCAGCCCTGTCACCATCAACGTGATTTTGGGAATGCACACAAGGCCACTGGCATGGGGACAGGACCATCAGCACCGGGAACATGCACAGAAGGGGCTTCCTTTGGAGTCCTCCCAGTCCCAAGAGCTTTATCTCTGCTCTCATCACCAGATCTGAGGTGTCACCACAGTTCTGGCTCTCAGCTGAGCGTGGGTGTTGCACTGCCGAGGATCTCAACACCTTGATCCCTTCCGTGCATCCGACGTGCAGGGACTTGCACAGAGGGACACCCAGGATTAGCAGCTCGTCAGCACGAAGGGACACCCGGGATTAGCAGCTCATTGGGTGTGAGGAAAGGCCATGGAGGCTTTTGGAAGGGGTGGGAGAGGGTCCTGCAAATGATGGAATGTGGAGACCCCAAGGCTGGACCCTGCAGGGGCTGGAAACACCGAACCTGCAGCACACGGATTTGTTTGGCACCTCCCTGGTGTGGAGGAAAAGTGTCCCTGGAGCCAAAGCTGCTCGAGGGGTTGGCACTGCCACAACCTCTCCCAGCATGAAGAGCAACTTGGATTCACCCAACTGTGTTGGGTAATGGAAGGGAAGATGCAAAAGGTTTCATGGTGGAGGCTGCCCCAAATTTGGGCCACACTGATGCTCTGCCTGGGCTCTCCTCTGGCCCTGCAGTCCCATCACCCTCAGGATGGGCTGGCAGGTCATGTCACCTTTCAGTCTCATCACTGCAAACACCTCACCTTGGGTATGATGCTCCGAGAGAGGAAAAACCCTTGGCCAGATCCCACAGTCCCTTTTCCCAGCAGTTCCTTCGTGCACAGCGATGCCAACACTGACACTGGGACAGGATGGGGTAAGAACTCCCCAGTTTTGGTCCAAAAGGCAGGAGCTGCTCAGTCATGGTCCCTCAAGGGTTTGATTGGCTGATGATACCTTTTATTCCTAATTTTGTTGCCTCCCCACCAGTAGTGTTTGTGAGATGGACAAAACCCTGCTTGGCTTCAAGTTTACTGGACCCAAGACTAATCACACCTGTCCCAAAGAGGACTTTGGGCATCCTCTTTAAGAGCACCTTCCCACTTTGAGAGGAAAGCAAATGAGTCCTGGGATTCATTCGAAGGAATGTGGGCAGTAAATGAGGGAGGGGATTCTCCCCCTCTGCTCTGCCCTGGGGAGATCCCACCTGGAATGCTGAGTCCAGTTCCCAACATAAGAAAGATGTGGAAACGTTGGAGCAAGTCCAGAGTGGGGCAGGAAGTTGATAAAGGGACTGGAGCTCCTTCCCTATGGCGACAGGCTGGGAGAGTTGGGAATGTTCAGCCTGGAGAGGAGAAGGTTGTGTGGAGACCTCAGAGCACCTTCCAGGACCTGAAGGGGCTGCAGGGGAGCTGGAGAGGGGCTGTTCCTCAGGAACTGAGGGGACAGGACAAGGGGGATGGGTTCAGACTGAAAGAATGGGAATTTAGGTTGGATATTAGGAAGGAATTGTTCCCTGTGAGGGTGGGCAGGCCCTGGCACAGGTTGCCCAGAGAAGCTGTGGCTGCCCCAACCCTGGGAGTGTCCAAGGTTAGGTTGGAGCACCCTGGCCTAGTGGGAGGTGTCCCTTCCCATGGCAGGGGGTGGAACTGCGTGAGCTTTAATGTCCCTTCCATGATTCTGTGATACCATGTCTTGCTGCTGAATGTTTCCTACCCTAATTAATGGCCTTGTGATAAATCCAGAGAAAGTGAGTCCATAAAAATCCAACTGCATTTCCAAACGATGTTGCTCTTTGCACTGGAAATCCTTGCAGGGAAAACCAGCACTTGGGGTTTCTCTGGGAAGGGAAATCTGAGGTGGAGCAATTTCCCAAAGCTGCAAACCTTGGTGGACATTATTTGCAAGAGGGACAATGATCACCTTTTTACACAACACGGCAAGATCTGTGAATAATTCCCTGCTCCAGCACTGGAGGCTGAGGAATGTTTTGCTGTGGAATGTTTTTGATGTATTATTCATTTTTTGGGAAGCAAACAGGGATGAAAACAACCTCAAACAACCAGTCCTGTCTGAACAAAGAAATCTTTATTTCCCATCACATTGATGGCACAGAGGAGCCACCTGGGAATTCACAGCTCGGGAATGTAGCACCAAGGGAATATGAGGCAAGAGGATGTGCCGGGAGGGAAGGCAGAGATGGGCTGTTCCTGCTGGAACTGGAGCTGCCCAGGGTGTTACTTCTGCTGGCTGGGGGGGAAGCAGCAGCTCTGCTTGCTCTGGTGGGACACAATGCTGGGGACCACAATGGGGCACTTCTGCTGGCTGGACTGGGAGGACCCTCCGCCGCCACCTCCAGAGCTGATGATGATGGTCTGGCCTGAGGAGCCGCCACTGGATCCTCCCCCGCAGCATCCAGAGGATCCTCCACCGCCTCCACCTCCCATGATGATCTTCCCTCCTGAAGATCCACCGCCGTATCCCCCACCACAGCACCCAGAGGAGCCGCCTCCTCCTCCTCCTCCACCAGAGCTAATAATGATCTTCTGGCCTGATCCCCCACTGCCCCCACCGTATCCTCCTCCCATCCCGTACCCGCCACCAGACCCTCCGCCACAGCAGCCAGAGGATCCTCCACCTCCCATCATGCCCTTTGATCCTGAAGAGCCACCACCACTGGATCCTCCACCGCAGCATCCAGAAGAACCACCACTACCACCCCCTCCCATGATGACCTTTGTTCCTGAAGAGCCTCCTCCGGATCCTCCACCACAACCCCCGGATCCTCCACCTCCCATCATGCCCTTTGATCCTGAAGAGCCACCACCACTGGATCCTCCACCGCAGCATCCAGAAGAACCACCACTACCACCCCCTCCCATGATGACCTTTGTTCCTGAAGAGCCTCCTCCGGATCCTCCACCACAACCCCCGGATCCTCCACCTCCCATCATGCCCTTTGATCCTGAAGAGCCACCACCACTGGATCCTCCACCGCAGCATCCAGAGGATCCTCCACCTCCCATCATGCTCTTTGATCCTGAAGAGCCACCACCACTGGATCCTCCACCGCAGCATCCAGAAGAACCACCACTACCACCACCTCCCATGATGACCTTTGTTCCTGAAGAGCCTCCTCCGGATCCTCCACCACAACACCCGGATCCTCCACCTCCCATCATGCCNGCCGTATCCCCCACCACAGCACCCAGAGGAGCCGCCTCCTCCTCCTCCTCCGCCAGAGCTAATGATGATCTTCTGGCTGGATCCCCCACCGCAGCATCCAGAGGATCCTCCACTACCTCCACCTGCACTGATGACCTTTGTTCCTGAAGAGCCTCCTCCGGATCCTCCACCACAACCCCCGGATCCTCCACCTCCCATCATGCTCTTTGATCCTGAAGATCCACCACCGGATCCTCCTCCACAACATCCAGAGGAACCCCCACTGCTTCCCCCTCCAATGATGACCTTTGCTCCTGAAGATCCACCACCTGATCCTCCACCACAACATCCAGAGGATCCTCCACCACCTCCACCTCCCATCATGCCCTTAGATCCTGAAGAGCCACCACTGGATCCCCCACCGCAGCATCCAGAAGAACCTCCTCCTCCTCCTCCTCCTCCGCCAGAGCTAATGATGATCTTCTGGCTGGATCCCCCACCGGATCCTCCTCCCATGCCACCACCGGATCCTCCACCGCAGCAGGATCCGCCTCCTGAGCCCCCCCCGCAGCAGGAGGAGCCCTGGGACTGGTAGCTGGAGGAGCTGCCCCTGTGGCAGCAGCAGCAGCAGCCGTGGCACCCGCTGGACTGGGAGGACATCCCATGGCAGCCTCCGGAGCTTTGCCGGGAGCACATCTTGGCAGCGACCCTGCAAGGAACAGCTGGTCACTCAAGGGCAGCCACCGCCCTCAGGAGAATTCCCCACAGCCCAGCAACCCTTTGGAATGTCTAGAGTGACCATTTAAGGTGTTTTATCCCCAAGTTTGTTCCCTCTCCATCTCAATAGCAGTGAAAGGCTTTGAGGAGCACGGGAGGATCCCGTTTCTGCTGCACCCACGGGAGATCTGAATTCATCCTGCCCTCCCACCTCCACCCACCAAACTCTACCAAAGCATTCCTAGTTTTCAAGCAGGAAAGTAGGAGAAGAATCTCTCCCTGGGGCAGAACTGGACTTACCCTTCTCGGCCCTGAGCACGTTCACCACAGAGCAAAGCTGAGCGAATGAAGCCCCATGAGATCCACCAACTTTTATACTGTTTTTTCCAGGTGGGAAGTGAGGCATCCAAAGGAATGGTGATGGGTTTATTTACCGAGCAGTGTCCTCCTTCAGCCCACTGGTCCTGACTCACGGGATCAGAGCGATGCCTCTCCAGTGCATCACTTCCTCGGCTGCCTCCCGCTGGGCTGCAGGTCCCACACGTGAGCTCAGCTCCCGAGGTGGAATTCCGAGGTAGGATTCTGGGATTTGGGTCAGCACCCTCCACTCCAGCCAGGAGACGCTGCTGGGCTGGTGACCGACAGCAGAAGGGGCTGTGGGGACTCGTGTTTATTGACTGTTACAGACCAGGGGCTCATGGTGGGGTTGTTGGGGTGTCCTGTGCCAGGAGCTGAGCTTTGCTGATGCTTGTGGGTCCCTTCCAGCTTCATAATTCTGATTCCATGACTATGGAGATGCCCAGAGAGGGATTCATTGGGTGGGACTGGGACAGCAGGGGAATCCCACATGGATGTGAGCCAAGTGTTGACCGTGATTTTGGTTTGATTCCACCACTATGGACAGTGCAGAGCTCAGTCAGGTCTGATGTCACCTCTGGGAGGAGGGATGAGGCCTGTTTTGGAAAGGATTTAAGTGCTGCAGGTAGAGGGTACCAGATCCAACACCCACCCCGTGAACCAGCATCTTGATGGATATTGACCAAAAGGAGGAATTCTTCCCTGTTTCTGAAGAACCAACAGGATTTAGGGAAATGCTGTGCTCCTGCTGTCACCCTGAGAGCCTCTGAAACTTGGTTTTTCTTGGTTCTGGGCCATTTCTGGGTGTGGGGGTGTCTGACAGCAAAGCTCTCACCCTCCACAGGTGGGACCCCAAACTCTGCCTCAGCACTGTGTGGGTAACCAATCAATCCCCAGTCACCGGTATTTTGGCACCCTGTGGTGACTTCCCATAACAAAATCCCAGGCAACTCAGCTATTCCTGTGGCTGCTCCGGCTGGAGGAGCTCACCTGGATGTGGTCTGAGATTGGTTGTACCCCTGAGGTCCCCAAGGGAGGGAGGGCAGGGGGTAGAGGGACACCTAAAACGGGAAGGAAGGTCACTCCTGTCTCTCCTGGGACACTTCCAGGTGTCCATCATCTGCCTCACACAGAACACTTGGGGAAGAGAAGGTTTGTTTTCCTTTCCCTGCTAATTGCCAGAATCAACCACATCAAAGAAGTCCCTTCCCGCAGGGAAACTCCCTCTGAACACTCATCCCCGGAGCTGCGGGAATTTTAGCCCTGTGGGAATGAGGAAATCCCTGCCTATTCCAGAATTAGCATCCCAAGCCCTTGAAGAGGTTTACTGAAGTGCTGGCCCTGTCTCTGGTTGGACAGGGGGGTTCAGAACCGAGGAAAGGGCTGGAGAACCCCTCATTTCTCTTCCACAGCTCTCTTGGTGGAGCTGTGGGCACCAAGACCTCCTGCACCACCACGTGTAGGGCCTCACCTTCACTCACACCTATAACAACCCCTTTGTAGTATTTTCTGCTACTCTTTGTAGTAGAGTTTTGGCATCTTCTCCCTCCTAAACCATTTAGAACATCCTTGGGCATCACAAGACTTTTGGGCAAGGCAGAGAGACTGCAATGGTTAACTTTGTGGTACCTCTTCTGATGGGCATAAGTCAGGATCATCATCAGCAAGAGACATATGACCTAAGAATATTCAGTTCATCCAAAATCTCTTTTAGAGGTGGGTTTTTATGTTTTATTGGAACAGCACCAGCTCAGAGTGAAAACACAGCGATGGAAATAACGCAACCGGTGTTGTAAAAATCCAACCACTCACACACTGGAACTCTCTAGAACTGCGAGTTTTATTGTCTTGTGCAAGCACCAGAAAGCTGAGGCAGGTAAGAGGGACATGAAACAACCCCAGCTGGAAGTTATGGACACACAGCCCCAGAGCTTCTGCTCAGCTGGAGAGCGGGACAGAAAATTCCCAAGGGAAAGGAGGAAAGAAGAACACAAATATTCCTAAACGTAATAGAGGAGGAAATGTGAGGCTTGTTCGTGTCCCGGGCTTTCTTCATGTCAGAGTCCATTCTGCAGCCACTACTTGTGCTTGGTCTGAGGTGGCCAGGAGATGGGCTGGGTCTGCTGCTGCATGGACATACCCCCAGAGCTGGAGGACCCGCCTCCACCACCTCCCCCGATGATGCAGACCCCCTGACCTTGGTGGCCTGAACCACCTCCTCCTCCTCCTCCTCCTCCACTTCCTCCTCCTCCACTAATAATGATGGGACCTTGTCCCTGGTGGCCTGAGCCACCTCCACAGCTTCCTCCACCACCTCCTCCTCCTCCTCCACTAATAACAATGGGTCCTTGACCCTGTTGGCCT
>VXBX01007597.1:50332-100526 GCA_013400415.1 Scytalopus superciliaris
CCCTCCCCCGCCACCCCCACCAATGCAGATGGGACCCTGGCCTTGGTGGCTTGAGCCACCTCCACCACCTCCACCACCACCTCCACCACCACTGCTGCCTCCACCAATAACGATGATGCCTTTGCCCTGCTGGCCTGAACCACCTCCTCCTCCACCACCGCCTCCCATGCTGCCCCCAGGGATGCAGATGGGCATATGGCACTGGTGGCCACCTCCTCCTCCTCCTCCAATAATGCAGATGGATCCTTGGCTCTGCTGGCCTGAGCCACCTCCTCCACCTCCACCTCCACAGGAGGACGATGACATGTGAGTCTGGTAAACGACACCACCTCCGCCACCGCTGCCGCCGCCGCCGCAGCAGCCGCCACCTCCTCCGTGGCAGGACGATCCCTGGCTCTGGTATCCCATAGATCCTCCTCCACCACTGCTGTGGCAACATCCTCCTCCACCACCTCCGTGGCATGAACCTCCTCCACCGCCGTGGCATCCCCCGGACTGCTCAGACATCCCTTGGCCGTCGCCCTTCTGCTGGTGGGAACCCATTGTTCCAAATGCCGGGGAGTCCTCCAAGAGAAAGGAAAAAACAGGCCTGAAGAACATGCAGGGGGAGGGAAACTCATGTTATTTGTGCCACCCCATCCCTTCCAATGGCAGGTCAACACAGCCCAACGCAAGGCCTTGTCTTCCCTTTCTGCTCCCTCCTACTCTGGCAGCTGATGCAAAAGGGTGTTTTCAGCATCGGGAATTAATGGATTAAAAGGAAAAGCTGGGAACTTTCCAGCTTATTCCACCTCGGGTCTTCTACAGAACCTCCTTATCCACATTTAACTTCCCTTTTATTTTCTAGGACAAGCGCAACCACAGGAATTCCGTAACAATTCCCTCTTGGAGCACGTTGTCAGAGTGACACTGTTGTGCTCCAGAATTACCCCCATCCAAATGTGGTTTGGGAATTTTCAAAGGAATGCTCGGGGGTCAGGGATTAAAATTCCAGGGCTACACGAAACAAAGAACTCGGCTCATCGTTTGCATAACAATAACTTTGCTGGTGCTTTGAAATTCTTCAGCCTCTGTTTCAAAGGAGCACAGCGAGAGTGTTTTATTCCTTCCTAAAAATGAGAAGGAAGAGGAAAAGCCTGTGGAAAAGTCATCAGCAATGCAAAAGAAGGCGGGAAAAGCAGCTCTGAAGGGTTTGATACCCAAGGGATGCTCTGAGGTTTGGGCACTTCATCCCTCCCACAGCCGTGTCCAAACCGCCCGAGGAGAAAGTGGCTCCTCCAAGATAAAAAACAACCCTTTTCCACTTAGACAAAAGACTGGAAAATGAGAATAGACCCCCATTTTGTGTTTAATTTCTTTTGTTTCCCCGATCTTTGCTGAGAACCTGCAAATCCTCTTTCCTGCCCTTTTCCTCAGGGTTTATATTCCAGGGGCTGCATTTCTGTGGTGGCACCACGTGATGTTGGGCCCAGGGAAATCCAAGGGGCTCCAAGTACCAAATTTTCTATGTCCCAGCTCTCTCCTTTTCCTGTTTGATTACATAGTCCATGGATTGTTAGAAAAACATAAATCACTGCAAACAAAGGAATTTTTGGAGTGTGAGACCCCAAAGCCATATTTTTTTCCCACCCTTCCCAGCTGAGCATCCCAAGAACAATCAGCCCAATCAGTTCCCATCCATAGCATGAGATATCTTACCGTGTCCCACGGCACGAACCAGTGGAAAGGAGTCAAGTGGAATGAGGGAACGTGGTGTGGGAGAACTTTTATATAGTATCTAGTCCTCCTCTTGGAAAGAAACAATGATTGATTTATTTACAAGCCAAACCCAACTACCCACTTACTTAGCATAATCTTGGGCTCGTCACTCAGATCGGTATCTCCCTTCCTTCCACCACCTCTTTTGTTTTCAGCCACATTAAAATCACTGGATGGCTCCGCCTACTCCAAGTAAAGTGAGGAAATAGGGAAAACCGGAGGTGCTGCTGCATTTTTGGAATGAAGGAGTGATTGCATTTCATGCCCCCTCTACAGAGGGGTCTGAAACACGAGCGGGGAAAGGGGGACTTTTGCCTTTGCAGATTTGGGCAGTTTATTTCTCATTCTAGAAGATATTTCTGAACACCCAGACGTGGCCCTGGCGTGTCATTAACGTGTGTTGTAACTGTGTATTATATGTTTCTGACGACACCCACGTTATTGCCAAGGGCCGTAGGGACACACATTGGACTCCAATGAGTCCAAGGAGTTGGAGCTCCCCAAAAGTCAACACGTGCCTCCAAAGCCGTGATGCAAAGCTGGGAGGCTCCAGGGGATTTGGAGCTGTGGAGGGTTTGACCTACAGAGAGATGGGGGGAAGGAACCCAAAGAGCCAAAGAAATGGTGTTTGAGTAGATTTGTGGAAAGGCTGGGAGAGCTGGGATTGTTCATCCTGCAGAGGAGAAGCTTTAGGGTGACCCAACTGTGGCCTTCCAGGACCTGAAGGGGCTACCAGAGACATGAGGAGAGACTTTGGACAAGGGTCTGGAGTGACAGGACAAGGGGGAATGGCTTCCCACTGACAGATTGGATATTGGAAGGAATTCCTCCCTGTGAGGGTGGGCAGGCCCTGGCACAGGTTGGGCAGAGAAGCTGTAGCTGCCCCATCCCTGGGAGTGCCCAAGGCCAAGTTGGATGGAGCTCTGAGCAACACAGGGTTTTGGAACAAGATGTCCTTTAAGGTCCCTTCCAACCCAAACCATTCTATGATTCTGTGACAATTTTACCTTTAAAGCAAGTCCAAAAGCTGTTTCATTGCCCTGTTCACTGGTAGTTAAACACACAACAGCACCAAGAGAGGGTTGGATGCTCTGACTGTGTTTTGTGGCAGAGTGAACATGACATAAAAAAGGAGGATTTGGGGGAAAAAACCATCACAATACTGGGAACAGATGAACGTGCAACAGGTTCTCCTTAAAACTTTTAGAAGCACCAGAACAGGGAAAATCCCTTTTGCTGAGAGAGACTAATTTATTGCAGGCTGCACTTCGTATTTTACTACATTTGCTCCTGGGTTAAGAGATAAAAGGGGCTTTCTTAATTATTCTCCTCTTGTAGCTCCTCATTCCTTTACCACAGGGAATTCTGGATAGAGTTCGCTCACACTTTCCATGCCTTTCTTCTGCCAAACTGGAATCATGACAAAGAACAGCAACAAGTTCCTCCAAGAACACCCTCCAGCTTCAGGCAAGCTCTGAAGGGGCAGAGCTGGAAGGATCTTTCCCTCAGATGTTGATGATCGAAGCAACGGGAATGTGATTTGTTATTTCCGAGCCATTCTTGGTGCCACCCAAGTGCCTCCTTCCTGGCATTGCCCCTTCCCTGCCCTGGAGCACGAGAGACTGCTCAGCCTTATCTCATCTTTGCACTGCTGAGGCTCAGACAGTGCCCTTCGACATCACCGACCCCCCCACAGCCTGGAGGGAGGTGACACCTCCACCGGTGGCAGGGGACAAGGGACCCTCTCCAACAGTGCTCTGCTGGGGTCTCTCATCTGAAAGGGATTTTATGGGATACCTGCAGAGTTTCATCCGTAAAAGTCCCTAAAAGTCTATTATTAGATGTTTTAAATCGATTTAATGGGGTCAGTTCAATGGGATCAATTAAATCCCACTGTCTATTATTACAAGTTCTGGAAGTCTCAGTGCCACTCCCAGGTGATGCTGCATAAGGAACTCTGGCTGTTGGAGGGGACACAGATGAGCATCCAAGTGGGTAGAGCCAAATAAAGTCAAATAACATAAAAAAATCCCCTCCCCTGCCCGCCCAGCCTTTCCCTAAATTTTGGTGCAGCATTTCCTACAACAGCACTGTGAGGGTTGCTGGAAACCCCCACCTGAGACCACCCAGCTCCTACTGGATTTGTCCAGCTCCTTTGGGGGTGTCCAAGCCCCTCCGTGGTGTGGCTGGAGCAGGGAGAGAAGTAGGGCAGGGGAAATAGATGTCAAGGGATTCGGTGTTTGTCTGAAAACCAAATTAAGGGCTGTGGTTGCAGCACATACTTAGCATATCTAGAGCAGCCTGTTTATCTCTGCCGTGGAGATCAAGGACGGTCAGGACGCGGCTGGAAGGGGTTTAGCATGTTCTGGCACATAAAGGATGAGTCCTGGGATTTCAGGGGTTGGGGAGAGGGGGATAACAAGGCTGGGTTTGGGTGTTCTGAATGAGCACAGCACTGGTGAGGGAACCTCCGGTGCTGTATCCAGGGCTGGGCCCCTCAGGGCAAGAGAGACAATGAGGGGCTGGAGTGTCCAGGGATGGAAACGGGGCTGGAGCAGCAGGAGAAGGGTCTGGAGAACTCCTGAAGGACCTGGGGGGGATCAGCCTGGAGAAAATGAGGCTCAGGGAGGACCTTCTTGCTGTCTGCAACTTCCTCAAAGGACGGAGGAGCCAGGAGGGAATTTGAGAACATATTCCTGCAATTCAACAGCAAAGTTAAATGCTCACATTACATTAATTAATTAGTTTATTTATTATGTTTCACATGAAATGAAATTAGCTTTAAAGCTGGTCTCAGTCTGGGCTGAGCTTACTGAGCTCTTTCATCTGTTAATTACAGAAGTGTTTTGCTGCTCCTTCCCACTAATGAAGGCCCCTCTTCCAAGGCATAAAAATGGGAGTTTTATTACTAAAGGCTGAAAATTAGAAAAAGCAGAACTGCACCTCCATCTCATGCAAAGGGGAGAGGGATGGAGAATCATGGAATGGTTTGGGTTGGAAGGGACCTCAAAGATCATGGGAAGGGACATCTCCCACCAGACCAGGTCACTCCAACCTGGCCTTGAACATTCCAGGGATGGGGCAGCTGTGACTTCTTACAGCAAAAGTCCCAAACCTGGGACTGAACCCAAAATTTTAATATCTCTGCCTGATGCTTCAACCCCAGCTAAAAATTTCCCATTGCAGAGGCATTTTGGGCTCAGAGTGATTCAATGCAGAGACCCCAAATAACCCCCCGTGCTGTGAATGTTTGAGCTGCCTGTGAAGCACAGGCTGGACCAGGAGGGTGGGGAGGGATTGCCACAGAGCCCTAAGTGCTCTCATGATGCTCGTTTACCTCCTGATTGCATCCCCTGTGTGGGTTGCCACGGAGGTGTGTGAGCCTCACATCCGTCCTGCTTACAGGAGAAGGCCCCACTTCTGGGCCACTGGGTGGGCTGGTGGTGGTGTCACCGAAGCCCAGGGGAGATCTGGGAAGTTTCTGGAGCCCTCAGATTAGTTGCTGATTAATTCTCTGTGCCAGCTGTGCTTTTTGGGGAGGTGGGTGAGGATGGGGAGCTGAGGGAGCGTGGCTGGTGGGATGGACCATCATCTGCTGGCCCTTGAGGTAATTCATCTCTCCCTGAGGCTCCAGTTTGTCTCTCTGTGAGTTAATTGGGCAAAGCAATTGATGAAATGGTCTGATTTACATATTCCCTGTGATGTCCATCACCCCCAGCATCCAGGCACTGGGGGACACTTATCCCAGGGAGGTGGACACGGAGCTGGGCACACCTCGGGCACCTCTCAGGGCACAGCTTGTCCCCCCAGCTGCTCTGAGCCTTGGGCTGGGCTCAGTGCTCCTTGAGAAGGGCAGGAAGAACACTCAGAACAGCTTTATCTCTTCCCTGCCACCAAAGCAAGGCCTTCCCACTCTCCCTGGGTGCCAGACGAGCCGGTGATGCAAGACTTGGGTCTGACAGACACCCAGACAGGAGGTGAACGTGTGGCTGTGGCCAGGATTGATGCCACACTCGGCTCATGGTGGTGCCCCCAGCTCTGGTTCTCTCATCCCAAGGACACGGATCCACCTGCCTTGAGCAGAAACTGCTTTTCCCCTTCCCAGTTTCACTTCCTTTCCACACCTCTTTCCTCACAGCCCATTTCTTCAGCCAAGGCACAGCCTTCCCTCTCTACCCACTTAATCCTGGCTGTCTCACGGCTGCAGGAACTGGAAATGAGGGATTAGTTTTAATCTGCAGCTGTTTCTGCCTCCACTCCTTGAGTTCTGCCTCTATTTCAAGGATCAAAGCTTTGAGTCCTCTTCTCAGTTCTCTCCCCGGTTCTGTCCACCGAGAAATTGTCTTTTTGCTCTTTTTGTGATATTAAACCATCTGTGACCTTGGCTAAGGCTCCTTCTGGGAATGTTTCTCCTGATTTCCACACATGGCATGACTTTCCTCTCTCTGCCAAGGGATGTCGACACAGTGGTGAGGAAGTTTGTGTACCCCAACCAGAACAACTTTCCCCAATAATTAATAACCAGTAACTTTGGCAGTTGAACAGTCAATTGTCCAGCTGTGGATTCCTTTCCTAGTTTCACTTTTATTTGGTCCCTGCTCTTCACCACACACATTAAAGCCACGAGCACACCCTGTTTTCCACTTCCTTCTCTCCCCCACCTCAGTTCCTCATTCTTCTGAAGCTCATTGGGAAATTATTGGTGCTCCAAGGGAAGTTTGGGAGGTATAAAACAGGATGACCCGAGCCAGCAACACCTGCCCAGCACAGCAGCTTTGGGAGGGCAAAGCTACAACAATTTGGCTTTAAATCAAAAGGCCACAACAAAGAAATGTCCTGGACACCCAAAAGTTTCCAGCTGCTCCGATTAACACCTGAAAAAAGTTTGGTGGTGTTTGGGTGGAGGGTCGTGAAAATGTTAGGGGGACTGGAGTCCCTGCACTATGGAGACAGACTGGGAGAGCTGGGAATGTTCAGCCTGGAGAGGAGAAGGTTGTGGGGAGACCTCAGAGCACCTTCCAGGACCTGAAGGGGTCACAGGGAAGCTGGACAGGGGCTGTTCATGAGGAGCTGGGGTGGCAGGACAAGGGGGGCGGGTTCAGACTGACAGAGGGGAGGTTCAGGTTGGATATTGGGAAGGAGTCCTTCCCTGTGAGGGTGGGCAGGCCCTGGCACAGGTTATTCCATGGGTGCCACATCCCTGGGAGTGTCCAAGGCCAGGCTGGACTGGGCTTGGAGCAAGCTGGGACAGTGGAAGGTGTCCCAGCAATGTGTGCAAACAGGAATTAATACTTTTAAACAACTTCAATGTCTAACTGCAGAAAAAGTGGAAGAACACTTAAAAAAGAAGCTATATCTGAGTTTTTATAACAAACCACAACCGGGAGACGAATCTGACCGAGGAAAGCAGCCAGGGGCAGATAAAGCAAAGAGAAAGATATCTCAACATTGAGCAAGAGCCCTGCTCCACTCGATGTGCAGATCTCTTATCACACCCACAGCCTCCTCACCCGAGGATTTTGTAATGGCAGCAAAGACTGGGGCACGAAGGGGAAGGTGACAAAAGCACTGAGGTGGGGCCTCCAACGCTGCCCTGCCCCTGGTGGGTGACACAGGGCCAGGCACGAACTTCATGGTGGGGAGCACTCAGGGAACCCCAAATCACCTGTTTTCTGAAAGCTCAGCCTTGGTTTTCTTCACATGCAGAGCCTGGGCTTAAATTGATTTAAATCTCAGAGTAAAAAGCCACTTCTTTCCTCCAAAAATGAATCTCTGTAATTCCAGTTCTAGTCAAATCAACCCATTATCTCTGGTGCTGGACATCCCAGTTGGTAGATGGTGACCAGAGAGAGCCCCCAAACTATCCCCACCTCATTAGGGAGAGGGAAAGACCATTTCCTTCTGCTCACAGGTGGGGAATGAGGCACAGGAGGGTCCCCCAGCCCGCAGAGGCATCACCTCCTGAGCCAAACTTCCTGTCCTGATAAGGGAAAACCTGGTTTGCCAAGGCAATTATGGGACACTCAGGCTGGAGGTGTCCAATCCATCCAGCTCAGGGCTGTGGCACGGAGACATCCACGGCCCTGGAGGTGGGACACGTGACAGGATGGCACTGGGTGGGAGCAGCCAAGTGCTTTGGCTCTGATGAGGCTGTTCCTGGGCAGGGACACTGTGGGGCATTTTTTCCCAGCTTATTTGCAGGGCAGGAGGGAATTCTGCTGCCTCCCAGTAACCTGGGCTAGTGGGAAGTGTCCCTGCCTGTGGCAGAGAGGTTGGAATGTGATTTTTAATATGATTAATACGATTAAAGATGATCTTTAAGGTCCTTTCCAACCCAAACTCTTCTATAATTTTAATATTTCAAGTTCGTCCTGGAGGGAAAATCATCCACCACAAAGAGGGGCAGTAAACCCCTGTGGTTTGGTCTTGTTTCACTCCCTGTGGCATCAAAATATTCAATTAAGCCCTTCTTTTGTCCTGCTTTGCCCCAAAATTTTCTTTTCACCCTCAGAACTTTTTGTGGGCACTTTCCCATCCTCCCCCCTGTCAGGGAACAGGAGCATTTCCGGGATGCCAGGAGGGCTCATGTTTGAAAAACATGTCATTTGTCACCTGGACACCAACTGTGTCACGGCCAACCTGATTCCAGTGTCCACCACGGCTCCATGGGGACAATGGCCATGTGCAGGACAAACTCCCTGGGAAGAGGGAGCTGCTCCTCACCTGGCAAGTCCAACTGCATTGCTCCCTATTTTTGTGTCCCACCCAGCCCTTTAGTGGGTCATGTGCCCCGTTTTCCCCTGTGACACCGAGGCAGCTTCCTTCCCTTATTATTCAGCTGCATTCAAATTACAGGCATCAAATGGAAAGTCTTAATTGCCCCATTCATTATCATCAGGAGTCATATCCGACCCCTCATTTATCTGCTTGGGAACTCCCCATAAGGCTTTGAGACTTAAGTTAGGCTTAGCTGGTCTGACACTGAGGTGAGGACAGTTGGAGTCAGGATTGTCACCAGCACAGGGGACCCCCTCAAGGAGCATTTACTGACCATGAAACTGCCCTGAATTAGGACATGGGGTCCACCAGAACCAGCACCAGGTTTAAGCTGACAATTTGGAGCAGGGGGAAGCCTTGTGGCTCCGGAGCATCGTGATTTTTAGGGATATTTGGAGCGTTTCCCCTTCACTTACAGGTGATTCTTGGTTAGTTCCAGGAGGATTTCACCAAAGAGCAGTAAAGCCATGATCTGTTTTGTGGGACACATCTGAAATGTGATCTTCTGCATGGGGTAGAGGATCTGAAGGTCTCCTTATCCTATTTCCAAGGGCCTGGAGGGACAGGACAAGGGGAAAAGGCTTCACACTCACAGAGAGCGGGTTTAGATGGGATATGTGGAAGAAATTCCTCCCTGTGAGGGTGGGCAGGCCCTGGCACAGGTTATTCCATGGCTGCCCCACCCCTGGAAGTGTCCAAGGCCAGGTTGGAGCAAACCGGGCTAGTGGAAGGTGTCCCTGCCCATGGCAGGGGGTGGCACTGGGTGGGCTTTAAGGTCCCTTCCAACCCAGGCCATTCTATCATTTTATGATCCTCAAGACTCACATTTCAGGGGGAGGGTCCCCTCAGATTTTCCTCCTAGAATTCCACCCTTGGCAAAGCTCTATGAGGAGATCAGCTCCCCATCTTGTCAGCCTCATCCCATCAGCACCACCCAGAGAGAGCTCAAGGAAGTTGGGATGCAGAGGGAGAAGCGCAGCCTCCTCTCACAGCACTAAATCTTCTTTATTCCTGCAGTAAAAGGAGTAGATTTCCACAACCAAGTGCAGCTCTGGAACCTCCTTTCCAAGCCTTGAGCTGCTGAGAACATTCCCACAGGACATGAACAGGGAAATGACAAGCAGGAACAAACTGATGGTGTGGACAGCGAGTGTAAAGTCCCAGAAACTTCAGGAATGGCAAGGAGCTGGATCAGGCATCTTGCAAGGTCTGGGGCTTCCACGGGTTAGGCGGATTTGGAATTTGGCCTCTGCAGCTGAAATTCTTTGTTCCTCTCAGTAATCTGATGTCAGGGCTCCTCAGGACAAGAGAGACATGGAGAAGGTCCATCTATGGAGGTGTTGAGGGGTCTGGAGCATCGCTCTTCCAACCTGATCCGTCCTGGAATTCTGGAATTAACATTTACCAGCTTTACTACTCCATTTCTCCAGCACTTCACTGAGTCACGGGCAAGCCAGAGCCACCCCACGGGAGCCCCAACCATCACAGACCTGCTTTTCCACATCTCCACACTGGCCGGAGCTGTTACATCACTTTATCTCAGAGGCGTCATCGGAGCAGCAACTTGCAATTTCAACACTCAGCACTCCTGCTCCGCTTCACCTTCCCACACCCACAGCCCTTTAACTCCCCAAACCACCTCGCGCAACGCCCCAGACTCCCCTTTCCGAGCTAAGGAGGGAAACCGACCGAACTGTGGTGAAATGTCGCCTCTTTCAGTGACAGGAATGAGGGGTTGAGCCCTCCAAGAGGGACCTGGAGAACACCGACCCTTCCACGGGTGTGCCAAGAGCTCCCCTGCCCGTCTCCTCCTGCCTGGGCTGCACCCACAGCGCTATCTGGGCTGGGGAATCAGCTGAGCTCTTTATCCACCGGCTAATTACAAGCTGGTTTTGCTCTTGTTGTGCGTCATCTAATTACAAACAGTCGGGGATGGGGAGGGTGGAGAGACGGGAGGGAACAAATTCCTGCGGCTCAGCAGCTGCTCTGCCACAGGATGGAGCTCCAAGACCAGGGAATGGTTTGGGGCTGGACGGGATCTTAAACATCACCCAGTTCTGATCCGTGGACAGGGACACCTCCCACTATTCCAGGTTGTTCCAAGCTCTGTCCAGCGTGACTTTGGACACTTCCAGGGATGGGCAACTTGTGCCAGTGCCTGCCCACCCTCACAGGAGGAATTTCGTCCTGATACCCAACCTAATGCAGCGTACAGAATCTGGAATGGTTTGGGTTG
This sequence comes from Scytalopus superciliaris, assembly GCA_013400415.1. Taxonomy (NCBI): domain Eukaryota; kingdom Metazoa; phylum Chordata; class Aves; order Passeriformes; family Rhinocryptidae; genus Scytalopus; species Scytalopus superciliaris. The sequence goes on from VXBX01007597.1 coordinate 61,104, forward strand.
GGAGGGACCTTAAACCTCATGCCTTTTCACCCCCTGCCATGGGCAGGAACACCTTCCACTAGCCCAGGTTGTTCCAAACCCCATCCAGCCTGTCCTTGGACACTTCCAGGGTGTCCACACCTTCTCTGGGCAGTACTGGAGACCTCACAGAACATTGTCAATGGCAAATTTTGCATTAATTCCCTGAGCTACTGTTTGTTTTCAGCTACAAACAGCGAGGGTGGGGCTGGTGATGGTGCAGCTCCCCAGGGCAGGTTGGTCTCGCTGCTGGACCTGCTTCCAGCACAGCTCTGACCTAATATTCCTGTCTCCCTGGGCTGGCCCGACTAGACCACACGTTATTTTGGCTTTAACCACCTTGGTTCATCTGTCTGCCTCTGCAGACAGTCCCGAAGGCTTCGTAGAGGTTTCTGAATGGCAGAGACACTCTAAACGCCTTTCTAATTTCTCAGCCTCTTTGTTTTTTAATTAGGGAATAATAAAAACGTGGCGGTTGCCGCCCAGCTTATTGAAAGAGCAGACACGCCGTGCTGCACAGACACATTGAAATGCAAATCACAGCGAGTTTTGCTGCAATACTTTTGTGCCAGGAGTGGGGGAGCTCAGCTGAGTTGGCTGAATGATGTGGAGAGGATGAACTGAGGCACGGAGCTCTTAAACAGAGAAGTTCTCCAGATGAACACACAGTAGTGGCTCCCTGGGACCTCCTAAAGCCTCATAACGTGAAGGTGAGGGTGAAAAATCACGAAGAGAGAAGCAGAAAGGGTCTCATGCTCATGTTGCTGCTGTAACTTCACTCTGCTGGGCACTGGTGAGGTCACACCTTGATCCTGTGTCCAGTTCTGGGCCCCTCAAAGCAAGGGAGACATTGAGGGGCTGGAGTGTGACCAGAGGTGGGAACGGAGCTGAAGCAGCAGGAGAAGGGTCTGGAGAAATCCTGAGGGAGCTGGGGGGGGGGNTGGGAGTGTCCCAGGAATGACAAGGTGGGGATGGGACACAGGGTGGACTCGGTGACCTTGGAGGGCTTTTCCAACCTCAAGGATTCTGCAGCATCCAGGAGAGGGAATGGCAGAGCTGCCCTTTGGGTATCACCAAACAGCCTCACCCTCCCCTGGCCACGTGAGAGATTTGCCCTTTGGCTGCTTGGTGGGGAGCACAACTTCTTTCCTGGTCTCCTTGTAGGAGCAGGTGTAGGTCATCCTCCTCTCCTCTGGCTCCAGGGAAGTTTTGCCACCTCAGAGCTGCTGTCTCCATTTTTTTCCTAATATATTTTTTTCACATTTACTTTTTTTTTTTTTTTTACTTAAAACCTTTTGTTCTTTTAAAAGACATTTCCTTGCTCTGCGAATCAAACAGAATCTGGAGTTCTGGAGCCTCCGTAACCTTGCCACGAGTGACATCTTTGGGAATATCATTTTCAAGGCATCGTGTGAGAGAAAAAAAAATTAACTCCCTGCAAAACTAACAATTCCTGCTGTGTCTTGTTCTGATACTGCTCGTTTTGGGGTGTTTGGGGGCCCTGCAGAACCTGGGAGAGTTTTGTGTGCAACTCCCAGCTCTGGGAATGTCTCTCTGCCCGGGGCGTTTTCCTGCCTCTTGAATCCATTGGCCACACGGTGGAGGACGAGCGATTGTTGGGATGCAGGTGAGAAACGCACAGGGAATGATTTAGGGAAAGTTTGAGTGGGATTTAGTGGTGGATGGGGTCGTAACACCTCAATTTGTGAGCAGCTCGGTGGGCCACACGCAGGGCTGGGTGGGGCTGGAGCTCTGCCTGGACAATTCCAGTGCCTGGGACTGCTGCATTCCCTGTGTTTGTCATCCCACAGCTGCCTCTGCTTTCCTGGGAGCTGTTTTGGGATCCTTTGTGGGGAGCTGGGTGCTTGTTCCCAGCCCAGGTTGGAAGCAGAGCTTGTCTTTCTGTGGCTGGGGATTTTCAGCTCTGAGTCGAGGGTGGAAAGGGATGGAGGGGGAAACCACACAAATTAGAAAGCAAATAGTTTGATGCAGTAGAGGTTTTATTGTGAGATGTTGGGCATACACCATAGAGAATAAAGTTATGCAGACTAAATGCCCTCTGATACATCAGAGGTGGATATTTAAGGAGTAAGTGCTTCAAGAGTGAGTTACTTCACACAACAGACCCCCTCGACTTGAAAGTCCAGCTCTGTTTTCCACTACTTTACATTTTTTTGTCTTATTTCTCCTGGTTGCATATAAAACAAAGCACAGAATTTAAATCACAGAGTCATTTAGGTTGGAAAAGACCTTCAAGGTCATCAAATTCCACCTTTGATCCCCACCTTGTCCCTGAGTTCCTTGGACACCCCTTGGGCCAAACACCCCCTGTTTTCTTCACAAATTTTCTTCTGGGACAAAGTCAAAAGCAGAAAGGAATGTTTATTCTTAGCAGGATGAGCATGAAAGGCCCTAGTTTCTGTTGGCACCGAGGCTGCTTTGATGTAACATCATCCATGTGAGTGATCGTGCCCATAGTGGAACTCACACATCTCCTTTACACAGTCATGACAGAAACTGTCCTCACGCAGCTGAGACTCGGGGCCAGTGTAGATGAGAGACTGAAAGATGAAGCTGTGAGACTTCTAAAGCTAATACAGAGCAAGAGGGTTAAATAAGGGCTGGATTGTAAAGGTGTCAGGATGCCCAAAAGCCCCCGGTGATCTCAGGAGAAGAGTCGTCCTCCTGGAAGCTGCACCTCAACGATGGGTGTGAGTCTTGTTCTTCACCACCTGCTTGTCCCATGGGGTTTATTGCTGCCCACAGTTGTACTGGTAGCTGTTGGACCACTGGTATGAGTAGGGGTACGAGCTGTGTTGGTACAGGGGAGCTGGGGCACACACCTGAGGGGCTGGGGCACACACCTGAGGGGCCGGGGCACACACCTGAGAGCACCTCCTCACCCCTACCTGCCCACACTGGGGCATGCAGAGCTGCTCCCTGCCCTGCATTTGGGCCTGGGGGAAGCTCATGGTGCAGGGGTTGAGGCACCTGGAGCTGCTGCAGGAGGAGGAGGAGGAGTGGCCTTCCACAATGTGTGTCTCCACACAGCCCGAGGAGCACGGGGAGCACCGAGGGCTCTGCACGGTCTTCCTCACAGTGCACGCCCTGGTGCCCGTGGGGGCACACGGGGAGCAGGGCACACACTTCATCATCCCAGAGGGCTGGCACTGCTGGCTGAACGTGGGGCACTTCATTCCACCTGGGACGTAGCACTGCTGCTTGTACTGGTACCCGTAGTAGGACATCGTTCCGGGGGGTGATGGACCTGAAAAGCAAATCAGGGGGGAGAGATGAAGGAAATCCCTGTGGATCTGGGATGTGGAACCACTGCTTGTGTTGGGACCCATGAGGAGACATCATTCTGGGGGAGAAATGGACCTGAAAGAGCCAAGTAGGGGTAGGGAAGTGAAGGAATTCCCTGCAGATTTGGGATGTAGATCTGCTGCTTCTATTGGGACCTGTAACTGGACAATGTTTTGGGTGGGTGATAAATATACAAACCAAGTAGGGAAGAAAGGTGAGGGAATTCCCTGTGGATCCTTGCTGGGTCTGACAGGAGAAAAGGAGGCTCAGGGGGGACCTTCTGGCTCTAAAATTCCCTGGAAGGAGGTTGGAGCCGGGGTGGGGGGGATCAGGCTCTGNCAAGGTCCCCCCGTGAGCCTCCTTTTCTCCAGGATGAGCCCCCCCAGCTCCCTCAAGAGTTCTCCAGACCCTTCTCCTGCTGCTCCAGTCCCTTCTCCAGCTCTGTTCCCTTCCCTGAGATTCACATTGAGGGGCCCAGGACTGGACACAGCACTCGGGGCTCCCCTCACCAGTGCCCAGCACAGGGGGACAATCCCTGCCCTGGAAGAGCTGTGGGGTGTCACAGCTGTCTCTGCTGTACTTGAAGGACCCAAGGAGTCCATTCCAAGGGCATTATTTAGCACAGAGAAGTGCTGAGACCTTGGATTTCCCAATAACAATTTAAAATCTGACTGCAGATCAGCTTCCTCAGCACCAGCAAATGGCTCTTGGGCATCTGTGCCTTGCAATTTGGTGGCAGTTGACTTTGCAGGTGTAGAGGACAACTCATCCCATCCCACCCCCTGCCACGGGCAGGGACACCTCCCACTAGCCCAGGTTGCTCCAGCCTGGCCTTGGACACTTCCAGGGATGGGGCAGCCACAGCTTCTCTGGGAAATCCATTCCAGTCCCTCCCCACCCTCACAGGGAAGGATTCCTTCCCAATATCCAACCCAAATTTCCCCTCTGTCAGTCTGAACCCACCCCCCTTGTCCTGTCCCCCCAGTTCCTGATGAACAGCCCCTCTCCAGCTCCCCTGTGGCCCCTTCAGGTCCTGGAAGGTGCTCTGAGGTCTCCACAGAACCTTCTCCTCTCCAGGCTGAACATTCCCAACTCTCCCAGCCTGTCAAAGGCAGATCCAAGCCTGGAACTTGCTATAAAAGGGAGGTGTATTAACTCTTCCAAAGAAGAATCTCCCAGAAAGTGCATAAAAAGGGGGGTCAGACAGGCAGAAGCCTTTTCCAGATAAAAATTATCAGGACTCCCCCCCCAGCCTCTGATTTGGATGGTAAAGTTCAGCTGCCAACAGAAATAATCCCTCAAACTACTAAAATAAGTGGCCTCTTATTGGAGAAATCTAAAACTCAACTCTAACAAAGCAAATTAAGGATATGGAGACCTAAATGGGCAGATCAAAGTGGAATCCACATCCCAGATCGAGTGAAGTTCTGTAAATCTCAGGCTCAGCTTTAAAAGCCTCTTTCTGTCTATGCCTATTAAAAAAAAAAAAAAAACAACAACCCCAAACAAACCACAAACTCAAGAACCTTTAGAAAACCAACCCTCTTAATTCACAGTGTCAGATTTTTCTGCGGGGTCCAGTTTCCAGTTCAAAGTCCCAACAAAATGGCATTTTCCCAGTTAGAAAGAGAAGCAGGCAAATAACTCACCGAGCTCCCAGTGGAGAGTAAGAACTGGATGGAAAGCTTGGAAAAGGGTGTTTTTATATGGTGTTTTTATAGTCCTTCAGACTATGGAAAACCTGAGCAACTGTTTATCAGATCCTAATTAGCTGAAGGAGGGAATTTGTTCCTATGCAACTTTTTCACTGGCTGTAATTATTTGACTCCCTTGTTCTCGTTAATGCTTTGTTATCCCCAAATCCCACGGAAAACACCTCACACCCTGCGGGTTCTTGTCATTTTAGAGCTTTATGGGAGAAGGAAAAGCCGCCTTTTATTCCGTTGACCTCATTAGTTACATCCAGAAATCCATCCCTCTCCTCCTAAAGCTGCTTTTTGCAGACTCACAATCCAGAAGCAGCAACAGGGAGTGGGAAATGAAGCTTCCAACTCCATTTTTCCTGAGGATAAGGAGCTGGGACGTTGAGGAATGTGGCTTTGCAAAGCAGAGATTAGCCAAGCTTGACTCAGCTCCTCATTGCGTGGCTGATCTTCTGCTCCTCAAACTTTGCAGGAGTCATTCCCTGGTTTTATTGGGCTTTGCATCTGGTTGGTTTCTGTGTCTGGACATGAGGCCAAGGGCAGGATGTGCAGGAAAGGCACCGATCCTGCTTTTGGGGGGGGGGGTTCAAAACCACTCAGGGCTGTGTCCAGGATCCACTGAGATCTGTTTGGAAAGTGGCAGAGCTGGATTGCAAGGAGTCATGGCTTTCCCAAGGATTTTGGGCTGGCTGGGAGGGGGGCAGTGCTTTGTCCAGGCACCCTGGTTTGAGTAGAAACTGTGTTGGTGACATCTGGTTGGGTTTCTGTGGTGAGAAAAAAGGTGTTACTGGATCATCATGGAATGGTTTGAGTTGGAAGGGACTTTCAGGCTCATTTTGTTCCACTTGCATGGGCAGGGACACCTTCCACTAGCCCAGGTTGCTCCAAATCCCATCCAGCCTGGCCTTGGACACTTCCAGGGATGGGGCAGCCACAACTTCTCTGGGAAACCTCTGCCAGTCCCTCCCCACCCTCCCAGGGAACAATTCCCTCCCAATATCCAACCCAACCCTCCTCTCAGTCAGTTTGAAGCCGTTCCTTGTCCTGTCACCACCTTGCCCAGTGCCACCAAAGCAGGGGGGGCTTCCCAAAGCCCCCATTATCTCCCCCTACAACCACCCCAAGAGCTGCTCCTTCACTCCCAGAGCTCAGCCCTGCCCGTGCTGCTGCTCCCTGTCCCTGTGCCTCGTCCTTGTCCATCAGAAGAGAAACTGTGATGTAATTAAGAGCCCTTTGATGTCTCGAGACGCAGCCTCTAAATTGGCTTAGTGCTGGCGTTGCTCATAATGGAGTTAAGCTTGGACAGCTTTGCTCATGTAAAACATTAATGAGCATTTGTGAGGAGTTTTAAGAGGTCCTGTTGTGAAGGTGCAATTTAATAACCTGTCAGTGCTCCCCTTGTTTTATGGACGGGTGTAAACATCTGTCTGTGCAATCACAGCTCCTCTGAGGAGTGTCTTCATTTATCAAAGCTGAGGTGTCTTCATTTATCAAAGCTGAGATGTCTTAATTTATCAAAGCTCAGGTGCCTTAATTAAGCAGCAGAGCAAAGCTGAGGTGTGAGGTTAAAATAGGCTCTGATACAGGTCATGCCAATGTGGTTATTCTTCTTTCCTCTTTCCATCTGGGAGTATTTCTTTAGAAAAAGGCCTGGTGGATGCTTTGCCTGCCTGGTTGCACCTAAGTAGTAAATATACTACAGGTTTCTGTGTTTTAAAGAGGAATTGGAGCTATGGAATGGTTTGGGTTGGAAGGGACATTGAAGACAATCTCGTTCCAACCCCCTCTGCCACGGGGCAAGGTTTGGACTCGAGGATCCTGGAGGTCTTTCTCAACCTAAATAGTTCTGGGATTTCATGATTCCATTTTTGGTGGTCTCAGGGAAGGACCTGCCTCTTTTGTGGGACAGCTTACCCAAATAAGTGTCCTCAGAGAGTTCCCTCCTCCTGTGCTGAGCCCTCACTTCATCCTTTGAGGTTTTATCCTGATGCTTCCAAAGGGGGTGACTTTTGTGCTTTCCATCTTTGGTTTTTAAGGTGCTGGAATTTGATTCTTCAGCTTGTTTTCCCTGGCCCGTGGAGCTGACACAGGCACAGCTGTGTTGTGTTCCTTCCCTGGGTGCTGAGTGCTGGCTCCAGCTCACAGTTGGCTCATCACTTTGGTTTCCTCATCATCTCTGGTGGCGCTGGATTTGTAACGCCCTCATTAAAGATGATCCACATGACAACACCAGTCATGTAGGGCACTAATGAGCTTTTATGGTGTGCTTTGAAAGCGCTTTCAGAGAGCCTTGGCATGGCTGTTGTTGGTGTTAATCTTCATGTTCACATAAATCCACCCTGCAGTGACACGAACCCCGAGCACTTTCCAGCAGAGAACAAACCCCTCATACTGGAGTAAAGATCTTGGCTTTCAGTTATTAATAAATCTCTAAAATAAGATTTAACATCTTGATTTATCTTCAGCTGGCTAAAACTAATAATTAGGTATTTAATTCCATTGTGTTTGGAGAATTGCTCTGGGGATAAATCACTGTCCAGTCTAAGCTCAGTGTGAGAATGTTTTGAAATTCCCACGGATACCTTCAATTATTAGTTGTGGCTGCCCCATCCCTGGAAGGATCTAAAACCAGGTTGGACAAGGTTTGGAGCAACCTGGGCTAGTGGAAGGTGGTCTGGGTGGGACTGGATAGTCTTGAAGGTCCCTTCAAGCCCAAACCATTCCATGATTCCATGATAGAAAATGCATTGCAAAGCTCTTCTGTCATCCTGATATTATGACAAGATGAAGATCAATCTCAGTGTGCAATTAAAGTGGGAAAACATTCCAGGCATTTCCCATCCCTGTGGAAATCCTGACTGAGGTTTCAGCTCCACAGCAGCACAAATGTCAGGGGGTCTAGTCCTGCCTTCAGAGTGATTCTGCTGCCAACCTGATGGTGTATCCCAGAATCCTGGAGTGTTTGGGGTTGGAAGGGACCTCTGGAGATCCCCCAGCCCAAGGCAGGGTCACCCAGGGCAGGTGACACGGGGACACATCCAGGGGGGATTGGAATGTCCCCAGAGAGGGAGACTCTGCACCCTCCCTGTGCTGCTTTTCCACCTCCATGGAGGGAAGTTCTTCCTCATGGTGAGGTGGAACTTCTTGAGGTTTAATTTATGGCCATCACTGCTTGTCCTGTCACTGGGCAGTGTCTGGGACCATCCTGACACCCCTTGGAGATATTTGTATGGATTGATGAGATCCTCTCTCAATCTTTTCTCCAGCCTAACCAGGCCCAGGTATTTCCCCTGGGCTTCCTTGGAAGGGGGAAAATTTCTTCTGCAGTGTCACCACATCCACTTCTGCCTCCACCGAAAGCTTTTCCTTGCAGGAACACGCTGCTCCTGGGAACACGGGAGAAGGCTTTGAGCCGAGACTTATTAAAACAGAGCACAGGTAGCAAAATACCTTTATTTAAACCCAAATGTAAATCAGAGTGGACACGTTTCTACTCTACACGTGGTGTGAGTGTCGGTACAGCACAGGCCATTGCCATCCTTGGCATGGGTTGGTGACTCAGTTGGGTGTCAGAGAGGCTCCCCCTCATGCTGATGTCGAACAGGGTGATAACCCCACACCAGCAGCTGAAATTCATCAGCAATTTGGCCTCCAAAATGCGTCTTCCACTTGTTGTCCCACAGAGTTGTTGTGGCAGTGGCTTTTGGTGCCCTTTTGTTGGAGAAGCGACTCACTGGAAGAAATGCCAGCCAAGGTCTTGGCTCGGCCACACCCTTTTTGGTGTGGCCTTTATGGCCTTTTTGGCATGCCCCTAATCCAGTCATGATTTACAGCTTCAAAATATGGGGCATTTAATTACATACAGAATGTGGTCTTGCCCTTCTTGCCTTTTTTATTGGTAAAACGTGAGCGTTGAAGACACGTGTGTCGAACTGGAGGAGCTGCCCTGACTATTTTTGGGTCATAACTATAAAATCCAGGATTGCTGCCCCGTGCCAGAGCTTTGACCAGGCTTTGGATTAGTTTAATTTCACCACAGTTTATCCTTCACTTTTTTCAGCTGTTCCTGGGCTGAGCTGAGTGTATTTCCCTCCATCAAAGCGTTGCCGCCAGCCCAGGAATGAGTCCCTTCATGGAAGACATCAAAGACGAACACGAGATGCAGAGTGTCCCCCCCCCATATAAAGTTTTGAAACAGCAGGGTCAGCAAGACAGCAAAGGGCAGGTCATGCAGGGACAAACTAATAATTACGAAGGGTGATTTATTTAAACCAATTGACAGTCATTAACAAGGTTGAATCTCGAAAGAAGCGTGTTCAGTAATTGATTAGGATGTTCAGCACGTGGGTGATTCATGCACAGGGCGAGTATAAAAGTGCTCGGCATCAGATCTGGTGAGATTATTTCTCTTGTCTTCCCTTGTGCTGTAGGTAAGTGACACCTGAATTCCTCTCTTAGCAAAGCCTGAGTGTGGTTTTGAGCCAGGGTGAGTCGTGTGAGAGTGTTCTGGTCTCAGTCTGAACTTCTCTTGGTGGAAACAACTGGATGTGGCTCTTGGTTGATAAGGTGGTGATGGGTCAAAGGTTGGGCTTGATGGTCTTGGAGGTCTCTTCCAACAGTAGTGATTCTGTAAATGCATAAATTAGTGTTCAGCTACTGGCTTTGGGAAATGCAGGTCTGGGTGTGATCTAAGAGTTGGGCTCTCTGATCCTTGTGTGTCCCTTCCAACTCAGAATATTCTGTGCTTCTGCAATTAATATTTCATGAAAACTCCTCCCAGATATTTTTGTGTTCAACACAACATTTATAGCCTTTCTTCTGCGAGCTGAGCTATGAAAACTCTGCCTTTCCCTTGAGCCTCTTTGCAGCTTTTTATCCCCACCTTTGACTGACACTGATACCAATTTGTGCCCTTCAGACCGACCCTCCCCAAGCGATGCTGCAGTCCCAGAGCCCGTGCACCGACGGCAGCGCCTCTCCCTGCGGGGTGGCCGTGCCCCAGCCCATCGCCGACAGCTGCAACGAGCCCTGCGTGCGCCAGTGCCCCGACTCCCAGGTGGTCATCTACCCCCCACCTGTGGTGGTCACCTTCCCCGGGCCCATCCTCAGCACCTTCCCCCAGCAGAGCGTCGTGGGATCTGAGGGAGCCCCCGAGGTCGGGGCTGGTTTTAACGCTGCCCGGACCCCCGGCGGGTCAAGTGTTTATGGGGGGGCCAGGTGGGCTCGGGGGTACCCCGTGGGGAGCTGCAGGCCCTGCTAAGCCCACAGAGGGTCTCTGCTGAGGGGAGGAGATCAGCAGGGTGTGGAGATGTGGCTGAGCTCCAGGGCACGGCGTGTAGGAAGAGTTGAGTGTTTGGGGCTGCATTGGAAACATCTGGAGATGTTGTGAGCACCTGAAAAAATCCACTTATGGCCTTCTCAGGTCACCCTTCCTGATTTTCTTCTTCTAAAGCCTTCCTGCCTTTCCAAGTGCTCTGTTCTTGATGCTGTGGACTGTGTTGTTAATTCCCTGGTGGCTTGTGGGCATCTTTGTGGCTTCAAATTGACAGAGAATAGGTTTGGATTAAATACAATGAAATGTACTTCCTGGGAGGGTGGTGAGACCTTGGCACGGGTTGTTCCATGTATTCCCCATCCCTGGAAATGTTCAAGGACAGGTTGGATGGGGCTTGGAGCAACCTGGTCTAGTGGAAGGTGTCCCTGCCCTTGGCATTGGGATGGAATGAGATGATCTTTAAGGTCTCTTTTAACCCAGACTGGGGTGGAACAAGATGGTCTTTAAGGCCCCTTTTAACCCAAACCACTCTGTGATCATGACAACACAAAGGGATCTGGTACGAGATCCACTTTAGATCCCTTTGCAGGCTCTTTGTGTGGCCACTGATGGATGGAAAAGGCTGTGGAGTCAAACAGCCCGTGCTCTGTGTCTGTGGCCACACAGGGCAAGCAACACTTCCCGAGTCACTCGGCATCAAACCACGGGTTGTGGGCAATTTGTCATCTGTGCTTTGTAATCCTGCCTCTGTATCAGCTGCTTCTTCCTCATTAAACATGACATTGCAACACTTTATTGGCCTCTGTGTGTGTGTGTTCCCTCCCCCTGCTCCTCGCCCAGGTGCCTTTGTCCTGCTGCACCAACCTGATCCTATCAGGATAATGATATTCCCGAGGGATTTGGCAATGAGTCGCCTGTGCATATCCTTGGCACAGCAACCTCTGGGCTGTAACTCTCACCTCCATGCCCGCATTTCTTGTCCTGCTCAGCTCTGAGGAGCTTTTTGCTCAGTATTGGCTTTTCTGGCACCTTGGTGGCCTCAGGCTCAGCCTCAGGCTCAGCCTCCCCAGCCAGGCAGGGACACGACAGAGCAGAGGGATGTTGGTATTGCCATGGAGAATCTGAAGCCAAATGTTATGTAAGGGCAGCTATTTTTTGAGTGTAAAAGCCCTCCGAGGTCACTGAGCCCACCCTGTGCCCCATCCCCACCTTGGCACTCAGTGCCACATCCAGGCATTCCTGGACTCCCCCACCTCCCTGGGCAGCCCCTTCCAAAGCCTCACCACCCTTTCCAGGTGGAAATTCCCCCTCATGTCCCACCTGACCCTCCCCTGGCACAGCCTGAGCCCCTTTCCCCTTGGCCTGTCCCTGTTCCCTGGGAGCAGAGCCTGACCCCTCCCGGGCTCCAACCTCCTTCCAGGGAATTTTAGAGCCAGAAGGTCCCCCCTGAGCCTCCTTTTCTCCAGGCTGAGCCCCCCCAGCTCCCTCAGGACTTCTCCATTCCCTTCTCCTGCTGCTCCAGCCCCCTTCCCATCTACGGACATGCTCCAGCCCCTCAGTATCGCAAAATGAGAGACCACAATGTATCCTGGGCTTGCAAAAACAGCTGGTGATGTTCACTCAAGGAATTACAACTTTGTCCATGAATCTGTTGATAATAAACATCTCACAAGCTTTCCGTGCTGCTGGGCCGTGTTTGAAATGTTATGTGGTGTATTAATAATAGACCCACTGTAATTAAGCATTGCAAGGTGACACGAGAATGTGGGATTGGTTCTCAGCAGTCACTCTTTGGGGAATTATTACCCTCATGTGTGAGGAAAACAAAGTTGACCAGGCATTGTAATAGTGTGTAATTGGCTGTTGGTGAGTTCCAGAGGGGGGTGATTAAACCAGATTCTCCCCAACCACAGAAATCCTTCCCTCCACGAGAGAAATCCCCCACACCTCAAAACCCAGATGAAGGGACCTTTATTGTTGTGCTAATGGGGCTTTTGGAAATGAGCTACGCTTTGTGGAGGCTCTCAAGTTGCACTTGGGTGGAATAGGTTGAGATTTGTCACAAAACAGCAAAAGTCAGTAAAATGAGGATTTGCCAGTGGGGTTTTATGGAGCTATTTATGAGACATTTTTATGGAACTGCTTATGACACATTTTTATTAATTTTGACATAAAATCTGCTTGTGTGAAATGCCCTCAGGCTCTCAGAGGACTAAAGATACTGAGTATATTACTAAGAAGATAAGTCCTTTTAAGATAGAAGCATTTGCTGATGTCTCTTAAGTTCATTACTGAACCTAATTACTAAGGTTAACAATAATTATGGGTTAACATTATCCATCTAAATATGTTGAATTTTGAAATGCCTGTTTCTCTCTTTGCTCCCAATCAGGCCATTTTTTCCCTGTTTCATGTCCCGCTTTTCCTTCTCCGCAAAAGTTGCACTTTCAAAGAATTAATTTGAAAAATTCCTCCAGTTTGGTGACTGGTCAGGGGCCCAATTTCTCATTTAGGACAGGCCTATTCTTTGGAAGGAATCCTCAGCCTGGCAGTGAATCTTTGTGTTGCAGGCAGGTCCTGAGGCATCACCCGTGTGGGTTGTTCCCAAGGTGCATTTAAGTTGGTAATTTCCCACAATGTGTGCAGTAAATACATCCTGTTGGAACTGCCTAAAAGAAATTACAGGAGGTGGTTTTCTGTTAGTTAATTGAGCTGGTTGTCTCTGTTAGGATAATATCTCAGCCAGGCACAGAGTTCCTCTAATCAGCCTCCTTTTCTCCAGCCTGAGGGCATGAGAGAATTCCAGATTCAGTATCTGAATTCCGGGTTTAGCCTCTCCAAGGAAGTCAGAGGGGAAATGTTCATGGATGATAGGACAAGGGTTCAGACTGAGAGAGGGGAAATTTAGATTGGATATTGGGGGTGGGGAGGTCCTGGCACAGGTTGCCCAGAGAGGTTGTGGATTCCCCATCCATGGAAATGTCCAAGGCCAGGTTGGAGCAACTTGGGCTAGTGGAAGGTGTCCCTGCCCATGGCAGGGGGTGGAAATAGATGAGGTCCTTTCCAAGCCAAACCATTCCATAATTTTATGACCTAAACCCGTGTGAAAGAGAAAATGCTCTTCACACACCAGTGCAACTCAAATCTTCCCAAGATATTAGGACAGATCCATGAGAAATGAGCACTGGTGATGTTGGCTGATGCCTGGGGGGCCCTGGAAGTGGTCTGGGCTGGAATTCCATGATGTTATGATAGGAATAGGTAATAAACTGATGCTAAAGGCACATGACAGATCATCCCGTGGCCGGGGCATCTGGGGTGAGCAATTGCTTTTCCTCCCTGTGTGGGCTCCAGTGTTCCCATAAGCTTGACCTGCAGCACAGGAGGAGATCCTGGATGTTCCCTGGATCCCTGGAGGGCTGAGCCTGATTGGCTGCAAAGAGCTGCATCGGGGCACCCTCAGCGCTTGGAATCAGAGCCACAACCAGAGCTGTGACATCTTCAAAGCGACAAGGGGACTTGAGGTGGCACCCGGGTGGCTCCAGGTAAGCGTGGTGGAGGGAGGTGAAGGCAGGTGAAAGGCCTGGGAAGGCTGGGGTTGGCAGGAAATCACCACCCGTGGGTCGTGATCCCCAGGCACCCACTGTCGGAAGCGAATGAGCCGAGGGGGATGTTGGAAGGGAAGAGCCATCCTGAGGAATGTTGTGTTGGCAAACAGGGACAGGGACTGAGGTTAAACTGGGGCCAAGGGACCCTGGGGCAGGCTCCGAGTTTCACCCAAACCTTTGGCTTTCCAGGTTTGATTCCTGTGCTTCGCTGTCGAAGCCCTTCCATGAGCTCAGGTGGGAAAAGCCCCATGAGGCAGAGGGAGATAAGTTGGATTTACAGTGTTGGGAAACTCCACCATTTCCTAATGTTTTCCTTGGAGAACCCAGCCCAGTTTGGTGCTGACAGCAGCCAGCAGAAGGATTATTAAACATCTCTTAATAGCTTTGAGTTTCAAAGGGTTACTGATTTACTGTGGGCATGCCCTGCTGGGAGGTTTGGGTGGAGGTTCCTACCCTGACCCTCTTCCTGTGGGGCGTCCTGATCTGGGTCTGTCTTGCTCAAATTAGGACACCAAGAGGTGAGTTCTGAGGCAGAGGACCAGACCTTTCTCTTGGATGTGGCAGCTCCTTCCCAGATGAGGAAGGGAGCTGTGGGGCTCATCATCTCCTACACTCTGGTTCAAGGTCAAACAGTTCCAGTGAAATCAATGACATGATGTAAAGAAGTGGATGTTGTACTGGATGTTCAGCATTTGCAGCTCAGGGACTGCTCTGCTGACTACCCCTGGTTTTCTGCCCATGGAAATGCTGCTCCAATCTCCTCCCTTAGTCGCTTTCCTGCCCTTTTCCTCCACTTTGCTCTGGAATGCACAAGTGCTTCTGTGGGGGGGCCACCACGAGAGGACAAGGGGTAGCCAGGGGTATCTCCTGCAGATCAGCCCAGAGGTGGCCCCTCAGTCACTTCTGCAACAAGGTCTGTGACTCCTGGGGATGTCTTTGGTGTGCAGCTGGGCTTGCAGGGGATCCACGCAGCTCTGTCTGGGCTGTTCAACCACCTTGCTCTGCGCCAGATTATAATCTTTGGTATTATAAATCTAAATCAAGAGTCCTCAGTCTCCTAAGGTGACATGGCAGAGGCTGACAGGAACTCCCTGAAGAACCTGGCTGTTCAGTTTGCAAAGGAGATGATTCCTCCAGCAGATGGTCATGGCTTGGTTGCCTTTGGTCTTTTCTCTCAGGTGCCTTTAACCTTGAGTGTCGCTGCTCTCCTGCCTTGGCAGACCACGAGACTTCCCTCAGTTCCTCCCTTTTTGAGACCTGTTGCTCAGACCCCACCCCCCCCAGAGCTTTGCTCCAGGACTGTGTTTGGGGACACTGTCACTCAGCTGGTGGCCCTTTTTAGGGAAGGATTTGAGCAAACCCAAGATCACAGGTTAGTTAAGGTAGAACTTCCTACTCAGGGCAATGAGTCAGGGCAGGAGCAGCTCAGATGGAGATCTGATTGTCTCCAACCTCTGGAGTCTAGACTTCCCTCTTGCTCTGTGGCTGTTTAGAGTGGCTGATGGCCCTTTTTAAGTGGTGTATGAGCCCAGACAAGACAAGGCCAGACACTTGATACTACTAAGGAGAGCAATTTTAATGAAAATTAGAAACAGTGAGTAACAGAAAGAGTAAGTTTGCAGAGATACAAAAGGGTCTTCAGCAAGCAGAGAGTTTCTGATGGTGGGTGATGCTTTTCCTGGTGGAAATGGAGGAGTCTGACAGTGCAGAACACGTTTCTTGCTCAGAGAGTTGCTTGGAAGTCATGTTCACTCTCAGACGAGGCACATAGAACAGGAGCTTCTCTATTAGATGTCATCTCTGTTGAAGTTTCAAGCTGAGCAAAGTGGCTGCAGAAACTCCGACTACTACAAAGTGGTTGTGAATTCAAACTAAAAGGCACTTTACTCACACCCAAAAGTCTTGCTCTACTCCCACAACGTGCTCTGAAGGTGCCTCAGCCCTTGCTGCAATTCAAGTTGCCCTTTAGAGGTACGGTTGGAGAAACAGGAGATATTAGAGAGGGTTACACATGGAGTATCTACACGTGGAGTAGTTTTAGGCAGCCTGGCACCCACACGCCCCCCGGACTCAGCCAGGTGTGCAAGCGCTCGGCGTTTCTCAGCACCAGAAATGAGTCCTGAATCCGTGTCCTGCATTCCAGTCCTTGGCTGCTTCTCCTGCTGGATCAGCAGCTTCAATAGAACCTCCCTCCAAAGCGGGAGTACCCAAAGGGGTATCCATACCCGGATCCGTACAGGTCCCCGTACCCGTAGTACCCCCCATAGCCAAGGAAACCCCTGTTCCCATAGAGGCTCCCAAAGCCTCTGTAGCCGTAGGGGCTCCCAAAGCGGGAGTAGACAAAGGGGCTCCCAAATCTGTAGCCACTCTGGCCCCCAAAGCCATAGAAGTCGTCGTATCCGAGCTGGGAATAGCACCCATCATCGCAGAAGTCCCTGTAGAAGGTCATGGTTTGTTGTTTTTGGTGAGCCTGAAAAACACACCCAGAAATGAGGTTTATGGGCTGCTGACGGCAGGAGGAAAGGCTGGGAGGAAAAGCAACTCCTTCCCTCCTGCCTTCATCCTCTTAATTATCTCATTTATTTTTCTAATCTCCCGAATCCCAAACAACTTGGCTAATTTTTTCCCCTCGGCTTTCAAAAATTGCTGACTCAATGGAAAAAGGAGGGGTTTTACCAACCGAGAACTGAACTTCTATACCCCAGAAATCAGAGGGATTTGAATAAATTAAAAAAAAAAAATATAAGCCAGGACTGGAAATTACTTTTGGCTTCAAAATTGTGGTAGAAAACTTGAAATTTTCAGCACTTTGAAGTCTAATATTAAATAAGCACAGGAAAGGAGAGCAAAAAAGGTTCAAATGAAGGAATTCCTGGTGACTTCAGGGAATTTTATGGTCAGGATTAGCTCCAGAATGACCAGAAATTGCTTACAGAATGTCTGTACCTCTACATAGACATATCATATATGTATGGACACACCAGTACCTGTTAGATATATAAAATTATATATAAATTTATGTATAAATATATATATTTAGATACATCCGTGCACACAGAAATATTTAGGCAAACACAGAGACATGAGAGTGGAGTCAGGATTGACTTACTTGGTTCACCGAGAGGATCAGTTGAGTGGCTGAGAGGAGCGAATGAAGTTTTGGAGCTGGAGGTCCGTATTTATACCATCCTGAGCTCCAGAGTCATCCCAAACATCCCATGAGACTCTTTATTCCTCCAGCTGACGTCGCCAGCGTTGCCGATTTTCATATTTCCCGAGTTCGGCGTCGCGCTGCGTGCGTAACACCTCCAGAATTTCTTTAATCTTAAAACAAGGAGAAACGGGCTCAGCACATTTCCAGCAAAATTGCAGGGAATTCCTTGTGGTTGGAGGGCTGGGAATAATTTGGGGAGATATTCAGACCATTACCCGTTGCGCAATCGCCTCGTAGGTGCTCCATTGGCTTGGCTTTTGCATGTTGTGGTGTAACGCGTTGGGGACCAAAGGGATAGGCTTGGCTTTGGTGTGCCGAAGAGTGGTGGAGCGTCTAAGCATCAGCATGACCTCTGCCCGCTTCCCAGTGGGACTGGTGGGGGGCCCTTGCCAGAAGCTCTGTTGGGTCGTTGTCTCAAGTTCTACAACGGCAACACCAAAGACATTTCTCAAGTGCCTTGTGAATGTTCCCAAAAATCCCTCCCTATTTTAGAAGGGGTTTTTTTGGGGGGGATGTTTTTTGACTTTCATACAACATAAGCAGCACCTTAATAGAGCTTAGAAACAAAAGACCTTGAAGTGTCTCGGAAGTGACCGTATTATTAAATCTGGAGGTGTCTTTCGGTGACAAACTATTAATATTTAAATCCTGCAACACTTTGCTAATTGAAAACATTAATGAGTGTTTATGAAGTGCTTTGGTAGTCAAAATTCTGAAGAAGCCTCAACATCCTGTTTGCTCATTATTACGCTTATTTTCCATTCAAATTAATGCCAGGAATTAGGTGAAGGTCATCCAAGGAGTTCTGCCATGAACTCCAAGGTTCCTGGACTTTAATACAGGTGGTTGATTCCTTGGGGAAAGAATTATAACATGGTTCTTTGAAAAAAACACATTTATTGCTCTTTTAGTGCTAACCCTTATCATTTATTTAGTCCCAGATCAAGTTCATACTTGAATTCTCCTCATTATTGTGCTGAGGTCAAGCCCTTTAAGGAACTAAAGTGTTGCAAACAGTGCCCGAGTCATATTTTTTGTGGAAAACATTCCTCCTCCTCGTGCAGCAGCATGACTTTGATTCATGAGCACTTTGCAGGAACAGAATTAGGATCTATTTATAGTTCTGGCCCTTTTTCTTCAAGTTGCTCAAGCTTAATATAAAGCACCTACGAGTACGTTTACATTTCCTTTAAATAAAATGCCCTGTTGCATCGGTTTCTACTGAACAACAAATATTTTCAAGCATGTTGGGAGCTTTTCCTTTTTTAAACTGAAAATTTCCTTCCCTCCAATGCCTTGGAGAAATTAAGAAATGGCTTTTATATTGTATAGAAGTAAAACTCGACTTTTGACAACAAAGACAATAAAATGGTATCAGGAATGTAGTTGGCCCAGAAAACGTGAAGATGAAAGAAACCTGTAATACATGTGCCATACGGGAGGTTGGGAACACTCTAATAATCCCAAACAATGAAGAAAATTATATTAATTGAAGATATGACGTGTACAGGCAAATTTGTTTTCCAACCAATAGGGCTGCAAAGCTTTTGGAATACTCAGGGCGTCTTAGATAAGCCAGGAGGGCCAAGAGGGAGTATAAAAAGGGCTGGGAGCTCAAGGCTCCTCATCAGCTCCTTTGCCTTCCACCTCCTCCTCCTCCTCGTGAACTCGGTGAGTTTTCCCTCCCTCCTTCACAAGGACTGGAAATTTTGCTGGAATAATTTCTGTTGGGGTTGCTGCTTCTCTGAAATATAGGATTTTAGCTGGGAATTTCTCTGAAACTTTAGACTTCTCTGTGAGTTTATTTGAAATTTAAGCTTTCTCCTGGGAATTTCTCTGAAACATAAGATTTTATCTGGGAATTTCTCTGGAATTTAAGCTTCTATCCACTCTTCCTTCATTGTTGGAACAGGTGGGTTCAAGTTTTAATGCTGGGGGTGAAATTTTTTGGTCCTGTTGCTACCTGGGGCTTCCTGATAAGGGGTTATTAAGACAGCAGAGGCAGAAATGGGTTTCCCCTCTGTGACCCATGATGGATTTTCCATAAAACTCCTGTTTTAAGGGAGATCTCCGGGTCTTTTTGGCAGGCCAGATGTTCTCAGGTGTGTTAACACTCCACAGCTCCCCCTGTGTGTGATGTCAGCTCCCCCAGATGCAAATTAAAATGGGTGGAAGTCACTGAAATGGGACTTGGACCCAAAAGCTGGAGTGTGTCATGACAAACATCACTTTGAGCTTTCTTGAAGACCTTTCTTGAAGCTGGGAATGCAGAGCTCGGTGCAAAGCTGATATCCCAAGAGGGATTTAGGGCTGTTGACTCCTGACAGGATTCTCAGAAAAATCCTGGATCAGCAGCAGGGTTTGGTCTGTGGCAGGTGATTCCATAGCCAATTCACCAATCACAGCAAGGGAGAAGGCAAAGAAAATAGTTTAAAGACAAGCTGGACTCTACAGTCCCTGTGGGTCCCTTCCAAGTCAGGAGGTTCTGCCACTCTGGACTCTTGGGGATTGTCTTGTGCAGGGCTGAGAGTTGGACTCGATCCCTGTGGGTCCCTTCCAGCTCAGCAGATTTGTGATATCCCATGGATTAATGAGGAAATCATAGAAATGGGATATAATGAGGGGTTGAGGTCATAACTTTGCTCCTGCTCTTGGTCTCACGGGACCAACAAGGTGCTTTTTGGGCTCCATCACCAACCCTTGGGAATACTCACCACTTTCCCTTCCTTCCCTGCCTCCAGGTTTGCCTCCAGCACACAAAGATGACCTTCCTCCAGGGCCAGTGTGAGGATGATTGCTACTCCCCCTGCAGCTATGGGGGCCTCTACGGCTACCGGGGCTACGACTGCGGGAGCTCCTGTGGCTACCGGGGTGGCCTCTACGGCTACCGGGGGGGCCTCTACGGCTACGGCGACCGCTACGGCTACGGCGACCGCTACGGCTATGGGGGCCTCTACGGTTACCGGGGCATTTATGGCTCTGGGGACTGCTATGGCTATGGGGGTCTCTCTAGTGGCTATAGGGGCTTCTATGGCTCTGGGGACTGCTACGGATACTCAGGGCTTTACTCGGGGCGCTATGGTTACCCCTACGGCTCCCGGTACGGCCAGAGGTTCGGCTATGGGGGCTGCTGCGGCTGGTAAAGCCAGCGAGGATGTCCTGGAGATGAAGATCAGCCCAAGCCTGGAGAGTGTGGATTGATGGAGACTTGGCAGCAGAGCCCTTGGGGACGTCACCGGCTCCCCACGGAGGCTTGGGATGGTTCCTCTTCGTTCTGCTCGGTGTCTGCTGGTGCTCCTGCCACCCAAAGGCCCCTCTCGACCTTCAACTTGCTTCTCCTCGATGCTCCAGTCCTTGTGAACCGGCTCTGATGTTGTTTGCAGGGATGCACAGAGCATTGACTCTGAATGGGTGGTGTGGGCAGGGTGTTAACCTGTCTTTGGGAACGTGGTCCTTCTGTTCTGTGTTTCTTTATGAAGAAATCTGCCTTTCAGTAGCATTAAAAACTTATTCTGCATCAATACTTCTTTTTTTCCTGGTTTTATTTTCCACCTGCATTTGTGAAATAGCTCCAAATCCACAGCAGCAAATGGATATATTTCTTAGCTTAAGGACTTGCCTGTAGAGGCTTGTCCTCCTCAGCTTCCAGACAGGGACTTTTATAGCTGCAAGAAACTTGAGCTGGGGCTCTGCATTTGCCTGTTCCTACAACCCCAGGCTTTGACTTGGTAGAAAACAAGTGATTCATCCCAAAAATGCTTCAGTGCTGCTGTTGGGCCGATGTGGTGTGATCAGGACACGACCCATCGCTGGCTCTGATCTGATACTGAAGTCAGAGGGAACCACAAAGGTGTAGAATCTTCAGGGTTTGAATTTTGAAAGAAATTTGGGCTTTAGAAATTACCAAATATATATAAAAAGGGACAGGACAAGAGAAAAGAGCCACAGGCTGTGCCAGGGGAGGTTCAGGTTGGACATGAGGAGGAATTTCATCCTGGAAAGAGTTGTCAGGCATTGGAATGAGCTGCTCCGGGGACATTGAGCCCATTTCACTTGATTTTTTTAATTTTAAGGCCTATTTGCCTCTTTTCCCCCTCCCACTTTTCATCTTCCAGCTTTGATCCCTGGCTTTGGTGAATTGCTGTAACTGCACCTGTAGCAACAGAGTTTGTTCTGCTCAAGTGGATTTTCTTATGTTCTGTGTGAAAGATCAAGGTGGTGGTTTGAGTTTTTCAGGCCATTATCAGCACAAGCAAAGCCACCACCTCCTCCTTATCCCTTTCCCCAATGATTTTAACATAGATTTTTACTTTTCCTTGTGCTTGCAATGAAATTCATCTGTTAAACTGGAATGTCCCAGGAAATGTGAACTCTGCAGCAAGAACATCTGAGTTTGGTTTGCAGGAATAGGACAATAGAATATATTCTATATTCTCTATGGATGTCTGGGCCTAATTCTTTTATATTTTAAAACACTGTTATAAGGACTATTACAGCCCTATTGTGCTGAAGTATTAACTCTACCCCAGGCAAACCCAGCTCATTTAACCTTAAATCCTGTCATAGTTTAATTAATTAAATGAAAGGGAGAAATTGGGGCATTTCTTGACTTTTTGAGGGGTATTTACTGGGACCTTACAGGACTGATTTTCCAGAACCTTCCCCAGCTCTGTTCCCTTCTCTGGACACTTTTCAACCCCTCAATGTCTCTCTTGCCATGAGGGGCCCAGAACAGGACACGGTGCTTGAGGGGCAAATGCTTTGCCAGCTCTGGGGACAGAAAGTCCCCTCAGGATGTCCCCACTCAGTATATTCCTGTGAAACAGCCACAGAGGCAAGAAAACAACTGGATCTCCAGGTTTTTTTGTAAATGCAGAAAGAATTTAATGCAGCAAGAAAAGAAGTTGGCACAGATACAGAAAGATTATAGTTTTGGGATACTGGAGGGATCTACGGGAGGTGAGTCACTGCAGCTGGAGAACATTCCTTTTTAGCTGGAGCCGTGTTGTTCATCCTCCAGGTGCTTGTAAATCCAGATCAAAGGCGAGACAGCTGTAATCCTGCTCCATTACATCCTGCAGCACCTTCCTGGGAGCACTCCTTGAGAATGCAGATGACCCAAAATCTCATATTGCACAGCTCCTTCACAGCAGCTGCAAGAAGTTGCACATGAATTGCAGACGGTCCCTCCCGTTGCTGAAGGGGCTGTCGGGGGTGTTTAAAACACAGGACACCGCCAAGAGACAACTCAGAGAAAAGCAGAGAGAGCAAAGGAAAGCAGAAATTCCAGGGGGTTTTAGAGCACAGCCCAGCTCCTCATCCTTCACAGCTTCGGTCGCCAAGTTGCACGTGAATTGCAGATCGTCCCTCCCGTTGCTTAAGGGATTGTTGGGGGAATTTTAAAAGCAGGACACTACCAAGAGACTACTCAGAGAAAGGCAGAGAGAGCAAAAGAAAGCAGAAATCCCAAGGGGTTTTAGAGCACAGCCGAGCTCCTCATCCATCGCCACCGTCGCGGGGCGGGGGGGGGCTCAGCGCTCGCCTAAACATCCCTCGGGCGGGATCAGCCGTGGGTCTGGGTCGGGGTCGGGTCTTGCCGGGGGGGTCTCGGTGGGCTCAGCAGCAGCAGGGGGAGCAGCAGCTGTAGCTGTAGCGGCAGCAGGAGGGGTAGTAGTAGCGGGTGGTGCAGGTCCTGTAGTTGCAGCAGTCCCCGCAGCCGTAGCAGCGGTAGCTGCAGGGCGAGCAGCAGCTGTAGGAGCAGGGCGAGCAGCAGCTGTAGGAGCAGGGCGAGCAGCAGCTGTAGGTGCGGCAGCAGCGCACGCTGCGGTAGCAGGGGGAGCAGCACACGCTGTAACAGGGGGAGTAGCAGCAGGACATCTTGGTGGGGTGGAGGGAGGGAGGGAGGCGAACCTGGGGAGGGGAGCGGAGGGTAAAAGTTAAGCTCGGCTTGCACGGTCAAAGCGGCCCACCAAAGAGGTGGGTTTGGGTGAAAATGCGGAGCAAAGCCCTTTGGATGTGGGTTTTGTTGCATGGAATCGCTGAGCTTGGAAAAGACTCCAAGAGCATCAAGTCCATCCTGTGCCCCATCCCCACCTTGGACACGTTCAGGGGTGGGGACTCCCCCACCTCCCTGGGCAGCCCCTTCCAAAGCCTCACTGCCCTTCCCAGGAGGAGATTTTGAACAAGTGAAAAATCATTTTCTGATTGTTCTGAAGAGACAAACAGTTTCCAGTTTCTTTCACACTCTGAAATAGGAAAGTTTGTTACACCCTGCACCAACCATTAACTTCTCTGAAACTTTTAAACCAAATCTATGCATGAACCAGAACTTCTTTCAAATAAGAAATGAATTCCTGCAACTGCTGAATTTGCACTTTGTGACCAGTTGAGGGAAACACTGATTGGTATTTTCAGAGTGTTATATCAGACAAGAACAGTCGAGGAAAAGAACATCACAGAACCCCAGAATCCTTGAGGTGGGAAGAGCCCTCCAAGTCCATCGAGCCCACCCTGTGCCCCATCCCCACCCTGGCACTCAGTGCCACGTCCAGGCATTCCCGGGACACCTCCAGGGGTGGGGACTCCCCCACCTCCCTGGGCAGCCCCTTCCAAAGCCTCACCACCCTTTCCAGGAGGCAATCTTTCCTGTGGGTGTTCGGTGTCTCAAGCTCAGGATAAGATGTGTAGGTGTCCCAATGTCTGCCCTGAATCCCTCACAGCATTTGCAGAAGTTCTTAGAAGTGTTTATACACAACACAAGAAGTTCATTAAAGTCTGAAGCCTCCTCGTCTGGTTTTAATCTTGGCATACAAACTAATCGTTCTCCTGTCTAAGGCTGGCTTTGTTAGTGCCGGNCGGTAGCTGCGGGGCGAGCAGCAGCTGTAGGAGCAGGGCGAGCAGCAGCTGTAGGAGCAGGGCGAGCAGCAGCTGTAGGTGCGGCAGCAGCGCACGCTGCGGTAGCAGGGGGAGCAGCACACGCTGTAACAGGGGGAGTAGCAGCAGGACATCTTGGTGGGGTGGAGGGAGGGAGGGAGGCGAACCTGGGGAGGGGAGCGGAGGGTAAAAGTTAAGCTCGGCTTGCACGGTCAAAGCGGCCCACCAAAGAGGTGGGTTTGGGTGAAAATGCGGAGCAAAGCCCTTTGGATGTGGGTTTTGTTGCATGGAATCGCTGAGCTTGGAAAAGACTCCAAGAGCATCAAGTCCATCCTGTGCCCCATCCCCACCTTGGACACGTTCAGGGGTGGGGACTCCCCCACCTCCCTGGGCAGCCCCTTCCAAAGCCTCACTGCCCTTCCCAGGAGGAGATTTTGAACAAGTGAAAAATCATTTTCTGATTGTTCTGAAGAGACAAACAGTTTCCAGTTTCTTTCACACTCTGAAATAGGAAAGTTTGTTACACCCTGCACCAACCATTAACTTCTCTGAAACTTTTAAACCAAATCTATGCATGAACCAGAACTTCTTTCAAATAAGAAATGAATTCCTGCAACTGCTGAATTTGCACTTTGTGACCAGTTGAGGGAAACACTGATTGGTATTTTCAGAGTGTTATATCAGACAAGAACAGTCGAGGAAAAGAACATCACAGAACCCCAGAATCCTTGAGGTGGGAAGAGCCCTCCAAGTCCATCGAGCCCACCCTGTGCCCCATCCCCACCCTGGCACTCAGTGCCACGTCCAGGCATTCCCGGGACACCTCCAGGGGTGGGGACTCCCCCACCTCCCTGGGCAGCCCCTTCCAAAGCCTCACCACCCTTTCCAGGAGGCAATCTTTCCTGTGGGTGTTCGGTGTCTCAAGCTCAGGATAAGATGTGTAGGTGTCCCAATGTCTGCCCTGAATCCCTCACAGCATTTGCAGAAGTTCTTAGAAGTGTTTATACACAACACAAGAAGTTCATTAAAGTCTGAAGCCTCCTCGTCTGGTTTTAATCTTGGCATACAAACTAATCGTTCTCCTGTCTAAGGCTGGCTTTGTTAGTGCCGGTTCTAGCAAGGACACTGAGAACACTCTGTGCACAGTGAAGGTTTAAATCCTGTATTGCTGCAGATCAGAGCGGCCCCAGTGACTCCTGAGACGCCAAAACCATTCATGTGACCTGCCCATATTCATTATTGCAGCACCTTCCCAGCCAAAAGCCATTTCCTCTTTGGGCAATCCTGCCCACGAATGGAAATTTCAAAGTTGAGCATCACCAGCTTAAAAAAGAAACACAAACCCTCTAACTACACTTCACATCTTCGTGTTCACTCATCGGTGTCCTCCAGGTTAAAACATCCAGGATAAAACATTTGTTAGTGCAGGATTTATCCCCAAGTTAAAGGAACCTTTACGAGAACAGGATCTGGACTTACCAAGTTCACTGTGAGGAGTAAAGCAAGAGGAGCTGTGTGAGGAGCTCTGAGGTTGGGAGCACTTTTATATTCTTTCTTAGGCCTGTGGAAGTCAGCTCAGTTCTCCAGGCTAGTCACAAGACAAATTTGGGAAGTACATCAGCAGCCCAATTGCCATAATTGTTTTCCTCCACATTTAGGACAATTTTCAAATTCCTTGGGTAGGGCCTTGTGATGACACCCCGGGAGATTCTTTCATCTTAGAACTTTCCAGGACAAAGGGATTTCTGGGAAATCACCCCAGAGGCCAAGTGGGAATGAAACTGGAGGCTGCACAGAGCAGTCCCAGCATCACTGATGAGGCTGAGGAGGGCAGAGGTTGTTTCTTTACGTTGTGCCCCTACAAGGGACGTGGATGCTGCACATTATGGGGTGATGTAAAACACCTGGGGGGACAAGAAATATGATCCCGGGTGCTCAGGGCTCCTGCCCACCCTTTGGATTCATTTCCTCCACAATTAATGACAGACGTGCCATTGATTCTTTCAGGTTCTTCTACTGCCTATAATTTGTCCAGGCTTGGGATCAATTAAATCAGCATCTGAAAAATGTGGTTGACGCTCAAGGTCTGGATTTTTTGCTTATTTTCTGGGGGAAATTATTAGAAAGACTTGCCTGAGTCAGTGTCTTGTGATACCACAGACGCGTGTGACGCATTTCTGTTATGTTTATATATATGAGATACAGACACATGAGATTCTCCTCCTCTGCTCTGCCCTGGTGAGATCCCACCTGGAATGCTGAGTCCAGTTCTGCTGCCCTCAACACAAGAAGGACGGGGAACTGTTGGAGCAAGTCCAGAGAGGGGAATGAAATTGATAAAGGAACTGGAGCTCCTTCCCTATGGAGACAGGCTGGGAGAGTTGGGAATGTTCAGCCTGGAGAGGAGAAGGTTGTGTAGAGCCCTCAGAGCACCTTCCAGGACCTGAAGGGGCCACAGGGAAGCTGGAGAGGGGCTGTTCCTCAGGAACTGGGGGGGACAGGACAAGGGGGTGGGTTCAGACTGACAGAGGGGAGATTTAGGTTGGATATTGGGAAGGAATTGTTCCCTGTGAGGGTGGGGAGG
The DNA here is from genome assembly GCA_013400415.1 of Scytalopus superciliaris. Taxonomy (NCBI): domain Eukaryota; kingdom Metazoa; phylum Chordata; class Aves; order Passeriformes; family Rhinocryptidae; genus Scytalopus; species Scytalopus superciliaris. The sequence continues at coordinate 87,685 of VXBX01007597.1, forward strand.
GACTGGCACAGCTGATCCAGGAAAACTGTGGCTGCCCCATCCCTGGAAGAGTCCAAGGTCAGGTTGGACAGGGCTTGGAGCAACCTGGGCTGGTGGGAAGGTGTCCCTTCCCATTGCAGGGGGTGGAATTATGTGATCTTCAAGATCCCTTCCCACCCAAACCATTCCATGGTAACACTTGGCCAAGGATCTGGTGCTGCAGGACAAATCTGGGTTCCCTGTTGGTCCATCACAGGAGAGAAAAGGGGGAGAGCCCTTTTTAGGGAGGCTGGAGGAGCCAATGGGGTGGGGCCCACATGTCCCTGACGGGGGGAACGCTGAGGGTGGGGGTGGCTGGACACTCCGTGTCCCTCACTTTGCAAAGGGCTGTGGGAGCACACAAAGGCTGCGGAGGGGCTGCACCTGCCCCGCTCCAGAAGGGATTTTCCTGGTCCAGGAAAGCAGGAATCACTTCCCTGGGCTTACCCACTGAGATACACCTCTACCTCTGCCAGTCCACACCGAGTGATGGCACAACTCAGTTTTAATAAAGCCAAGCCTGGCTGAGCCCGGGGCTTCCCTTCCCCACTCTGTTTATTGTGCATCGAGCCCCTCTCAGCAACAAAGCATTAGTGTTCAAACAACACAAACATTGCCAAAGTAACTTTTAATGACTGTTTTGGAGCAGCACTGATACCATAAGTTCTGGTGAAGCTCAGCACTTCTAGGATGCCTGTTATTATCCTCATTTAATATGCAAATGAGGCATGGCTCACTTCAGTGAAGGTCAAGCAAGGAGCTATTTGTTGAGTTGGAAAAAAGCCTCTTGGCTTCATGCTGAGCTCGGCTTGCTCTGCTGGAAAACCAGGAGCAATAAGTTCTACTGTAAAATATTCATATAATTTTACCTTCTATACATTCTCCTGTCCGTTCTGGTGTCTGGATTTTATAATTAAAGCTGAGGCAGACCCCAAAAATCTTAAAGAAAAGAAACACGTCACTTTTGTGTTGTCAAAGTGGGGATGAAAACTAAATTAATGATCCTTGATGGGGAGGAAACCAATTATATTAATTGAAGTCGTGACGCCTGCAAAGAGATTTAATTCAGCTGCTGTTTGCGCAGGTTGGATCATTTCTGGGGGACCAGACGACTTCCCAAACACCTGAGGGGCATTGGAAGGCCTTTCATTTTTCCTGGAAACTTAAACACGTGCAGGAGATTTTTTAGAGGTGTTTAATTGGCCCGAATTGATCTGATATTTTGATTGGAAATCAGGAATTGAGCTGGAGAAACAAACACGGGGAAGTGTCCTTGATGTCAAGACACAGCTGGATTCAGCCCTTAAGTGGAAATATAATTTATAAAAACTCTTGTTGATTATAGAAAGATGGAGTCAAATTCCCAGAGAACAACATATTGAGACATTCAGTGAGGAGCTCATGAGAACAGGTTAAAGATGTTAATCCCCATGAAATTCCAATTGTTTTACACCCTTTTCATTTGCCAAATGACTTTTCCTATTTTATTCCTTCATTGGATGTGTTTTCCCAGCTGTTCTGGGGTGGGATTTACACCAGAATTGGCACAAATATTTTAAAATAATGTGTTAAAAAGTACTTCTGGAAAAGGCAATGAGATGATGTTTTCTCTCAAGATGGGTTTCTGTTCTTTAGCTTTTATTTTAGCAGGTCATTTCATTTTCTGTCATATCAGGGATAAGATTATATAGAAATAATACCTATAATTGTAAATACACAAATATTTGTCTTTGTGGTACTTAAACTCCCCTTAATTTCTTTGAGATTTCCTTATTTGTTCTGACAACATTCATTGAATAAATTCAAGTAATTTAGAGGGGTTTTTTTAAACAATGAAGGGCATTTCATATAAATTTAAATATTTTTATTGGGTTTTTTTAACATTTCATATAAAATTTAAGTCTGAACATTTTGAAGAAGTGAAAAAAACAGTTGTTTAAACACTTGTTTAACTTGTTTAACATTGTGCTAAAAAGACAAACCACTTCCAACTTCTTTCAAACCCTGAAATAGGAAAGTTCGTGATTTTCTGCATCAACCAGTGACTTCTTTTAAACTTATAAACCAAATTTCTGCAGAAAGCAGAGCTGCTTTTAAACAGGGAATGACGAGCTGCAAGTGCCGAGTGTGACCAGCTGAGGGAAACGTCGATTTGCGTTTTCAGGCTGTTATATGGGATGGGAACAGTTGCAGCAAAAGGAAATCACGGAATCCCTGAGGCTGGAAAAGCCCTCCGAGGTCACCGAGCCCACCCTGTGCCCATCCCCACCCTGGCACTCAGTGCCACATCCAGGCATTCCTGGACTCGCCCCCTCCCTGGGCAGCCCCTTCCAAAGCCTCACCACCCTTTCCAGGAGGAAATTCCTCCTCATGTCCCACCTGACCCTCCTTCCAGGGAGCTGCAGAGGGAATTCTGCCTCCCACCTGCAGATCAGGGTTTTTAGTAAAGCTGGAGCTTCTGCAGCCTGGGAGGAGAAACGTTTCCTGTCGAGAATCACTTCCAAAACTCCTCCTGCGGCTCCAGGTGGCTCCAGCCTGGGAGCCCTCCCAGTGGATTCATCCCTTTGTCATCGGGCTGACAGTCACTTTTACTTTGAGCAACTCCCTGGCATGTGTTAATTACGGGGAAGAGGAGATTGGCACTCCAAGCCTTATCTGGACTCTGCGTCTCCTCTTCCTTTGGAAAACACTTTTGCTGATGCTGAAAGCTGGCAGAGACCTGCAGGATGTCACTCCATGCCCTCTCCAGCTCCCTTGGGGTCCCTTCAGGTACTGGAAGGGGCTCTCAGGTCTTTTCTTCTCTAGGTGAACACGCCCAGCTCTCCCAGCTCTCCAGAGCAGAGGTTCTCCAGCCCCTCAGAGCATCTCCATGGCATCCTCTGGTCTTGCTCCAGCAGCTCCACATGCTTCTCATGCCCTCCCAGTGCCAAAGGCAGGGCTCCACATGGGACTTGGACTCTAAACATGGCCAGTTGCTGCACTGGGGGACTCCAAGCCTTTCCACTGGTGCTGTCAAAGTCCCTCCTGGGAATCCCAGCCCTCCGTGCTGTCCCAGCTCCTCCCCAGGTCCCTCCTCTATGACACACCAGGCTCGGGCCACTCGTGTCCCCCGGAGCTGCCCCAGTGGGATTAAGGGGTGGCCACAATTCCTCCTGGCCCCTCCCATGGTGTGTCCATCCCTCTCATGGGAGGTTCTGGTGCTTTGCCGGGGTTTCCTTAGCTCAGGAATTCCCCCCTGTGCTCTACAACCCTCTGCTGGGCTGCAGGAAACACCTTCTCATGAGCCTTTCACCTTGAGAAGGGACCTGGGCAGGAGGCATTTTTCAAGAGTTGCAGAAAACTTAGAGAGTCTGGCATGTGTCTCCGTGCATTTTGGATCCTCAAATGTAGCATAACTTGGGCTGTCAGCAAGTGCTGATTTATTTTTCCTAAACCTTCACATTTTTAAGCTTGTAATTTTTTTGGAAACAGCCTTGTTTTGGTGGGTTTGTTGGGAAAGGGTTAAGACAGCAGATGTGAGTTGTCAGGACTCTGTTGGAGGACACAGGAATTGAAGTGTTCAGTGTCTTCAGTCACCTCAGATTCTGCAGGATGCTTAAAACTGCAGATCTGAAAACCCAATACCTCTTATTTTTTGCCATGTGCCAAGTAAATAATTATTAAAGCCAAATATAAAAGGAAAACCAATTAAAATATAACCAAAGGCAGCGGTGTGATGCAAGATCTTTTAATGAGAGTAAGAAGGAGTTACAGTTTGTAGTAGCAGAGGAGTATCACACATTCCTTAAGCAGAGAGTTACTACAGTTCACAGCAGAGGTTTTTGGGACTAAGGTGGTGTTTGGGGAGGAGCAGAACTGTCAGCCCAGCAAGATGAGGCATCTGCTCCGCTCTGCTGCAAATCTACACAGTGTTTTCACACAGAAGTGCTATGAAGGAAGAGAATAATAATAAGAACAATAATAAAAGAATCAAATCGTTCAGAACAGCAGCAGATTGAGGAGAGGTCTCAACTCCTCAGGACCGGCCCGGAGGGAGGTCCTGCTGCCGTGGGGGGAGCTTGCCAAGAGTAAAACCCACAGGGGGTGCCTTAAATTGCTGGTTTTTTGGTTCCATTTCCTCCTTGGTGCTTTCCAGAGCTGGGTCTAGCAGGTGTAGCAGGGGTAGCAGCTGCCGTAGCTGTACCTCTGGGTGTAGAAGCGGGAGGAGTAGGGGGAGCAGTAGCGGGGGCTGTAGGAGGGGCAGCAGTCGCGGTACCCCCACAGCCCCCCGTAGCTCTGGGACACGCAGGGGCTGCCGCAGTCGTAGCTCCGGTAGCTGTACACGGGGCTGTAGCTGCAGGGGGAGTAGCAGGAGTCCTCACACTGCCTCTGGTAGTAGAAAGTCATCTTGGGGCGGGTGGAGGGAGGCGAGTCTGGAAGGCAGGAGAAGGGAAGAGTCACAGGGTGGTTTGGGTTGGAAGGGACCGTCAAGGTCGCCTGGCAGAGTCACTGAATACTCTGAGCTGGAAGGGTCTCACAGGGGTCAGCCATCCCACCCTTAAGTTGGCCTATTCAGGGTTCAAACCCACAGCTTTGGGGTTACTAGCACCGTGCTCTGGCCACCTGAGATAATCTCAGGGTCTTCTTCCAGCCAGGGACACCTTCCACTGTCCCAGGTTGCTCCATCCTGGCCTTGGACACTCCCAGGGATGGGGCAGCCACAGCTTCCCTGCCCATCCTGTGCCAGGGTCTCCCCACCCTCACAGGGTACAATTTCTTCCCCACATCCCATCTAAACCTCCTCTCTGAAAGATAAGAAGATCAGGTCTGTTCCCAGCAGGACACCCCATGTGAGCACAAGAAAGAGGAGGGTGAGCACAAGAACCAACCGAACATCTCCGTTCAAGGCCATACTTTGGCTCCCTCTTGCCCATCTTCCTCCTTTCTCCATAAAAAATATTTAATGCTGCTTTTCTGCTTCCCAGTGCTTGGGATTGGCAGCCTGGACTCAGGTAGGAATTCAGAGAGGGTGTTGTTAGGATTGGGTTGTCTGATGTTTCTCTAAAACCCCTAAGTGGACTGACACTAATCCAGGAATGAATTCTATCAATTTTTGCTGCTGAGACAAGAAATCCTCCCCTTACTGAAAAAAGCAGGATCTGCATCTGTGCCTTAATTGCCAATTGAATAAATATTTGGTGTTTTTGTTTGAAATAATTGAAAAAAATGTAATTTTTTTTCAACTTCATAGGATCATGGAATACCCTGAGTGGGAAGGGACCCATAAGGATCATCCAAGTCCAACTCCTGGCCCCTTACAGGACACCACAAAATCCCACCCTGTCCTTGAGAGTGTCCAAACTCTCCTGGAGCTCTGACAGGTTTGAGGCTTCCCATGACTTTCCTGGGAAGTGCCCATCACCCTCTGGGGGAAAAACCTTTCCCTGATATCCAACCTAACCCTCCCCTGGCACAGCTAATTAACAATAAAGAAGCCTGAACTGCTTCATCATATCATAAAATAATTTCTCATAGTGCAGGTCCAATCTTCTAAATTTATACAGGCATCTTATCATCACATTTTTAACAAAAGAAGAATTGCATGGCTGGAAATGACTTTTAAAATGTGTTTTTAAAGTATAAATGCCATCCCTAACCCAGTATAGCAAAGCCCAGCATCCACCCAGCAATAAAGACATTGCAGTGAGCCTGACTTACCACGCTGAGCGGGAACTGAAGGCTGAAGATGCGAGTGGAGAGCCCTGAATTTCTCTCCCCTTTATATATTTATCTGGCCAAGCCTCTTGTGCTTTAAACTCCAGTTCATCCCAGCCCAAATTTAACCTCTGCACGTCATTCCTGGGGTTGATGTAATTGTTTTCCTCGCTTTGGGTTCATTAGTCAGGTCTTGGCTTCCAAAAGCATGACATTGCATTGTCGTTTTCTTTCATGTTCAGACTTCCTGGCTCAATTATATTTGCAGAATTAGTGTGGTGAAATCTGAGTTATAACAGGAAAGGGAAGGAAGGATATTGAGAGCAGAATTAATTGATGCTCACAGTCCAAATTTTGGATGAATGGGCAAATGTCAGGACGTGAAACCTGCAATGAGTCCGGATTCCTCACAGGAACAAAGAGCTGCAATTATTTTGGGCAGAATTAATTTATTATTTGTTTTGCTTTTTATTTCAGAATTGAATTATTTTTATTTACAGTTTTTAAAATTCTTTTTTTTTTTGGGTGCAATGATGTGTTAATTTTGTGCTGTGACCTCCCAGAGGAAAGTCATTCTGCAGAAAATCTGATTTATTTGCTTGCTGTGCTCTATCAATTATTTTGACCAAACTTAACAACTTTTTAAGTCTACACAGAAGGAAACTGGGATCCTTTTTGGTGCAACAACAGTGGAAATACATCTGAATAAAGCCAAGTGGTGATGACTTTATGAGAACCTTAAAACAGGTAGAAATCACCAAGAAATCTAAATTATTTCAAGCAGAAAAGCAACATTTGAAATTTCAGGGCTTGTTTTGTGTTATTTGAAATATCCAGGCTTATTTCGTGAAATAAACTCAGAAATTCAACTTTCTGGAGAGCCAGCCCAAATTTTATTGGCTCTAAAAAGATCTGTTAAGGTCTTTCTTTATGCTCAGATCCAAAAACTATTCGCTCGGGGCGTGCGTGACAAAACAGGGACAAGTAATAACTGCAGTTTTCCCGAGGAATCCCCCAAATTCCAAATATGGTTTAATGTATTGTTTTCTTAATGTTGCTGAGGTGTTTAATTGAACGTTGGTGATTAATGCCGGGCCCTGTGGATGTGACCTGGGAAACAGCAACAACCTGGTCTTCCCTGGTGACCTTCACCTCCAAACACTGCTGTTTACCCGCATCCAAAGGCAGGATAATAACAGGCACGGCAGGAGTTCTGGGCCTTTCTCTGCATTTTGAATATCAAAGACTTCATTAATGTTTATTAAACATTTCCCTGCACAAAGAGATTTATTATTTAAACATTAATCCTACGTTCCTACGCCCGGTTATGTAACAGCCCCTTCTAAAAACGTGTATCGGGTTGTGCTGTTTCTGGGCTTTATTAAGTTGTAATTTATACCTTCAGAACTGGGTCTCTGGAGGTGTTTTCCTCTGAAAACACATCCTGGAAATACCATTTCAATGCTCACAGGGCTGAATCAATCACACCCTACTGAGTGACGGCACCGAATCAAAGAAAGGGCCTTTCCCCCCCTCTGGGAGCGACAGGAAATGTTGGAAGGGGTCGGTGCCGTTTCAGGCTCATTAGAGTTACGAAACACGCGAAAAGCTGAGCTTGTGCTTCCCTTCCACGGGCATCTCAGGGGGGAAAAATGCACGACGAAGCACGAGGACCAAAGTGCCCATCGAGGCTGCTCTTCCAAATGCGCCGCGCTCGGTAATTCGCGTATTGTGCCAACTTGTCACCCTCCTCAAGAGCCAATTCAGCAGGATGATACCAAGCCTTAATTGCCCTGCGTAGCTTTGAGATGAAAGGCCCCTGGAGGGTGTTGCCGGCACCAATAATCAGAAACCGCGACGAGAAGCAGGATATCGATGAGAAGGAGTCATGGGGGGAGGCAGAAAGGGGTTGGGAATTGGAGCTGACCCGGCGTGGGGCGGGACCGGGCGCTCCATAAAAACCCCGCACGGCTGAACACCAGGCACTCGCTTCTTCTGTTTTGCTCTCCTTGCACACTTGGGTAAGTCGGAATAGATTTAGAAAATTTTAGTGAATAATGAAGATATATTTGATACTATTTCCCCTCTTTTTCTGCTAATCTTCAAGATAAAGACATTGGGAATTAAGGCTGTGATTTGATGAGAGTTATTATCATGTAAAATAGTCTTTTGTCCCCGTTTTTTAATTAATAGTTCAGTGTCTGAACCTGTGTCAGTCCAGCATGTACCCCCTTTTCCCTTGAAGTTTTTGTCTCAGTACAGCTCTGAAGGGGTTTGGTTTATTCCCTGACAGCTCTTTTCACTCAGGGTCGTGGTTCGCAATCCCGTTTCCCTTGGGCGCAACCAGAGGGGCCGGGAAAGCTCAGGAAGGAGGATTAGGGGGAAGACCTGGCTTTAAAAATCAGGATAGAAAACAGATGAGCACCGCGGGATTCGGGCAGGGATTTTGCCGCTTGTGGGACTGACTTGGGATTCGTGCAGTGGGTATGCCCCTTGTAGCATCCACTCGGGATTCGGGCAGGGGGTTTGCTGCTCGTGGAATCTCCTCGGGATTCGGGCACGGATTTTGCCCCTTGTAGCATCCACTCGGGATTCGGGCAGGGGATTTGCCACTTATGGCACCTCCTCGGGATTCACTCGCTGTTGAGAGCGCACCTCACAGGCTTTTTCTTCCCTTCTCCTGCCTTCCAGACTCGCCTCCCTCCGCCCGCCCCAAGATGACTTTCTACTACCAGAGGCAGTGTGAGGACTCCTGCTACTCCCCCTGCAGCTACAGCCCCGTGTACAGCTACCGGAGCTACGACTGCGGCAGCCCCTGCGTGTCCCAGAGCTACGGGGGGCTGTGGGGGTACCGCGACTGCTGCCCCTCCTACAGCCCCCGCTACTGCTCCCCCTACTCCTCCCGCTTCTACACCCAGAGGTACAGCTACGGCAGCTGCTACCCCTGCTAAACCCGGAGGGATTTCCTGGAAAACAACCCCCGGGAGTTACGGAATTCACGGCTGCTTTCAAGGCGAGGCTTCGCGGGGAGCTCCGGGGCTTGCGAGGAGAAGCTGCAGGACTTGGGAGAGCTCAGGGTTCCTGTGAAGTTTCTTCGATGTTTTTCCGAGATGTTTTGCCTTCCTTTTTCTCTGTTGGTTTCTCAGCCCTGCCTGGGTTTGGTGGTGTGAAAGAAGCCGAGTTTAATGTTGGTTATTCTNGCAGATATAAATTAATGTTGTACCCATTTCTTTCTGCTTCTGCCTTCTGTGCTATTGTAGATTTTGGGCTTTATTCCTATTAAAATTGTTACAGCATCACTACATGTCCTTGTTTTTCTTTTTCTTACTTGGATATACACAACTTTTTAACCCCGGCTTGATGTTTTAGGAGACACCCATCACCCCGTGGCTCTTATGAAACTCATTTTAAGCTCAGCTGAACCCGAGCACACATTTTGCAAACTAATAACCCAGTAGAACCTCAGAAAATGAAGTCACCAGTTCTGGAATTTCCTAGGGAAGAGTTTGGAAATATTCTTTTAAATTCGCTTCAGCATCACAGCGAGTGTGCAGACATTGGGCATCGCAGCACCAAGCTTGAGTGATCTGTGAACATTACTGGGGAACAAGACAAGAAACTAACTGGCAGAAAAATCCCTCTTTCTCATTTGTGTCTTTTTGTCTTTTTTTTTGTTTCTTTGCTTAGTTTGGGTTTTGTTTGTTTGCTTGTTTGGAGTTTTTGGGGGATTTTTTGCTGTCGGTTTCTGGGATTTATCCAGCTTTTTGGATTTAGAAACCGATCCGTCCCAGAGCAGAAAATAGCGCTTTCCGTTCGCCTCATTAAGTGCTGGTCAGGACAAGCGTTTGCGAGCGCCGCTTCAAGGCTCCATTTGAATGACAACGAAGCGGTGCGAAGTTCCCAGGCTGTGGAATCACCCCGGTGTCATTAAGCTGAGAGCCCTCGAAGCGATTCCAAAAGGACTCTATTATTCATGACTGAACTACCTCAGGAGCCTCCTAACAGCGATGCTGTCACAGTCTGGGCACAAAGGAGCTGCTGAAGAGCTTGGAGAGCCCTGGCAAGCCCTGGAACCCTCACTGGGAGTGCAGTCGCTGCCCTTTGAACATGCAGAGGCAATTTCACAGAATCCCAGAGTAGTTGTTGGGGTTGGAAGGGACCTCTGGAGACCCCCCAGTCCAAGGCGGGGTCACCCAGAGTGGGTGACACAGGGACATGTCCAGGTTTGGAGTGTCCACAGAGAGGGAGACTCCACACCCTCCCTGGGCAGCTGTTTCACCTCCATGGAGGGAAGTTCTTCCTCATGGTGAGGTGGAACTAATTGTTTAGTTTATGACCATCACTGCTTGTCCTGTCATTGGGCACTGCTGGGAAGAGTCTGGGACTGTCCTCTGACACCCCTTGGAGGTATTTGTATTGTCTGGATGAGATCTCCTTTCAGATGGGAGATTTGTAGGGATATTGGAGGGATTTTTATGGATGGATGAGATTCCCTCTGAGTCCTTCCTTCTCCAGACTCACCAGGCCCAGCTCCCCCAGTCTCTCCTCATCAGAGATGCTCCAGAAGCCAAATCATCTTTGTGGCCTCTGCTGGACCTTCCCTTGTAGCTTCTTGTCTTCCTTGAACTGTGGAGGCCAGAACTGAACACAGAACTCCAGATGTGACAGTCCCACAAAAAGAATGGAGCTCAGTTGTGCTACAAGACAAAATATGAGCTCCAAATTCCTTGAAAACCTCTGCTGGTAAAGATGTGGGTTCTGTTCCCAACAACTTTTGGGACGGAGCATTCCCAGCCCTTCTGAGGAACTTTGTTCCTTGGGAATCGCTCACTGATTTGGTGCCTGACGTTCCCTGCAGCTCAGGGAACTGAGCTCAGCTCAGTGCAAGTTGCTGTTCCACCTGTAACTTGGCATTAAGGTCTGTAAATTTAGCTGGAACTGGTACTAATTTCAATCTTTTCATTTAGTTAAATCTATTCAATAAAATCTGGGAAGTTCTAAACAAGTTGTTAAGTGAAAACTGGAGAGTCGGGTCTCAGAGCTCACAAGTAAGAGACAGTATCATGTTAAATTAAATTCTGCTGTCTCAGGAGTTCTACAGACTGGTTGTAGTTTGAGCTGCTTCATCAGTGGACAGAGTTAAGAGTTAAAAATTCATGGAATGTCACACATATATCAGGAAATCTTCAGATAAGGCTAAAAAACCTCCAAATTTCAGGGATGAGAAGGCAAAGGAGGCAATTTTAGAGTCTCTCATGGTTGTTTGTTCAGAGCCACATTTGAATGAAGAGTTTGAAGGCTATAAAATCACATTCTGACTAAAACACAGAAATGCCCCAACATGTACCTTTGGAGTGACTATTTTCCAATAATGAAGCACTTGAGAAGAGAATTCAGCTTTTAATAGATTAATAACACACTATAAATATATAAAATGAGCGTCTGAGAGGTGCTTTGAACTTCTAAAATTATCTACAATGGAAAAATGTGAAGACATTGTGAATTTCTGCTGGAGAAAAAGACCACAAAGGAATAAATAAATAAACTGATACTTTTGTCTTTAATCAGTCCCTTAGGATGGGATAATAACTTGTTTGTGTCCATTGTGTGCTACAACCCAAGGCTGCCCATGAGCTGTTGAGCCTCTAACAAACCCTGTTCCCAAATAATGTGGCTTGAGCTTCATTATCAATGTTATCTCAGGAGGAATTTCCTCCTGGAAAGGGTGGTGAGGCTTTGGAAGGGGCTGCCCAGGGAGGTGGGGGAGTCCCCACCCCTGGAGGTGTCCTAGGAATGCCTGGATGTGGCACTGAGAGCCAAGGTGGGGATGGGGAACAGGGTGGACTCGATGGACTTGGAAGGCTTTCCAGCCTCAAGGATTCAGGGATTCTGTCATCATATCCCTACTCAACATGGAAAACCAGAAGAGCAAAATTCGTAAAAACCAACCAAAAGACAAGTTTCTGCAGCAAAGTAGGGTCTTTAATGTGGATGAAAAATGCAACAGGCAGTGTCAGGGAGACACAAAACAGCACAAGAACAGTGATTTGGAAGCACAAGACTCCCAAGGCAGCAGCAAGGCCCAACCCAGGGCTCCAGCACAAAGATTCCCCTTCCTCTTCCAGCTTGGGGGTCTCGGAGCTGGCAGGGCAGGGCAGAGGCTCAGCCGAGGGTCATGACAGCTCCGTGGTGTCGCAGGGAGAGGGGGAATCTGGAGGCACTGCTGGAGAGCCCAAAGCCACCAGCTGAAGGTCTGCAGGGTCACCCTGTGCAAACAGGGGCCGGAGAGTTCCCAGGGCTGCTTTTCCAGCCTAGAGAGGGGCTGGAAGCTTCATCCTGGCTCAGGTGGGAGAAGCCAAGAGGGGCTGGTGGTGGAGCCCCAGGGCAGAGGCAGCACTGAGCTCCCGGGGCATTTGGGGTTTAGCAGGAGCCACAGCCCCCGAAGGACCTGGAGCCACGGCCCAAGCCCCCATACCCACAGACCCCATAGCCCCCAAGGCCTCCCATGCCTCCCATGCCTCCAAAGCCCCCAGAGCCTCCGTAGCCCCCACGGCCTCCAAAGCTGCCACCAAAGCCCCCTCCAACAGCGGGGACTCCTGCTGAGCCAACCACGCTCTGCTGGGGGAAGGAGCTGAGGATGGGCCCGGGGAAGGTGACCACTGAGGCCGGGGGCTGGATCACCACCGTGGAGTCGGGGCACTGGCGCACGCAGGGCTCGTTGGACGTGTCAGCCAGAGGGGCCGGGGTGGCCACCCCGCAGGAGGGGACACACAGGCTGGAGCAGGACATGGTTCAGACAGTCAAGGAGATCTGAAAAACAGAGAGGGAATTAGGGAAAAGTGTGAGGAAAGTGTTGCATAGAAGGAGGGAGAGAGAGAAGCCCAAGAGTTTTGGGAGAGCTGGACTTACCTGGTTGAAGAGGAGAGTCAAGTGGAGGGATGTGGATGGAGGTCTGCAAGGAGCTCAGCTCTTTTATACCCATCCCATGGAGCCCCAGGCATTGACAGGGGGTGGGGGTCAAAACACCAAGTAATCATGAAACCCAAGGGAGACGCTTCATGATGCAAGACAATTATATGCGATTCCCTCATTGGGACCATTGGCACAAAAACGTGCCCTGGACAAAAGGA